>JANZLC010000002.1:10083137-10096580 GCA_026413385.1 Erythroxylum gracilipes | reverse complement strand
TAATATCAGATATCATCAATTTGTTGGATCGATTTATAATGACTCACTTTTCTTCTCTAATATCCTTCTCATATATAGTTCTCAATCTCTTCACATTACATAAGTTCTTCATCTTTTCTTCTTGTTTATTGAACAAATGAGTTGTGTGTGTGAATGAAGAAGTCTAGAGAGAGAAAGGGGTTTTGTGTGGGTGTTGGATTGGAGGAAGAAGATGGGTTTCTAAGTTAGGTTTTGGGTTTTCTAACCTATATAGACTACGGGTAGGTTAAATTTGAGCTTGATTAAGGTTAGTTTCATTTTGTTATGATTATGAAAATTTAGGAAATTTCCATCTGAATTGGAATTAAATGGGAATTTTAGTTGTGTTAGGAAATCAAGAGTCTACCCAAGAGCAAGAGGAAGGGCACCATTGAATTTGGATTTCTAAGAGTTTAAGATGGGTAATTTATTTATAGTTATTGTGTAATGGGTAAAATGCCTTGTGTGTGTATATATGTGTATGTATAAGTTTGAATTGATAAATTGTGAATTGCTATGATATGTTTTATGTTATGTTATGCATTGAAAAATGTATGACATTATGTTAAAGATTGAACTGTGAGCATGATTATGCTATGCCTTTTATAATGGCATTTTGAGTAAATGGAAAGAAGAAAAATCAGGAGAATGTGAATTTGAGAATGATTGAATTAAGCATGAATGTGAGATTATGAATGATTGAATTACGTATGCGATTTGATTGTGTTTGGGCGAGAGAGGAACCGTTTCGTAGTCACGTACACGTCGACGTTAAGCCTTCTCCCGGTTGCCTGCTTGTGGCCTACGAGATCCGAAAAGTGGACTCATTTTGTTCACAAAGAAAACTTCGGTTTCTCTATTTTGTTCACGGAACCCTCGAGCCAAACCGTATGTACATTTGCATTTTCATGTGTTATGTTATGATGTGAATTGTGTGTTATGCTTCAATGATAAATTCCATCAATTGTGTTTAATGGGATGATGTATTGAATTATGAGATTGCGTTTGGAAATTGTGAATGCTAAGATTCATTATTGGTCTATTTGGATATTAGTATATGTATGATTGTGTGGTTCATTGCCAATGGCTATGAATAAGTTAGCTACTGAGCTGTGTAGCTCAACCCATGATTTTCCTCCTCAGGTGCAGACCGAGAAGAGTAACAACTCTTGCAAGGCATTTGGGAAACTCCAAGAGAGCTAGGAGTCTTTTGCGTTTTGTATTAAGTTAGTAACTTTTAGCTAGCTTTATAGGTATATCAAACATGAGCATCTTTTGTATTTTGTATTAAGTTGATGTATGTGTTGATGTGTAAGTAAAGCTTGTTCAAACATTTCTTTGTTTTCAAATGAGATTGAGAATTGAGAAGTTCTTTTGTATGATTATGTTCCCTTGAAGTTTGAGAATGATGTATGTGCTTATCCTTGGTTGAGATTTCAAATTGTTGCTAGTGTTAGAAGAACATGTTGAAATTGGGAAGAATGTGTGTGATGAATCCTTTGGAGTAATGATTCAATGATGTTTGTAGTTGTTTAATGGATTTGTAGTGGTTTTTTTGGTATTAGAGAAGAGTATGAGGAAAGGGGATGTTAGGATGAGTTTAGGAACCTTTGGAGGGGTCTTGAAGGGTGAAAATTTCATGTTACCGAAGGTTACATGGCCTGCTCGTGTGAATTCACACGGGCCGTGTTTTTCTGGGCACAGGGACACTATTTCAACAGAAAGTTACACGGCTTAACCGTATTGGATCACACGGTCTGTGTGTTTTGACCCTCTTAACAATAGAATTTCAATTTTGTGTCTTCATGAAAGTTGTAGCCCTAGATGTCTTCTTTCTAACCATCTAAAAATGAAGTCAATCAGACATCTATAGTGAGAGTTATGGCGTTTGCTCCAAAGTATGTTCAATAGGAGTAAAGTTATGAACATTTTGGATTCGTTTGGCCATAACTCCTTCGTCCGACCTCCGATTGAGATGATTCTTAAGGCATTAGATTCCTAACATGTTTTTCTACATTGCTATAAAAAGTGATAGGTTTTGGAGTTAAATTAAAAAAGTTTTATGGAAAGGAAGTGAGAGGTCGGTTTGGAGAGCTTGATCGGGCTATAAACATACTTTAGATTTTTAAGTATAGCTTGAGCTATAGAACTCCGATTGTGGTTCTTGTTTCTAAATGAACTAGAGACTAAGAGCTACATGTTTGAAGAAGTCAATTGTGATTGTTGTGATTTCTTTGTGTGGGCTTGCCTTTGTGGCTTGATACGTTATGAGAATGAGGACCATTCGATAAGGGTTAAAGAGATTGAAAACCCGTTTATGTCGCTTTTCGTTTTTGGACCGATTGTTGGGCTTCGAAAACGGGGCCCAACACTTAGATTTAAGAAGAAGTCTAGCATCACCTTAAGAAAATTACAAGCTACTACAAGTAAGAGGAAAGTGACAATTGGGACTAGCAGCCAATAAGTTGACAAACTAGACAATTTATTTAGTGTATCAAGGTATCTTAATCTATGACCGTTGATTTGATGTATTTTATAAATAAATCATGTGTTTGCTACTCAAATTGAATGAACATTGTTAATTTGCTTAAAGGTTGGTTGTATGTATGATAAATACACGATAAGTATTTATATATGATTAAACTTGTGTATAGGGAGATTTGATATTATTTGGATCAAGTATTGTATCAATTATCTAACTAATGTGTGTTTTTACGTAATTAAGCATTTTAGCATATTACATTCAACTATACTTGTTTTTTGGTAGCAAAACATTTTTTAATTTGATTATATTTTAATATAGTATAACGAGGGAAAGCCTTTGCGCAATTAGTAAAAGTTGCTCCTTTGTGACTATAAGGTCGCAGGTTCGAATCATAGAAACAACCACTTTGTAAAAATTACAAAGAGAAGGCTACATACATTGACGACCTTCCCTCGACTCTTGCAAAATAGGGAGTCTTGTACACTGAGGTACGTTGACTTTTTCTTTGAATTTGAATACAGTCTAGCACATAATTTTATATCTTAATTTAATAATAACAAACAAAAGTATATTCATAAGTACATTTAAACTAGTCATACTATAACCATATATAAGACAAATAATGAAACAAAAACTGAAATAAGCCCTACAATTATATTGAATAACATAAATTTTAACTCTTTTTTCTCTATTGTCAATATTTCAATGTCTTGCTTCATAATTTTCAATTACTCGTCATCTTCCTTTGGTTTATATGTACTTCTTTTTCGGTGTTGATGTATCTTTCCTTAATTTTTGAATTACATAGATAACTCTCTCAAGAAATTACTTATCGTACCATTTAAAAAATTCACAATTACCAACAGGATCACATTATTATAATTAGAGATGTTAGATGATGAGAGTTTTATCTGCAAAATTATAACAAGAGCTTTATAGTCATTATGTTCAATCAATAACATGATTATTTCAAAGCTAACAAAGAAAATGACGCTTTCAAGAATATTAATAAAAGTCCATCATTTTGTTAAATATATGAACATGCACAAAGGTCCATTATCTTGTTTAATATAGGACAACTTGAGAAGACGATAAGAAATGCCAAGGGAAACTTAAATGTTGCTTTTTGGCATTTTCCAAACTTTGGTGTGATTTAAACATCATGAACTATGTTTTCTTATTGCTTATAATTTCATTCATCTTACATTCCGGACAAAATATTCAACTATTCTTGATTAAAATATATGATTGGCACTGAAATTAGTAAACAAATATTGATTGAAAACTAGATAATTGATCACGAAACTGTGAAGTGATGGATTGTACCACATGGATATCTACCATTATAGTTCCTCATTGATCACTTTGACCTTAAGTTGAAAAGAAGGTTGAAGCTTATCTATACAGAAAACTAGTATCAAAATGCTCTAAATATTGCCCTATATTAGAAGTTGGTATGTGAAGAAAGCTTCATGGCTTTGCCTTCTATTCTAGTTTGAACAACCAATGCCCTATATTAGAAGCTCTTCTATCTAAATCTAAACCTTAATCCTCATGTACTCCCATTTAAGTTTACAAAGCTACAAATTTGCATACTTCATTCATTTAATAAATGATAAAGTCATAACACTCAATTCGCACAAAAAAAACATCAAAACTAATAATGTAATAAACATCAGTCCTTTTCTACCAACCTTACACTCGATTCCTCCAATTCTTAAATCCCTCAAACTATAATCAAGTTCATTCTAATTCATAATAGAAAATAACCGAAAACTATAATCTATTTATTCCAATTTACTATAATAACTCAAAGCAAGCTGCCACCTCCTTAGCAATATATAACATCTTTGTCCAAACCGAACATGACGAGAATGTTATAGCAACAACAACAACGGGTGAGTAGGATTTAATCATCATTAGAAAGGATAAATATATAAAGAAATCCAAATTAAACAATTCAATGAGGTGGATAATACTATCATTAGAGAAGAGATGATGGTGAAACAGTTAAGAGAAAGAGAAAGCCTAGAAGAAGAGTCGACTAATTTTGAGATGATAGATTGGGGATTTGAACCAGAAATTAAGAAGAAGACTGGAAATGAGGGATGCATCTGGTTTCAACTAGACAAAGACACAAACAACAATGTTTGAATTTTTCCAAAATGTTGTTGTTTAGGTTTATTATCAAGTCTAAGCCAGACGACAACTTAGGGTTTTCCCTAAATGTTGTCATCTAGCGTTGTTTTTCATTTAGCTGGCAATGGGTGCGATCATATCAGTACTAATGCACCGGATCCTATCAGAACTCTGAAGTTAAATGTGCTTGGGCGAGAGTAATACTAGGATAGGTGACCTCCTGAGAAGTCCTCATTTAGTTGGCAATGAAGTCAAACTTATGAGCAAGACTAGATGACAACATTTGGGCAAAACCCAAAAAGTTGCCGCCTGGAAGAAAAATAAGACCTCCAATTTACAATTGTTTTGGTCCTTTGTCACATAAAATAAAAATGTGACAAGGAGTTAACAGACAATTGTCAACTCTATTATTTATAAAGAAAGTGATGAAAATGTTTAAATAGAGTTGTTTTTAAATATTTAGGAGATTTTAAAATTATTTTTAAAATAGTTCAAATGTTAAAGTTTAAATTAAATTTGAGTAACAATATTTAAATCTTATTAACCCTTTTGTCTATACAATTAGAGAAGTAATTCATTTTCCAAGTCCTACCCTTGTTTGTTTGTAGCATTATTTGGACCTCCAACAACCACCACAAGTAAGGTTTTAGCCAATACCTAATGGCTAAATAATGTTATGGACATGAATCTATTTGTGAGCTCTTGCCTTAGACAACTTGTTAAAGGGGCTTATTAGTAATTGATCCGCAACATTACGAGAAGAGTTGAAGCGATTACTTATTTCTTTATAACTCTATAATTCCTATTCCTATTCTTATTCCTACCTTTAAGGTTATGTTTTGTCGGAGGTTTATTAATGAAATGAAATAAAATAAAATTTCATTATTTAAGAGGATGTTTATAATAAAATAAAATAGAACGAGATGAATGAGGAGAGTTTCATATTACAATTCATTACATCCTAAACAGTTAAAATGAGAAACTTTTAATTTTGGAGGTTCAGGATGGAATATAAATGATAAACAACTTTTTACTATATTATATTATACATTTCACTATATTATATTATAAACCCTTCTTCTAAATAACATTATATTATATTATATTATAAACCTTTCCATCTCTTCAAATAACAATTTTATAATATTACATCTATTTACATTCTATTTTATTAAAAACTTTAGGTTTATTCAAACATAGCCTAAGTTGCTTTAAGAACAAGAAGAAGAAGAAGAAGAAGACTTCGATTTGGGCATTTTCTTCTTTTAATGATATCCTCATGCAAATTAAGCATTTTTTTAACTTAATTGTTTTTTCATATTAAAAAACGAGTTTTGATCTTAAATAATTATTAATTTGGTATATTATTTGTTTAAGATAATTTTTAGATGTTTAACTAGACAAGCCTTAATCGGTTGAAATTTCGGGAACATTAAATATAACACTCGTAATTAGTAAGTGAATAACGCTCGTCCGCTTCCTCTCTCCCTCTCTCTCTCTCTGTTCTCAGCAATGGCGAAGGATGACAAATCTTCTTCTTTGGTTCGTCTTAACATTGGTCAGCACTCTCTGTGTCTCTCTCTCTTACTTATACCATGGCGAACTTTGGCTTTTGAGTATTGATGCGTGAGGGAAGTAGGATAATTTTGGTCTATAACCCTAATGTTACTTGTTCAGCGATTTATGTGATTGAGAGAGTATTTGGGTGAGCAATTTAGACCCTTTTTCTTGATTGCAGTATGATTGGATGCTGAGAAAGTTGGAAATGTAGGGAAATTGGTGAATCACTGTTCGCCTTTTGCACTTTTAATACGGGTGGTCTTTGTTTATTGCTCTTTTTGAGATGAATGTAGGTAAAATGAGAGGGAGGGAAGGAATGTCTTTAATGGAATTGTTCAGTTGAAGTGAACTTCCTTTTCTTTCTTTGAGAAAATTCTGGTTTTGTTCTGCTATACAAGACTTATGGTTTTCTTTCCCCTTATATGTGTATAATTTACTTAAATTTCCCACTCGTTCTAGGTGATCAGAGTTTAGAATTTGAAAAGTTAATGTTTTGATATAAGCCACTATTTATGCTATTATTTCTACCAATTAATTCATCAATAGTTGCCGAAACACTGAGTACCACTTGTGTGTTATCAGGGGGGAAGAAATTCTGTACCACAATTGATACTTTGACACAGCGTGAGCCTGATTCCATGCTTGCTGCTATGTTTAGTGGACGACATGCTGTATATGAGGATCCAGAAAAGGTACTAATCTTAACTCAGTTATTGTCTTGGCTGGAGCTTAGTCCATTATAGCAATCACAGTGACTTATGTCCTGATAAAAAGGATTTTTTTAATTGAGATTTGATTATACTAAAGCTGTTGCAGGGATATGTCTTTGTTGATAGGGATGGAAAACATTTCAGGCATATTCTAAATTGGTTGAGGGATGGTGTTGTTCCAACATTAACAGATGTTGAGTATTCAGAGCTTATCCGAGAGGCAGAGTACTATCAATTGCTTGTATGCCATTTCATCTCAGTCTTCTTCTCTCTTTTTTTCTTCTCCAATTCTCTAGTTGAGTAATCATTGAGTTTTCGACAATTCTCTACTGCAAGGATATTGTGTGTTCATTTCATTTCAAAGGAGCAGGCATCTCTTGTATATAGTTGTAAGCTTGTTTTAAGTTATCTTCAGGAAAGCCTACAAAGAGCATTTTTTGGATGTATTATGTTTACAAGTATGTCAACTCTTTCCTAATTCATGATAATACGAATAATCAAGTATTTATTTGCATTATTGTGATCAAATTATTATGATTGTTAGACTTGGAACTTATTTATCCTTGAGATGCATGTATGGATCAATAATAGTGTATCTTGCTTTGCAGGAGCAATGATAGTTTGTCTAATCTTCCATTGAGAGGAGCCATGTTTATTTATGCAAAAGATTTAGTCATCTATTTATGAATATTGTACTTGTGGTATTTAGCAGTTCATTTATATTCTTAAGTTCAATGTTGTATCAGGGACTTATAGAGGGGATCAATGCTGCTTTGAATGCGAGGAAGGAAGTTGATGAGTTGGACAGTGAATTGACACGAACAGACATCATTAAGTGTATACAGTCTGAAAGAGTCCGATTTCGAGGGGTTAATCTTTCTGGTCTCGATCTTTCTAAACTGGTATTTTCTTTTTCTATAGTCTTTTCAGATCCATATCTAAGGATCAATCTAGAAATGTGCAGATATACTAATTTTCCTTTTAGAATTTGGTTGATGGAGAATTTTAAATCATGCTTCCCTCCATCGGTTTTTTGAGGGCAACAAGAACGCATAGAGTAGTAACAATGGTTGTTTCTTTAATGCTTATGGCATGCAGGACCTGTCATTTGTAGATTTCAGCTATGCACGCCTTAAAAACGTGTTCTTTTCACGTGCAAACCTTCAGTCTGCAAAATTTCGGGTATGCTTTGGTATTTCCTATGGAATGTCATCCAGAAATAGCTTCAATAACTGTTTGACTTCCTACTCGTTGAGGACTTCCTGGATTTCACTTTTTTGTTCAAGTAGTTTTTATTGCATTACACTTTAAGCCCTAGTTTCAAAGGAACATTTCTCTAACAATTTGTCCTGAAGTTAGAAAGGTGCCAATAGGTCTAGTTTATCATGTTTGGGTTTTTTAACTTTCAGTCTATTTGGGTCACATTGTATGAGGTTTTGCTTTTAGGTTATATCCTATTTAAGGCCATAACATTACAACCCTAAACTTAAATTTACAGGTTTAGGCCAATCCATGAGTTAACCCTTTTAATAAATATGGATAATTTTACTATTTTTGCATGAGATAGACAAAAATAAGATAATAATTTAAGACAAAAGAAAAACCATACGACTCTCATTCTCATATCTTCCCTTTTCACTAGGTTATAGGGCAAGATTTCTTATCTATTGGATGTGGAACCTTATACAAAATGCTTTCTATGCAATGCTTCATTCAATAAAGTATGATAGATTCATATTCAATAAAGTATGATAAATTCATATTCAATAAAGTATGATAGATTCATAAATGAACTTTTTATAATTTTCAGTCGAAGATTCAGTCATTTGATGATATTTTTATACCTCAAATTGGCCAAGACAAAATATGAGCTATATAGTTCATTTTTGCCTTTGAATACAAGCTAAGATAGATAAAAAAATAATTACCCATGGAATATTTATTTTCATGTTATAGCTAAAAGATCAAACCAAGTATCTATAGTTAAATTTGAATTTCTTAAAGAAAGGAAGAACCCAAGAAAAGGAAGAGAGATGATAGAATTCATTTTATATGAACTAAAATTTGTTAAAGAGATGATAGAATTCATTATATATGAACTAAAATTTGTTAAACTCAAGAATTCATTTCATGAAACTTGTGATCGTGTTACCTATGACCCAAACCAACCCAACCGTGAAAATGTTTCACTGTTTTTAGGCCAGGGTTAATTATGGGTTTGGATTGTAAATGTGAAGTTGATAACCCTAAACTTTTGGACGGATTAGGGTCAGGTTATTTAGTTGGGTTATTTTGGAAACCAATTGCAACAGGGAAAAGGTTGTGCATTTACTTTAATAAGGACAATATTTAGAACTGGGGCAAATATTTATAGATTGTGGAAGGACGGAAAATGTTAACACTTCTCATCAAATTCAGCTGGAATAAAATTGAAATAGTTAGTACTATTAGTGCAACTTTGTTATTTGAGTTGATTCTATTGTTGCTTGTAATGCCTAGCAACTCAGCATTAGCTTTTGCCATCTATAAGTTACATGTATTTGATGAACTAATAGGTTTCTGATATTCAAACAGAATGTGGATGCTGAGGGTTCCATATTCCATAATGCAACTTTACGTGAGTAAGATGCTCAAACTGAAACTGTAATGTATCTTTCCAAAGATTATATGGTCTTGCAAATTGGTTTCTTGATGATTTTATAATGCCTAGGGAAGGTGTGAATTCACTGATGCAAATCTTCGTGGAGCTTTATTGGCTGGAGCTAATCTCCAAAGTGCAAACCTACAAGGTGATTGATATGTCTTCTTTATGTTTAGAAAAGGCAATGTACTTTTAAGTTTTATGTGTTTTCTAATTAATCTGTTTTTTCTTAGAGATTTTTCTACTAAAATACTGAGTGATGTTATTACTAGTAAAAACTTGAACTATTTGTTGAAACTTGAAAATATGTCATTATTTTATTGTTCTTGGGAAGAACAACCTTTCTTTTAGGAAGGGGAATGGTGTGGGATCCACAGAAAATTTGAAAACCATTTGTATATTACAATTTGAGCATTGAAGAAAACATGAGTCCAAACTAGTTGGTCTTTGTCTGGGACAGGTAGTTTTATGTTGAAAAGCCAATTCATAGTTGTATGTTATGCTTAGTTCTTTGATCCCTAATGTAGGACAAATAGAAGTATTAACTAGAAGTTAAAAATAACAAAATTCAGAAATATGGCTAATATTAAGTTGTTGGAAAATCAATTTTCAGGTCTGGATTTTGGCTAGGAATGTTGAAATTCAGATTTGTTATAGATGGAATTTTAGGATTTGATTGTTGAAAATTTAGGCTTAGAATTTTAGGGTTTAATATGGCTGGAATTTATGTTTGAGATGGCTGAAATTAGGGTTAGGTTTGCTGGATTTTAGTAAAGAACACAGACAAAGGAGGTTAGTAAATTAGGAATCACTCTCAGGATCTAAGAATCACTTTTATAAAAAAGCATCACACCTTTTACTTGAAAACTTGTGTTTGTAGAAAAAATTCAGGATCTATTATTATTGAAGGGTTGAGTATACACATATTTATAGAGAAATTCTTAGAACCCTTATTCTAGTAGGAAAGAATTCCTGTCAAATTTAAAGCCTATTTTAATAAAATTTCTATAATTTTGAGTTAAAAACAAATAGGATAACATATCTGAACTAGAATAATATGTTTAACTCAATATTACTTCTTATTTAATAAGGAATCCTAGTATAATTTAAATTTCAGCCCTAATCTTTGTTGTCAACTGAGTTACCAATCCTTATCCCAACAAATTAAGGCTTGTGGTTGACTAATTTTTTCTCTTTTATTTTTTTATAGACTTTAAGCTCTTTTGCATCAATTCTCCCCGGCTTGTTTGAAGTCTCAACATAGAATGTGACAAATGTTGGTTATGTAAGTTTGGATTCAACTTGTAAAATTCATATTCTAAAATCCAAGGACTGTCGGAAATTGGTCTTCCTTTCAACTTGATAAGAAATTGTCGATATCCTCTATCTCTTGTAACTATAGTTTGTTCATCAAGAACATCTGCTATCCCCTTTTTAATATAGGGAATGGTTGAAGTTCTCATAGTTGCAGTGGAAGATTGCGTATCATCATATCCATGATAAATAGTTAAGTCTGCAACATTAAAGATAAGACTAATTAACATATCACTAGGTAATTTCCAAAACATAAGCATTAACAATCATTTTCTTGATGATCTTATAAGGTCCAACACTTTGTGAATAAAGTTTCTTATGTCTCTTTCGGACAAAATCTTAACCATCACCGTATCTCCTCCATTGAATTCCACCAATTGACGATGTTGATCAATTTGTTCTTTATAAGACAAGTTGCTGGTTGTTATATTTTGTCTTATCTCATTAAAGATGTCTCTCATGTGATGTGCAAAAGCTTCGGCTTCAACACTAACTCGTGTTGTTTGTGGTAAAGGAACCAGATCAATAGGCTTTCTTGGTTGAACTCCTGAAACTATCTCAAAAAGATTCTTTCTACTTAATGCATCTGCTATCTTATTCTCAACTGCTGCCTGATGTTTATTAGCAAAGTTAAATTGCTGCAAAAATTCACTCCAAAACGCGTGCCTTTTGTTTAAGTTTTCTAGAACTTGAAGTGTTTAAGAGATTCATGATTTGAATATAGAATAAACTCCTTGTATGAGAGATAGTGATGCTAATTGTAAAGAGCATGTGCTACTGCATAAAATTCCTTGTCATAGGTCGAGTATCGATGTTTCTCTTCACTTAACTTCTCACTGTAGTAAGCAATTTAGTGTCCCTCTTCGCTGAGTTTGCCTCCGATTCCTACATGAGATGCGTCATAAGCAACTTCAAATACCTTAGAAAAATGAGGAAGTTTCAAAAAAGGTGATTCAATCATCTTTTTCTTGATTTCTGCAAATGCTTTAGGTGATGCCTTGGACTAAGTAAATTTTCCTTTCTTCATACAATCAATAATGAGTGCCATTATGGTGTTGAAATTACAAATAAATCGCATATAGAATGTTGCTAGACCTTGAAAACTTTGTGTCTCATGCACGTTCTTTGGAATAGGCCAATCAAGGATGACCTTAATTTTCTCAAAGTCCATCTCCACTCCACTGTAGAACACAATAAAACCCAAAAATATAATACTTGATTGCATGAAAGAATCACTTATAAAGTTTCTCTTGCTTCAGAACTTTGAAGATTTGTTGTAGATGCATTAGGTGGTCTTCTTTAGTCTTGTTGTATATTAATATATCATCAAAATATACCAGAAAAAATTAGCCCGTAGATGATCGAAACACTTGATTTATCATTCTAATAAAAGTGCTAGGTGCATTGGAGAGTCCAAATGGCATCCCCAACCATTCATAAAGTCCTAGTCTTAGTTGTTTTTCATTCATCTCTAGATCTGATTCTAATTTGATAGTACCCACTTTGTAAGTCTATCTTGGTAAAGATAGTAGTTCTAGTCAACATGTATAACATGTCATCAAGGCGAGGTATTGAAAATCTATTCCTAACTGTGATCTTATTTATTGCCCGACAATCAATACTAATTCGCCAACTTCCATCCTTTTTAGGAGTCAATAGTGCTAGAACTACACATGGACTAAGAGTTTCTTGAATAAATCCTTTTTTCAGAAACTCCTTTACTTGTCTCTTCAGCTTTTCATTCTCAATAGGATTCAAGCTATAGGCTTGAAGATTTGGTAGAGTAGGTTTAAGTACTAAGTCAATAGCATGTTGAATATCTTGTAAAGGAGGTAATTCACCTTGTAAATCACCTAGTGTAAGGTCTGAAAAATCAGTAGCCAGTCACCAACTTCTTTTGGTAAGGTAAGGAGTGTTTCAGGTGTTGTTTCTGCTTCTTCCCTCACTACCATTGTAAACACAATTCCTTTCTCCTTGCTAACAACTTCAAATCCTCTTTCATTAAGGATATTAAGAGGCTTTTTTTTTGGCATTTATAGCTGTTTTGTTACTTCCTCTTTGTTCTTCTACCTTGTCTACCTTCATGGGCTTCAAAATTATCTTCTTTCCATGAAATATAAATTGATAGGTAGTATTGCACATCTCGATCATAAAGCGACGATCGACCAAGTAAAATGTGAGATACTTTGTTAGAATAAGAGAATGATAATTGAGGGCTTGGTAACTTCTCAAGACCCTCATAATGTTTATATAGAACCAATTAAATACGAAAAATATCTTAAGCATAAAGAAGAAATCATAGAAAGTCTAACTTATCCTAATATAGATATGACTTGCCTAACACTCCCCCTCAAGCTGGAGCATACATATCATAAACTTCAAGCTTGTTACATATAGATTTCAACTGAGATATGAATGGCTATTTGTGTTAGGTAACGATATGAACAGCTAAAGTATATCGATATCTAACTCTATCACTACTGTTATTGATATCTAACTACTACTCCCTCTGATTCATAATAAGTGTCGTTTTAGATACATTTTAATTATTCAAAATAAGTGTCATTCTTGACTTT
>JANZLC010000002.1:10040041-10053238 GCA_026413385.1 Erythroxylum gracilipes | reverse complement strand
ATTAATAAAGTTTTTAATAAAAGAACCCTAATAACATTGAGTCTTTGATTCATCCAATTCCAATGGCTCTACTTACAGTCCCAAAATTAAGTACCTCAATTTTCAGTGTCATTGAACAGAAATTTTCAGTATCGGAAACCAATCAGTCCACCACTCGACGATTTTTCCGGTCCGAAAAGTTTCCCCAAAATTTTCCAGAAAAATTCCTAAAATTCCCTAAAAATGTAAAACACTTAACAATCCACTCCAATTAAATTTTCAAGCACAAAAACCATATTTCCATAATAAAATCACATTTAGGCACATATATCGGGAAATGTCATGAATGCATGTAAAGTCATTTTCATGTGCAATGTTCACTATTCAAGTGTAAAGGATATGCATAAACATGTCCAAACAATTTTAAGCACTCTTAGCCCTTTCCAAATTACTATTCTACCCTTCCAATCGAGGGTGGGATGTTACATGTTTATTGCTTTTATTCCTTGATTTTATTTGCTTCTTTCGTTAACCTTAGTGTCGCTTGTTGCTTTCAAGAAATAGATGCCATGTCTGAAAGTTTATTTTGGCTTTAACTCCTTTCCTTAAGTACTCAGTTATTGTTTTAATTTTTGTGGATTTAATTTATGCAAAAATATATTATGACCATGATTTGTGTTACATTGATGAATATGTTTAAGTTTTTTTGGTTGAGGTTAGGATTGATATTGGAATAGGACAATTTTTGTGGTTTTAGTTTTTTCTTGATTGAATGTGTATTTAGCCTAATTTAGCTTGATCACCAAAATTAAAGCCTTAGATGATTGAATGCCATAACCAATGGGATTTAATTTGTCGAAAAATTAGTTAAGCAACATATTTGAGACTAAAGCGTAGACCAACCTTAGAATCTTGTGTGAGGATACCTAGGATTAACAAACTTAATTTTAGGCTTCTTGTATTGAATGTCTTTATTCCAAATTATCTATGAACCAAGTAGGTAACTTGGATTTAGAAGAGAAAGGAATTCCTATGAATATTGGGTTCGACTTGCTTAAGTGAAGTAATTCCTAAATCAATCCATCGTTACAAATTTTAGTACCTAATCCAATTAAAATCTGACACCTTAGCTAATTTTTGTCATTTTATTAAATCTAGTCGCATTTACTTCATACTCCACTTCTTGCATATTTCCTTGATTAGCTTATTTTATTTCATTTTCAAATCAATCAATTCTTGATTGTTTGGGTAATTTTGCATCGTTTAATTTAATTGTCTTGTGTGTTGGAATCCTTTGGGTACGATACTCGATTCTTACTATTTTATATTACTTATCAATAGGGTATACTTGCCTCTAGTTTGGTCTAGGATAGAATTTAATTTATATTGCTTTGTTTAGATCACAATGAGTTTTTAGTGCTGTTGTGGGGGATTTCTTTATTGTGAGTTATTAGGTTAGACGGTGTTAATTATCTCAGATTTAATTTTTGCTTCATTGTTTATTTGCGTATTTCAGTTGTTTGCTTGATTGCTTCAATTTTATTTGTTTCGCTTGTTTATGCTCACAAGTTGTGCAAAGAAACTAGATTGGCTTATAATAGTAACACAGATGCAGGGATTAGAGAAGAGCAGCTTGTAGAGATGGAATAGCACGAGGTGGGGCTGATGTCACATTTTAAAGAGAGAAGGGAGTTGACTATGATAGAATTGACTATGGGGCACAATAATAGACCCATGCCTCCCATTATAAGGTTGACGATCACAACTGCGAGTTTTGAGATTCCTCGCAACATTACATCCATGGTGAAGGCATCTCAGTTTGGAGGATTGCCTTTGGAGGATCCGAACACCCATTTGGAGACCTTTTAGAATATTTGTGATTTGTTCAAACAGAATGGAGTGTCGGATGATAAGATGAGATTAAGGCTATTTCCATTTTCTTTAAGGGATAAGGCCAGAGTATGGTTAGCCAGTTTGCAGTCAGGATCAATTACTACATGGGATGAGATGATGAGATTATTTCTAGTTAAATTTTTCTCTCCTGCCAAGGTTGCAAAAATAAAGAATGAGATCACTTTCTTCACCCAATATGAGAATGAAAAACTATATAAAGCGTGGGAGCGATTTTGAGATATGTTGACACAGTGTCCTAGTCATGGGGTTCTCCATATGGTAGCAAGTTAATACTTTTTATACCGGAATGACCTCATCGACCAGGAGTACTATCGATGATGCAGCAGGAGGCAGTTTAATGAGAAAGACATCAGATAAGTCCTACAGGTTTATTAATGAGATGACCACTAGCAGCTTTCAGTATCATATAGATAGGCATCCTAGAAAATCTATCGGTGCTTATATAGTAGACAATACAGTGGCTTTATTAGCTCAGATGGATGTTTTCATGAAGAAGCTGGATAATCTGATGCACAGTGTGAGAGGAGGAGCTAGTTCTTTATTGAGGAGTTGCGCAATATGTGAGCATTGTGGTGGAGATTCCCATGCATCTTCTAAGTGACAAGTTGGGAATCCTTTTACTTAAGAGAAAGAAGAGGCCCATTATGTGGGCAATTATAATGTACAAAGAGGGGATCCATATTATAGCACCTACAACCTAAAGTGGAGGAATCATCCAAACTTCTTTTGGTGGAATGATCAAATGGCACAACCACAGCCATCCAATGTTCAGACATAGCCACCTTTAGTTTTTAAGGCGCCTTATAACAGCCCAGACCAACCGCTTGCAGATATTGTCCGCTTTGGGCCTTTTTAAGTGGCTCGTGGTCTACACCCATTGGGCCTTTTTAAGTGGCTCGTAGTCCACACCCTTTGGGCCTTTTTAAGTGGCTCGTGGTCTACACCCTCACGTTTTGTTTTTCCACAGGACTTCCCAGGAGGTCACCTATCCTGGTACTGCTCTGGCCCTAACACGTTTAACTTCAGAGTTCTGATGGGATCCGGTACATTAGGGCATGGAATACGTCTACATGGGGAAGGTATCCACACCCTTATAAGGGGTTCTACGTTCTCCTTCCCAACCGATGTGGGATCTTACAATCCTCCCCCTAGGAGGCCTAGCGTCCTCATTGGCACAACGGCCCGAGTACTGACTCTGATACCAATTGTAACAGCCTAGACCACCCGCTTGCAGATATTATCTGCTTTGCACCTTTTTAAGTAGCTCGTGGTCCACATCCATTGGGCCTTTTTAAGTGGCTCGTAGTCCATACCCTTTGGGCCTTTTTAAGTGGCTTGTGGTCTACACCCTCACGGTTTTGTTTTTCCACAGGACTTCCCAGGAGGTCACCCATCCTGATATTGCTCTGGCCCTAACATGTTTAACTTCAAAGTTCTGATAGGATCTGGTGCATTAGGGCATGAAAAACGTGTCTGCAAAGGGAAGGTATCCACACCCTTATAAGGGGTGCTTCGTTATCCTTCCTAACCGATGTGAGATCTTACATATCAACTTACCTTGCCATTTGGAGAAAGATCTTGAATGGAAAAGTGGCTGTCCAAAAATTTGTTCATATCCTTTTAGTGAAAAATGAGAAGTGAGAGCTTATATAATTCATTTACATCATTAAACAAGGTTTATTTGGTTCAAGTAATGAGAGTGAAAGTACCAGGACATTAGGAAATTTTGGATTAAACATAATGAACATTACTAAAGTTAGAGAATATATAGTTAAGTAATGATAATCCTAAGTTGTTAAATTGATACTTTGATTGACCATTTTCTAAATTTTTGTTCTTACTTTTGTGACAACCCTAAAGTGTGTATGTATGACTCCTAATTTTTATATTTTGTATCTTTCAAATCTAGTTATTTGAGTTTCCTTAACAAAACAAAATTTGGATCATTTCGGTGACTAACCAATCCTTGTGGGATGATATCTATCTATATTGCAATTTCCGATTTGTATCCTTACAGGATAAGAGGTTTTAATTTAAAATTTGGAAAATTACATCTCAAGTTTTTGGCGTCGTTTCCAAGGACTGCACCTAGCATCGAGTTTGGTTTGAATTGTTTTTATTTAGGTTTCCTTTTCATTTTTACTTTGATATTCTTTTCTGGCGTGTAATAAGTTTATGCAAATGAGGAATGTAGGAGTTGCAAAGAAATTGCGAGAACTTGACATAACCAAAGTAGAAAAGGAATTGAGAAAGAAAAGGAGACAAGATCAAATTGAGCAGATAATGGTTGAACAGAGGGAACAAGGTGGTGAAGAAAGAACTTTGATAGACTTTATGCTGCTAGGGTTTAACCCGAACCAGCAAGGAATTGCTAAACCACTAGTGAATGTGATGTAAGGTTCCAGTCATCCATCTCATATATACAAAAACATCAAACATACATATCTTACAATTTCTAGAAAACTGTCCAGATCTGGGAAATTATTTGATAAAATTATTTTAAAAAATTTAATAATTCTATAAAAATTGTAAAGGAATAAACACATCCCAAATATGTTCACATAATTTTTCCAGAATCAAATTCTGCGAAAATCATTTGTAACCTTATCAATTTAGCCAATAGACATCACATGCCTAGCAGAAAGACAGATTTCATACATGTTCTTGTAAATTCGAAATTAAATATTTTAATCATATTAAAATTATTTCCATTGCACTGAATCATTTAAATACATATTATGAACAGATTGGTGAAAGAAAATCATGAAGACCATTTTTCTATAATTAATTTCGAGCAAAACATGACAGGACCCTAAGCTATCACAACCATGAAAACAATTTTCACATGTCATGTATTCTACATCTAACAAGGCACAAGATGGCTCTAATACCACTGTAAGGTTCCGGTCATGCACCTCATACATAATATATATCAAATATACACAATGGAAATAAAACAAAACCTCAAAAACTAGATCTACTCATGCATATAGATATAGGAAACAAAAAATGAAATGTAAGATGTTTACATACCTTTCCGACGATCTTCTTCATTCTTTAATCTTCTCTGCGTTGGGTTGTCGAAAACCATAACAATCAACATAAACCGTCTCTAATGAAAGTAGACATGAAGATAAAAGTATGAAACCTCATTAGAAGATAGCTAGAATTCTTTCTTTATTCTAGTAAAGACAAGCACTCTTGTGAGAGTTAGAGAGAAAGAGTGTGTGTGTAAAAAAGAGCCTTTCTTTCACTTGTCTCTTACACAAGATGCATGAAATTCATCTCTATTTTCTACACCATTTGGCCTTTCATAAGCCCCATCACTAATGGAGAGTTATGAGAAGTTAATGGTCATGAATAGCATGCATTAATGGAAGTTATGGGAAGTTAATGACCATGAATAGCGTGCATTAATAAAAGTTTGAGAAGTTAATGGCCAAATTGGCAGCTAACAACACTTGTTTCTAATCCATTCCATGCAACGTTTTCTACCACAATCACATCGCGATACACTCTCAAAACACTCTCTTATATCTTGAATCATCATTCAAGACCATTTTACTGATCCTTTAGATCTCCTATATGTGTGACTAATTAGGTTCCTGGTTATATTGGCCACTTGAATTAACACTTAATTCAACTAAGTGAAGATCGATATCTAGCAACACATCATGACCCCCAATTGATTGAAAAGTCAGTGGATTGACTACAAACCCTTCCATATGTAGCGTTTCCACACAATTCATCCTTTCACCATCTATACCCCACTTGGTTCAGAGTATGGTCAAAGTGTCAACTACTACTAGACTGACCACGTCACATCTAGTTTAAGTGTTATTAGATCATGTCCTGAGAATCTCATTACTCTATGTATCATTGAAGACTCTCTTCATGACACACATCTGTTCTAGCCAAAGACTCTTGAGTAATGACCATGACAAGAGGTCGTGGGTATTATCTCCTTCTATCAGGAGTGGTGAATCTTTTATTGGCTACTTAATTACCTTCGAATATCTCAAGTTATAGCCAATCACTACCCTATGAGTAACCTCTAAAAGGCACCGATGAATGGAGTCAAAGCATAGGATCAGTATCTAAGATATCCTTGAGCACCTCAAGTCAAAAGATACTTGCACCATTGCCATAATGAGATCATCATTGACACTGGAATAGAATATCCATATGATTGTCTCATAGTAGGTCAATTTAATGTTCTTACTATCCTTAGTAGGCATCCACATGTTAACTCTAAACAACTCATGTCTACAGCTTATGAGATCTATTGCTTGACCCAATCAAAGAGTATAACATGTTCTAGTCTACCCAGATTAATGATATCCCATCACATTAATCCTATGACTAGGGAAAGTTTAGATACTAACATAATTACACACGATAGAAATCTCATTATCATGATCTCATCATGATTTCCTCCATCCTATTTTTTTTATCAAGGACTTCATTAAATCAATTTAAGATCAACATCAAATCCATAAATGTATGAACATTGAAATAATGAAAAATGCCTTTATTAATCATAAAATGTTTTGTACAGTAAGTGCTAAAGGTGATTGCCTTTAGAGCACTTCTCTAACATAACCCTTTAGGAGTTCATGAGCAATAAAAATGTTATCACCAATGCTTCTATCCTTCATAAAGGTATTATGATTCTCACTGATAATGAGATTGAGAACTCCCTTCAATCTATTTGTCAAGATTTTAGCTATAATTTTATAGATGGAGTTTGTACATGCAATTAGCCTGAAATCACTAAAAGTAGAGGAGTTAGAGATTTTAGGAAATAAGCAGAGAAAAGTTTTATTAAATTCCTTCAAGATGACCCTTTTTTCAAAGAACTCATAAATAGCCTCTCAATCATAGGTCCAATAATATACCAGATCTTTTGAAAGAAGAAACCATTTAGTCCATCAAGACTAGGGGCTTTTATCCTATTCATAGCAAAGATAGTAGCATTGATGTCATCATTAGAGATAGGTTTCACCAACTCCCAAGAAGCTTCCTGAGAGATCCTGTTGGTAATAATAGCTTAAAGAGATTCCATAGTGGTAGAAGAAGAGTCTAGATCTAAACCTAGAAGCCCTCTATAGAAATTGACAACCTCCTCCTATATAGTTGATTGATCAGTAAAGATTCTCCAATCTACACTAGTAATAAAATAGATTTTATTGACATTTCTCGTTTTTGATAAGGAATTTAAAAAGAACTTAGAAGCTTTATCCCCCTCTTTAAGCCAACTAATCTGAGCCCTTTGTTGGATAAGAGAATAATGTTCTTGAACAGATCTTAGAAAGATTTCTAGCTCTAACTTTTCCTTCATATTAAGGTCAGAATCTCTGGGGTTGTGAGAAAGTAAAGATTGGGTTTCTTTAGTCTTTCCTTAGCAACATCAATTGTTTTTTGAGTGATATGTGAATGAGAAAATTTTCTCTTCTTCACTTCGTCTTAGTTTCTGTTTCGTCTTAGATTTGCTTCGTCTTAGTTACTGTACATCATCTTAGTTTGACCTTCTGTTTCATCTTAATATCTTCTGTTCCATTCTTGATCGTTTTAGAGACCGAATCTCACTTCGAGTTCTTCATGAAAGTTATAGACCTAGAAGTCTTTTTTCAAAACGTCCAAAGACGAAGTCCAGTTGTAGGGGGAGATATGGCAATTGCGCCAAGTTAGGTACAAATTGATTAATGGTATAAACATGTTCAATCCTTTTGGGTATAACCTCCTCATTTGACCTCCAACGAAGTGATTCTTGAAGCAACGGATTCCTAGCATCTTTTTCTGTCTCTCCATGAAAGTTTGTAGTTGTTTTGGAATTTTTCTGAGAAAGTTTGCACTAGAGTAAGTGAGAGGTCAGCTGGGAGAGCATGATTGGGGTGTGAACATGCTTTAGCTTTTTAAGTATATCTTGACCTGTAGAACTCCGATTTAAGATGATTATTGTTTCAAAAAAAAGAAGAAGAAAAAACTAGAGACTTGGAGCTACAATTTCTTTGAAGAAGGCTAGTTGTAATTTGGGTGTTTGGCTGGTATGGGCTCACCAACCTAGTGGAAAAATGGCAAGTAACGCTGTTGGTTAATAGGCACAAGGCTTATAACTCCGCATGTTAGGCTCCGGAAACGGGGTCCAACAGCCAATCCCTATTGATTAAAGCTATGTCTAATTTTTTCCAAATAAACTAATCATTCTGTTGTTTGTTACTCAAAGGAAAAAATACCCTTCTTGTATAAAATTAGTAACATCCAAATGATCTACACAAAGCTTTAGATCATCATTGTAATTCTTATACTGCAATTTCCCTATGCTTTTGATCGATAAATAGTAGGATTGAAATCATTAGCTATGAACTAGGGACCTGAAAAGGTAATTTTGATGTTTCTCAATGAGGACCATAGACTACTCCTTGGAAACTTGTATTAAAACCATAGACAAAAGAAGAGTGAATTGTAACTCCTTCCAATATCAAATGAACATTTAGATGCATCATCTGCTCATTAGAGAACTTCTTCTCCACTTTGACAAACCTCTCATTATAACCAATAATAATTCTGCCATAATGATGGTGATGATGGTTAAAGAGAAAAGTCCAGCAGGGACCCAAAAGTGTTCACCTTATTCATATTCTTAGATCTTATTTTGGTTTCAATTAAAACTACGATAAAAGGCCTAATCCTCTAGACAAAATCCCTCAAAGCATACAACTTTTATAGGCTATTAATACCACGTACATTCCATATTAAAAATATCATATCGGTAAAATTTTAACTTTGGCACCTTTCCTCCTTCCACTTCTTTGAGTTTTCTTGCTAGTCACAATTTAAAAGTCTCCAATTCAGTATCTCCATTCACCAAAATTGGGGGATTATTAAAAGAATTAGTAGAAGAGGATGTGGTTTCCTTTTTATCTAAAGAGTACATTTTGCATACAGGGGGCTGTATAGGAGCTTCTGATATGCTTGGATCAGGCTTTTCTTGGTTAGTTTTCTCCCTAGCAATTGATAGATTACCATCAGTACACGAGTAGTTATGTTCAGCTACATTGTGGACTATGATAGCAGTCTCAGAAATGCCATGACTGCTTATGTCTCTTTTAGCCATCAATTTTTTTTTAGATTGGATTCATTAATATTCCCTCCATTAGCCAAAGCTTCCTCAGGTTTGTTTGTTTCTTCTAAATAGTTTGTATTGGAATCAATCCCCAAAATTTCTTGTTGCCATCCAGTTTGGAATTTCCTCCTTATTGGCTGCCATATTTTGGTAAGGTTACTAGGTTTCCAAGGGAAAGAAAGACTTATCTCCTTCTTCTCCAGTTCCCTATCATCTCCTAAGTACATAACATAGAGATTATCAGAAAGGGGGTGGATTTTTGAATCTTATACATATTTTTGCATAACTAATTCCTTCCAATGGAAGCTGTTTGTGAGTCCATTTATAGTGGTTTTCCAAGTAAGCTAGCAGTATAGCTAAGCCCCTCAATGGTCCATAGTTTAATATGAGATTGTGGAAATTCACCCACAAAGAAAAAGTGTCCACTTTACCCTAATTTATTTCCATGTTCGGCTGACATTTTTGTATGAAAAGAGGTTGCATTCCTATATGCCAAGGCCCTTGCTCATTGATGTCATTTAACTCCCTTCCATCTAAAAACTTAAACAGGATCTCATCTTCACGCAACAAGAACTTCTCTAGTCCCTTCTTACTCCATTTGGATTTCGACCATGTGTTAATCACCATATAAGCTAGCCTTTTCTTCCAAAAGAAGCCAAGTAAAACAGAGGACCACACCTATGCTCCTACATTAAGAAGTTCCAATGGAAGACTAATGTTGCCATCATTCACAACATTATGGAAATGCTTAAGTGATCCTTTTTGAGGTTTAAAGAATAACTTATTCTTCCAAGTACCCACAAGTTGATTATCTTCCATATTTTCATATGATTTTTGGAGTTTAACTGCACTGCTGGATTTGTAGATATCTGGAGTTTAAGAGCAGAGTTTCTTTGGAAAAAACAGGGAAGTCTTCATGAACTTAAGACGACTCCCTTATTTCTCTAGTAACCTTCAAGGCCTTGGGGAGGCCCTCTATAAGGGAAAATGGAACCCAATGAAACCCCCGAAGACAATAGCAAACCAAAAGGTAGGGAAAAACAAACTAAAAAAGGACAGAGCAAAACATTTCATCAAGTGGGAATCCCAAACTTTATTATCTAGAATAATAACACAAACTTCTTTTCCTTTTGCACTCTTTGCTAACTTATGACTTGAAAAATGTTTCGTTCTCACTAAATTTTAAAGTAATTATTTATGTTCATTATTACTTTTCAAAGTAATAAATGTAGTTGTAAACCTGGTAGCAACAGGACACATGATCTCAAACCACACAATCTTCTTACTTTCTTAACTAAGATAAAAATGTGATATTATACAAAAAAATATTGATCTTAGAAGCACGTGAAGCAGGACTAGAAATATGGTCCATACCACCAATATATTTTAAAATAAGATTTAAACAATAAGCAACACACGAAGACCAGTAAATATGTCCATACTTTAATTGTTACAAGTATCAACTGATACACAATTAGCTATATCATCTATAGCAAAATGCACAATATTCTTTGGTCTAACCCACTTGACAATTTCATAAAATAATTAAGATAAAGTATAAGAACTTTTTACCATATTAGAAGCATCAACAAACTTGATAAAAATTGTTCCAATATTACAATAAACCAAGAAATTAATCAAAGTTCTTTATCTTTTATCAATCCACCTATTTCTATAATAGTGCATCTTATTGATTCCCAACTAGATTTATATGTATCCATAATCAACTGACATTCCTCTTTTAAATCTTGAAGTAAAGGCATATGAATCCTATAAAGAAGGTACCTTAAATCTTGGACCTATAGTTGTTGTAGCATCTATTACTTCTTGAAAATATGGAGAATTTAAAGCATAAAGGAATACATGAATGATAAAACCATCTAGCCCATTCTCACTTTACATTGCAAAACAACATCCTAATTAACCAAAACACTTTTTAAACTATGTTAAAAACTAGGAGTAGTTCTTAGAGGAAAATAAGAATTTATATCAATAATAGTTTTCCTTTTTACTCTATCTAATACTTGTGGTGCTTCATCATCTCTAAAAGACATATCATGAGCTTCTATATTTTCCTTTTTTTTAACTTCTTGTTGCAAATAATTTTCAATCCTCTCACGTAAATGAAAAGGTACTTTTTTGTAAGAAGCAATATTTCCTTTGACACCAATAAGATGTTCTTTTATTCTATAAATTCCTCCCCTTTTAAATATTCTATTACAAAACATACAGTTATATTGGATATTCTCATCAAATGCTTGAGAAGAAGAAAAATATTCCATGCTGGATCAGACGTACCACGTGTAGAGAATGCTAAGTTCATCGAATCTTGTTCTGATGAATCCATATTCTTCATTATAATGTTAACCTAAAAATATGAGAAAAAAGATTTTTGTTAGTTTTATACAAAAATAAGTCACAACAATATAAAGAACAAATATAAGTCATAAACTAATGAAACAAAGAAGAAAGATGAAAATAAAAGATAAAAAATCAAATTCTGAAAATGAAAATACCTTTAATTTTGTCATTTTGATTCTTGCGACTTTTATGTCTAATATGAGATTTGACTTCAATCACCATAACCAACAAAATAAATAACAATAAAAAGGAGAGTTAACTTAAAATCTTGGCACAAGGAATCAATGTATATATAGAAGAAATAGAAAAGAGCTTGAAAAAGAATTGAAAACATTAAGGAAAATCAATTCAAATAGGAAACATAAATTGAAATCTTTTCCAAAATTGAATTAATCTAAACGTGATTTGGATTAAGGATACACACATTAGAGGTTTAGTTATGTTCTATGAAAAATTTTGTAATAATTTAAAATATAAGTTTATATATTTTATGTACATTAATAACGCACAGTTACCATAATAATATTTTTTATATGAATGCTTCAATTGTACATGTATTTAGGATTGTCTCATAACTTTCTTTTTATGTTTTTTTTTAATTTCCTTTTTAAGTAGATATGACATTTAATCATTTTAAAACTTGATAAATGAACTACACCTTTAAAGTGTTGATGTATTTAAATGTAAGTTACTCCATTTTTATATGTTAATTGATACGTATAACATGGATTTAAAAACTTTATATTTAACACATATAACTTTTGATAATAATGTGATTTTTTGATAAATATAATGTGAATTTATTGAATTATCACATTAGTTGATTTTAATGATCCAATACTTGACTAATAAATTTCCAAAATTTATATATTCTGAATGTAAAGTAGGTAATTTTCTTATAAATATATAAGTGAGATGTTTTTTTAAAACTTTGCTAAAGTTTTTTTTAAAAAATATATAATATGGTGCAAGAATGGTTATGAAACACTAGAGGAAGAGAGGTTAATAATTCACTCACTTGATGAAGACAAATTTCATGCTAATGTCAAATTTGATTAGTCTGGAAGTGGATGGCTTATAGTTGGAACCCGCCTAAGACATCTCGTGAAAAAAAAAATTGCATTGATAGCTTTGGTATTTGACAATAGAGAGTAAATTAAGAGTAAGTGTTACCTTAAAGAAGAAAGTTCATAAGAGTAAGTGTTACCTTATAGAAGAAAGTTCTTCTATAAGATGCCAGATTATTATGGGAAGATGCTTAAAATGAGGTACTATTGATCATCAATCCCTTGATTAAACATCTACTCATTTGTTCTTTTATTTTACGTTTTCCTTCATTAAAATAGTTATCCTTTCATTAAGTTCTCGATAATCTCTTAGTTATAGACTTATAGTCCAAACCTATAAATCTCACCGAAACTTTGTTGGATTTTACTTCACAAATTTTGGTAATGAAAGACACACCTGAAGAATTTGGAATGTGACCTTTCAATTGTTAAGCGTTAATAATCATTTAGAATTTTGACATTATCTATAAATATGAGATAATCTTCACTAAAAGAGCCGATGATAATCTTCAGAAAAAAAAAACACATAAATACTCATAGTTGATAAGCATGTTTATCTATTGTTTATTGTTTTAAAATTTTTAAATAGCTTTATCAGTTATTTTGTTTCAAATAAAACCCATATAATTTGTAACATCCCACCCTCAATTGAAAGGGGTAAAATGGTAAATTAGCATAGGATAGGCTAGATTGAGAGTGTATAGGACTGATCATGCATAATAGGATTGCTACACAGTCACATTTGAGCAC
>JANZLC010000002.1:10016035-10030233 GCA_026413385.1 Erythroxylum gracilipes | reverse complement strand
GACTAATTCACCACTAATTTCTCTTTTCGTGTCAAATTTTTAACTCACAATTCTAAAACAAGTTCGGGGTCCAACAGGCAAGGTGGTTCAAGAGTTCATCAAGAAGATCTTTACTATATTTGGATGCCTAGAGCGATATGGAAGGAGCCATTTTTGCAACAAACCCTTTGAGGCTCTTCTAAGAAAATATAATGTTCATCATAGAGTGGCTACCCCTTACCTTCAAACCAGTGTCCAAGTGGAGGTGATGAACAGAGTTGAAGAAGATTTTGGAGAAGGTAGCACTTCAAGAAAGGATTAGGCTTTGAAGCTAGATGACACCTTATGGGTTTACAGGACAACTTTCAAAACACCCCTAGGTACCATACCATATCGACTTGTATATGGCAAGGCTTGCCATTTACCATTGGAGTTAGAGCATCAGGCCTATTAGGTTGTTAGGAAGTTGAACATGGATTGGAAGCTAGCAGGTGAGAAGAGATTGTTACAACTTAGTGAATTGGAAGAGTTAAGGTTTGATGCTTATGAAAATGAGGAAAGGGCAAAGAAGTGGCATAATGCTCAGATCAAGAAAAAGGAGTTCAAAAGTGGGGACTTGGTGCTTTTGTTCAATTCACGACTTCGATTATTTCCTGTAAAGCTCAAGTAAAGATGGAGTGGACCCTTCAAGGTTATTCAAGTGTTTCCCCATGGAGCTTTGGAGTTGGAAAATGATAAGGTAAAGCATTCAAAGTTAATGGGCATAGGTGCAAGCTATACTTTGGAGGGACATACTCACAAGAAAAGGAAGTCATCTCTTTCCTTCCCTCACTCTCTCATGATTGCATATGCAATGGTCAAGCTAATGACTTTAACTTACCATGTTTTCCTTTCATTTGCTTGTCTTTGTGTTTAGTGTAGTTTTGCTTTGATTGGTTTTGTATTTGCTTTATTTTTTAGTTTGTTTGATCTTACCTTGTGTCCCCTTTTGATCTTTTGATGCTTAAGTGACTTGATGACTACTTTGAAGGTTCGTTGTGCATCATAGCTTGTTGGAGGACTAAAGGAAGAGACAAGAGAGGTTTTGTTTGTCATGGCATCAAGGCAGGATGAGCCACCTCCATCGCCTCCACCACCATCAGCCTTTCTTACCCTTAATCTCTTGAGGACAATGTGTTGTTCTATTGTGGGGAGGTAGTATTTGCATTTGTTGTATTTGTGTGTACATTGTTTGTATTTTGTTATTTGGGATGCATGTTTTAGGCATATTAGGTTGTTGTTGTGTTGTTTTGTGTAAGCAATGGAACCACACTTGAATCATTTTGATTTGTGATGCCATGAGATTCTATTGTGCTTGTTGGAATGAGATTGAATGCATACTCGAACTTGGATTAGGTTACTTTAGTAGAAAGTGAACCATGTTGAATGATTAAAGTAGTTGGTTGCATAAGCTTACTCAGAATTTGACTCTTAAGCAATGAGGTAGTGTATAGAAGCATAATGGATTTTCATTTGAGCCTATGTGAGGAATTGAGCCTTTACGACTTCATTCTATAGTCATTCCATTTCCTTGTTTGTGTGATGCTTCCTTAGGTAATCAGAACTTGCCTTGAATCGATTTAAATCTACTGGGTACATGCTAGATAGAAATGATTAAGGTCCTTTTTATGTTAACCCTTGGCTTAAATGAGCTACCCTTGTTAGCCCAGTTGAGCCTTAACTCTTTTGTTTCTTAAAAACACCTCATATTTCAAAACCTAAAACCTCATTAGCCTACCCATTCACAAGCTTAATAAAGTATTAAGTGATGCACTAGTTTGGGATTTTTAGTACAAATTTTTTCTTTCCGAGATGAGTTGAGTTATACTTCTACTCTTCGATCACATTGTATCTAGTTGCTATTTTGTTTGTTGTTTCTTCAATTATATTAAAAAAATAAAAAAGAGAGAGAAAAATAAGCAAAGAAAATAAAAAAAAGAATGTTTTGGTAGCTTCAAAAAATGCGAAGTAGTAGTATATTTACATTTGTATATCTCAAAATATGTTTTGCATCCCTTTGTTCACTTATTACTTTATGCATGCTTGTGTTAAACCCTTTACCTCTTTTGACCCACTTTAACCCTTACCACATTACAACTCGAAACAAGCCCTTTTGATCTATTTATGCACGCAATCATTGTAAAGGAGAATTGGTGTATTAGCAAGCCTATGGTAGTGTAGTTTCCTATAGGGATTTTGAGAGAAATTCTAACGATCAAACACTTAAGACAAATAAGTGAAACCTCGAGGAAGATTCATTTTACGTTTATACTTATCTTTGAGTGATAATGTTATAAATTGAGTTTGCTTATATACACTAATGAAACGTAGTCATAATATGTGTAATAGCTTGATACATGAATTGGCTAAACTTTGAGGGAATGCATGCTTTGATCTTTCTAAAAATGAAGTGATAGAATTGATTGGTTGTATTTGATTTTTCTTGAGAATGAGCAAGGATTTAAGTGAGGGGAAGTTGATAGTTGTGCATTAGTATGTGTTTTTCTAAGTATTTGGTATGTGTTTCTTGCATGATAGGTCAGTATTATTGTGTTTTAGGACTTGTTTTGTATGTTTTTGTTTAGTTTGATCTTTATAGTTGTTCTTTTGTGTTTGATATTGGTCTGGGTAGGAATTGATCATTTTGTGTAGGAATGGAGGGTAGACACCTTTATGATTGAGTTAGGGACCAAGAGAAGAGAAGAGAAGTGGAGCTGCTGAAAAACAAGAACCCACAACCATAGAAAAGGGCATGTTTTCCATGATCTTGGGAAATCTACGGAGAAAGTTTCTGTTAAGTTAACCCACGATCGTAGGAAGAACAAGTATAATTTCCACGATCGTGGGAACTGGAAGTCGAAGAGACATGTGGGTTTCATATATTTTTTTAGGTTTTGTGACTGTATAAGACATAGAATCCCGAGAGCCGCCAGAGGGTGGTGGAACTTGCTTCCTAGAGCTAAAAGATATATTGAGAGTCTAGAGATAGGGGGAGATTCAAGGTTTCATTCTAGATTAGGCAAAGATCACCTCGTCATCCAGATTTTCCAGATTGGGCAAAGATAAGGAGAAGCTGCCCTGTCCAATCTTATTTCAATTTTTTTCTCTTCGAGAGATCCCAAAGTTAATTCTAATTTATTTAACTAGTGTCATTTAATTACACCTTGAGAGAGGGTAGCCAGAATTTTAGGAAATCTTGGGCCAAACATAAATTGAATCAATTAATCAGAGGGGAGCAAATAGGGATAATGATAAGTCCTAGTGTTTAATCTTGATTTTCTCCAAGTCTTAGTTTACGATTTTGGTTTGGGTTACGTTGTTTCCTATTACTTTTAGTTTGTCTTTATTTTACTTATCTTTTTAAATTCGATTGAAACGATTCTTAAACAAAGAACAGTCTGAATTAAGTTGTGCCTAAGCACAATCCTCGTAGGATCGATATCCGCTTTCAACTACAAGGATGATCCGTATACTTGCGATTTTAAGCGTAAGACTATTAGTGTGTTTTGCATTCAACATGCAATTATGTCTTTCGGTAACACACCATTTTGCTCAGGACTACCCGACATAGTGAACTAAGTCATTATTCCAACTGATTCCATATATCTGGCAAACAAACCTTTTCAAGTCCTGAAACACCATGTTTGCTATAATATTCTCCTCCGCGGTCAAATCTGACTATCTTGATGAATGGATTTTTCTAATTGGTTCTCGACCTTCAGTCTTTAAGAAAGAACACATAACTGTAATGGAAATAATCAGCAACAAATGTCAGATTGTTTTTAGAATTGCACAATACAACTATATAAGGTTTTATCATATCTTTATGTCTCAGATTCAACAAGTCAGAAGCACAAGTTGACCCTTCTTCCTTATTAGTCAACTTACCCCTATAACAGTCAACTCATGTTTCCAGATCATCATAATCTAGAATTGAGAGAATGATTTCCTTAATCAATCTCTCAACCCTAGCTCTGGGAATGTGGCTTAAACATTTATGTCACACCATGTATGACTTTTCATTCATCAGGGTTCTTCTTTTCTTGACTTGTTTAGCAAGATACAAAGAAGCATGTTTCTAATGTACCATTATGTTTTGCATTAAACACAACTGTACAACAGAAGCATTAAATACAAAACATCAACCTTCTTTATCTAAAATTGATACAAAGATCACATATAAAATGTGTCGTGTAAAAACCAAAATAAACCTTGCAACAAGGTTCAGCACATATATCCCTTATAGATATTACTTCCACTTCTTCATTGCTGTCAACCATCAATTCCTCCCTTCCTTTATTTGGCTTTATCCTGGATATGAACCCCTGCGTTGTGGAAGCACCATGATCAGATGTTCCATTACATAGCCACCAAGTACTTAATGCGACTATCGCAAATTAGATTCATAAATTGATAAGCCAAGGAGTTACCTAAGATGGTCTTAGTCTTTCTTTCTAGGCCTCATACTGCAAGCTTCTTTATATCATGTGGACCTTTACCAGCACTGGATTGACCAGCATCAGTATGTGGAGAAGATTTAGACTTTCTATCTTTGAATTTAGAGGGCTTCATCTTTACCTTCCCTTTAGTTGCTTCGAGGGTTGTAGGAGTAGCAAACTTGAGTGTCTCCTCCTCAACAACGCAATGGGCTATTAAAGCATTGGAGTCTCATTTCTCATCCAGTGAATACTATGTCATCACTATATTACTAAACTTTGGAGGGAATGTATTTAGAGTCTGGTGAACTATGAAGACATCAGGAAGAGGAATATTTAGCATCTTCAGTGTACTGTGAAAATGAATCATTCTTGATATGTACTCCATCACTCCCCCTTCTCCAGCATACCTCATGGAGAATAATTCTTTCATCAAGGCACTTGTCTCAGCATTAGTTGAGACTGTGTACCTCTGGGAGACATTACCAAGAAACTCCTTCGCTATGTCTATGTCCGAAAGTCCACTAAGCAGATGGTCAGGTATGGATCTCTTAATGGTCATAAGACATAATATGTTAAACCGATCCCAAACTTCATAGGCTGCTTTATGAGCTCTCGAGCTCATGGATGTAGGTGGAGATGGCCTATCCTGCTGTATGACTATATCAACCTTAGCTATCTCCATAGCATTCAATACATCCTCAGTCCACTTCTTCGTATTGAAACAAATCAGGGTTTCAATGGTGACACTGATATTGTTAACCAAAAAGGTGACTGCATAATAACGTGCGAAGAGGCATCCACCAATGCTATCACGTGTGACGCACGCGCCCAACACGCGTGCGGTCACCGTTGTGCCACATGTCTGGCGCGTGCTACCGCCTACTGTGCACCACACCCAACAGTCTCTAGCAATTTTCGACAAGTTTTGAGCCAGTTTTTGGAGCTCCTAGGCTCGTTTCTCAAGGCTAAACACATGTATACTACTTTCATGCAATAAAAAACAAAAAAAAATCGTGAAGTAGAAGTTAACTCTCTTAAAACCTTATGGAGAAAATACCGAAAAATTTAACTCTTTGAAAACCTTATGGAGAAAACACCGAAAAATTTTCATTTTTAACCACCCATTCAAGTCACCACTCTAATATCACGTATAACATGTAACGAGACCTTAGTTATGTATCCTGGATCAAACGTGAAAGGGCAATAAATGAAGAAATACAGAATATACCTTATTTCAGTTCCATAACTTCAAATGAGCTTTCTGAAGCCGAAACGAGCACGAATCATCCACCGTCTTCACAGGAATTGATCACTAGAACGCAGTTAACGTCTTTCTACAGTTTTCTCAAAACGTAAGCTCTCTTACCGGGTCAGAGAATCCTTATGCTTACGAATGATATGAGTAACTGCAGGAGACCTTAACCTTTATATATAACTTCCATATCGGGCTTCCCTATCACAGGCTCGATATGAGTCTGGTCCACACTGATCGGGATCTATTTTTCAATCGGACTTCGACCCATTGATTTAGATAATTTATTGGGCCACTTTATTATTTTTATCCGAATCAAATTACATAACTTAACTAATAAGTTATTTAGAAAAACCAAAAAATGTAATTAAATATTGTTCTAACTTTATGAAAAAAGTAAAAAATATCCAACAAACACCCTACTCTGTCAAAAGAATGATAAACTTCGAGCTGAGAACATGACGATCAAAGATGCTATAAGAAATCCGATTTGGTCCAACTGTTGTGGTCGGCTATAATTGGTGATATTTCACTGGAAGAGCACATTTGAGAATCAAAAATGCTCGATCAAAAGAAGAGCTAGGCTGAGTTTGTGCTCTTGCTGGCAAGTTTAGCTTCACCAATCGGCCCTCCATTGCCAAACTCTAGCATGGAACTTGGAGTTGGCGGCAATGGTTTCGATGGTTCAAATGGCGTGTCTTCAACTTTGCCATCGGCTCCTGATTTTGGAGGTAGGATTTGAACTGCTTTGCCCGTCGTGACTCCAACTAGGTCAATGATCACTGTTGTCATGAGGCTGGATAGATCATTAGAGTGATCTATGTTATGGGAGCTTGCCTTGGCTGCCATGGATGAACTGGTTAAGATGGCTCAGACTAAAGAGCCACTTTGGATCAGAAGCTTGGAGGGTGTTAGGGAGGTGTTGAACCAAAAAGAGCACATGAGAACTTTCACTCCTTGTATTGGTATGAAAACTAATGGCTTTGTTACTAAGGCCTCTGGAGAGACTGGTATGGTAATCATCAAAAGTTTAGCTCTTGTCGAGAATTTGATGGATTCGGTGAGCTGTTATATATACTCCTTGAACAGTTTAAATAGAAGTAGGACTACTATTTAAAGTTTAAACTCACTCCCAAACGGTATAACCTCCTTTAGGTAATAAATTTTAAAAAAAAATTCACGTCAGCAAAAAAAATATATCAGATAACATTTAATCAATTTTTCACCGTTTTCTAAACATTCCAGTTAAAGTCCAACTGAAATTTAAGCGTAAACAATAAGGACACATTGCTCTTTCGGCCTAAATCCTTGAGTAAAAACGTTTTGGCAGATTAAGAGAGGAACATAGGCAGTACGAGCTCAAGGTTGCGGATGAGAACAAACACTAATCGAGAAATTTCCATTGATTTCGTGACAACGTAAACTAAGCAATTAATGCCTTCCAAATAAATTGCAGGTAACACAAAATTATAGAATAGTGAAAAGAGAAAACGAGAAAAAGGTGGCCTCTTGGCAATGACTGGGTATTCAATCACGAACACAGTTATTGTGAATCAACAATTCCTATGCTTTGGATTTAAGAATCAACGTGTACGTGGTTCACTGTCCAGATACCTCTTTGGATAAACAGCTCTTCACTTGGCACTAGCAAGCTGGGTGCGGAGGAGCTTGGCAGCAGCAACCATGTTCTGCAGAGCTGGCTTCACCTCACCGTACTTTCGGGTCTTCAATCCACAGTCAGGGTTAACCCACAAGATGTTCTTCTCAAGAACTGCGAGCATCTTGTTAATTCTGTCAGCAATCTCCTCAACTGATGGTATTCTAGGAGAGTGAATGTCATAGACTCCTGGACCAATTCCGGCACCATACTTAACTCCCTCGCGGAAGACAGAGAGGAGCTTCTCATCAGAGCGAGAGTTTTCAATGGTAATCACATCAGCATCCATATCAATAATTGAATGGATAATGTCATTGAAGTTGGAGTAGCACATGTGAGTGTGGATCTGTTATTAACAGAAATAAACCAAGTGAGTTGGAAAGATATTGTTCTGCAAGATTGCTGCTAGTGCAAGGGTTTTCAAAAGAAACCTGGGTAGCATCTTGAACACCACAGTTTGTGATCCGGAAGGAGTGAACTGCCCATTCCAAGTAGAAAGCTTGTTCAGATTTCCGAAGAGGTAGCCCCTCTCTTAAAGCAGCCTCATCAATTTGAATGACATTGATACCAGCCTTCTCAAGATCCTCCACTTCATCCTTGATGGCCAAAGCTATTTGATAGCAGGTTTCAAATCTGTAAAATCAGAATTGCGTAATATTAAAAACAATGTAATCAAATAAGGTATTAAAACTAACAAACTGTTCCCTTCTCTTCCAGCCAATACCTGGGTTGGTCATTTCGGACAAAAGACCAGTTGAGGATAGTGACAGGGCCTGTAAGCATTCCCTTCATTGGGCGGGCAGTCATGCTCTGAGCAGCAGAAGACCAGAAAACAGTCATTGGCTTGGGGCGGCTCACGTCACCGTAGATGATGGGTGGCTTCACACATCGAGATCCATAAGATTGCACCCACCCATTGACAGTGAAGACAAATCCTGACAATTGCTCCCCGAAGTATTCAACCATATCGTTCCTCTAAACATCATTTGAACAAAGTTCCAGATCAGAATGTCACTTAAACATCGTTTTGTGTAAAAGCACAGAAGCATCAACAAATTCCTATCTGTTCCTTTTCTTACGCACCTCAGGCTCTCCATGAACAAGAACATCAATATCAAGCTCCTCTTGGAGTTTCACGACCTTGCTGATTTCCTCCTTGATGGCTTTAACATAATCATCCTCAGAGATCCTTGAGACAATAACGGAAATCATATCAATGATAAACCTCCTAATTTTGTGGCAAAAATAATAACATTTCTTATCTTGACTAACTTGTTGGCCTTATATTCGCGGCGGACTCTCCTGAGTTCCAAAGTTTGAGGGAAGGAACCAATTGTGGTTGTTGGGAGAATAGGAAGGTTAAGCTTCTTCTGTTGAGCATCTAGCCTAGCACTAACGTTGGTAGCACGGCGATGGTCAGAACCCTTCAGAGCAGCAGCCTAGAAAAAGCAGCATCAAAAGTAATGGTAAGTACTAGGTACAAAGAATTAAAGCAAAGAAATCATCTGAATATGAAAGCCATAAAGAGAAATCACAGAAATACTTACAGCCTTTTGGACAGCCTCATTAGTCACCCTTGGGGAGGATTTTCTTGAAGCCTGGGCAGCAGCATTAGCAGAGAAGAAAGCCTGTTGAAACAGTAAAGTTGAACGTTTAGATTGCAGAAAAAAAATTGCCAAGTATAGAAGAAGTGTTATGAGGCAAAAGTAACTATTAGTTTAGGTTCCCCAGCAAAGTCTCAAAATGAACAACCACCTAAGTCAGCAAAATATTTTTATTCACCTAATTATCAATCAAGATAGGGGCTCTATTAATTATGTGTATCCGATTCCAAGGGGCAGATTTAACACAAGGAAAATACCTCATCCTTCTGACCACCCAATGCCTTGGCCAAGGCATTCACTTCAACAACTTTCTGGGCAGCAAATGCAAGCCAGGACTTGATCTCCTTGTCCAACTTGGTCTCATTGACAAGATCAACAGCAGTGTGAAGAAGTGAGCAAGAGGTGGAGACCACCAGTTTGTCTACATGGACAAAGCACCAACAACTCAAAAAGGCTATAAACATCTATTAACATGTGAGGTAAATGTAACAAAGGATACAAATGGTACCTTTGCTAACGACACTCTCAATTGCTTGCAAGGTGTTTAGAGAAGCAGCAAGGTCATTAGCCCAGATGTTCCTTCCATCAACCACACCAGCAAAGAGATATTTATCCTTCGGGAAATCAGCCTTGATCAAGTCCAGTGTCTTAGTTCCACGAACCAAATCAAAGCCGTATGCAGTTACACCCTTCAGAGAGGTAAGGGTCTTGTATGCTTCCGCAGGAATATCAGCAAAATAGGTCTCAATGAGAACATTCAAACCAGATAGAGTAGACTCTAGTTCAGAATAGGCAGCAGTAAATGCTTGCAATTTGTGAGAATCAAGATCCAATACAACTGTGGGTTCATCAAATTGAATCCAAGATGCACCAGCTGCTTTAAGCTCTGAGATAACTTCCCTGAAGGCAGTAATGAACATTATCAGAACTTATAGGTTGTGAATAGCATAACTAGAAAATTCATCGGCTGACTCCGTAAACACTGATTTCTTACTTGTAGACTGGAAGAATTTTGTCAAGGAGGGAGAGAAGAGAGAAAGTCTTCTCAACGCCCTTAGCAGGCTTAGACAACAACAAATAGGAAACAGGGCCAATAAGGACTGGAATAGTGTCAACTCCAAGCTGCAACAGAGATGCAGACCTTAAAATCAATAAATGCATATAAAAGTTGACCCCAGAAATCAGAGAAATTTGCAGTCTCTAAACAATTATCAAAGGATTGTACATGTTTACAGAGCTTATACAGAATTTACAAATGAAATGTAGCCGTGACCTTTTCAGCACTATATAAGTCAAAAGTAAAGCACCCACATATGAATTTCAAGCATAACATTTCATCTCACAAAACAGATAATTAAAGATTAGAAATATATATATATATATATATAATAAGGAAATAATGTGCCACCAATCTCTGCATCTCCAGATAATAACATAACAGGTGTTCATGTTAACTGCATCACAAATTGCAAAATTTACATTTATGACTAATTCAAGGTTACTAGGACATACCGCCTTGGCCTCCTTATATTCAGTCACTGCCTTGTGAGAAGCATAAGAGAATTTGACATCAGGTCCCAATTCGGGTACAATAAAGTGGCTGATCCATGAAAACACAACCAAAAACATGAAAATCTTAGAAACTGATACACCAAATTGTAACTAAAATGCCTTAAATTCAAAAGCCAAGATATGCCATTGAGAGGTCACTTACTAGTTGGTATCGAACCACTTGGTCATTTCCATAGCAGGGACTGAGGCATTTCCTCTAGCCATCGAGAAATAAACGTCGAACCCAATCTCACCACCATTCCAGCCATATCTAGGTGGGACAGCACCCAACATTGCGGTGGCATCAAGCACCTGGTCATAGTAAGAGAAAGTGTTGCTGGGTATGTACTTGATCCCAGCATCAAACATTTGCTTCCAGATGGATGCCCTGAGATCAGCTGCCACCTTTTGCAAATCTTCAGCACTGCTCTTCTTATCCCAGAAAGATTCCAATGCAAATTTGAGCTCCCTCTTGGGGCCCATGCGAGGGTATCCAACAATATGAGATGACATTTTTCTGTTGCATTGTGACAAAACATCATTACAATTCAGTTTCCTAGATCTAGAAAGAGATAAAGCGAAAATACTGAAGAGCAAAAGCTTTAGAACTGCGCACACTGAAGGAGAGTATGAGCACTTGACAGTCAATCTATAACATCTACTAAATCAGTAACATCTACAAATGATATCTTATGCAAGAAAATGTTTCTGATTTATTCTATCCAGAAGCGTTGTAAGTATTACGTTGGGATCACAAAAGCAGAATATTAATGCCAAAATCACAACTCAATTCACTACAGATGCTTAGTACCAACTTCAATCAACAGCAAGACACTACATTACACCTGGATTTAACTGCCCAAAAAGGAAAAGATCGATTAGGAGAGCTACTATAACTGGATCCATATTGTACTAGGTTCGACATACGTTGTAAGCCACAAGAAAAAGTAACCATCCCAGATAAATTACTAAATCCAGTTCTGAAGAGATTAAATAAAGAAGACATAATGGCAAAACAGCAATATCCAAAAACCCAATAACAGATCTAACATCTGAAAATATGAGAAGATGTAGACGGTAAATGAATCGAAGAATATTTTAAGAACCAACATGTGGTTAATGAATGGCTAAGAATGCTTAACAAATCAACATACACAAAGATACGGAACACTTGTGAATTACCTAAAGATAGCCGTCGCTTTCAATTTTAGCCTTGAGGAAAGTAAGATCTCATTAATCACAATGGTCTAAGATCTATATGTACTAGATTTACGTATATAATAACCAAATCAATAAGAAGACAACACTAATACATACGGAATAGTGAAGCCATATTACTATCTGTACTAGCAATACCAATCGATGCTTGGACAGTGCACCACAGGAGAGAAAGAACAGTAAGGAAAAAATTATCACATCCAAAACCGGATCTATGTCAATAACCAAAGATCCAGCACGAAATCTGTAAGACAAAAAACGTAAACAACCAGGATCTGCCACTCAAACAGCCAAACCGATCGTAACCAACGTCTCAAAAACAGTTGAAGTCCAAACAACCCCTTTTCACGTTTCACTAGAAACCAACACCAACCTCTAAAAATCAGTTGAAGTCCAAAGGGGCAACTAACCAATCACTTGAAAAACAGAAGTTCAATTTCCAAAGTTAAAGCACACGAAATGCAGTAGATGCTTCTCTTCACACCACGAGTAGAAGTGGATGCACTGAACAGATCCAGTAACAGAGAAACTAAACTTAAAGCAAAACTCAAAGGACTTGGAAACAGAAAACACGATCTAAAAGGATGGAGACAAGAACAGTTAGTAATGAAACAAGAGCGGGGCTTAAAACAGAGGGACAAAATGAGTGGATGAATGGGAGTCCAATGGAAGGAACCGAAGCGTACCTTTCGGAATGGAACCGAAGATCAAGTGAGACTGGTTCCTGTTAAAGAAGAACTTGATTGAGAGATAGAGGGAGGGAGGAGCACGAGTAAAAATGATGGAGCGTAGTGTTATTTATAGAAGGTGTTACGGTCGCCCCCGTCGGTAGATCTGAGATGCGATTGCTCTTTGTCCTTTTTTTCTGTAGATATTATGTAGAGAATTATTTCTTTTTTGTGGTTGGTTGGAAATTATTGGGCCCCACAAGTTGTGGTTGGTTTTGGGAATTTGTGGAAATTATTTTATTGGTGTGTGAATGTCTGACTTTCGGCCTAACCCCTAAGCCATTAGTTATTATTTCCATGCACCTTAAAAAATTAGCATTTGATATTTAATATTTTAATTAACACAATTTCAATTAGATTAATTTAGTTAATGAATTTAGCATATAATCGGGAGAAATATTACAATTTAAAAGGGTAGAGATTAGAAAGAAAAATTATTTGTTTAATAAAATATACTTATTATTTCCTCTTTTTACATATAATATTACGGCAAAGAGTAATACTAATACGACGTGGGGATCCATAATAATTTAACACCAGCCTCGTTGTAGCGGTAAACTACTAACGTTAATAATTACCTATATAATAATAATATCTGCAAGCGAGAAAGTTGGTGGCTGAGGTTGGTGGATGATTTGTGGCGATGGCACTACTTTGCTTCGCTACTTTTATGTTTATAATCTTGTGCTTGTTTGTTTGGATGAGTTTTTAGAAATTCGGTAAGGCTGTTTTTTTAGCATAAAAGTCTTATTTTTTAATTAGTATTTGATTATAAAATAAAAAATATTTTTTAATAGATATAATTTTTTTGATAGTCAAAATATAGTTATTTAAGAAGATCAAATTTAGAGCTACTCAAAAAGTATTTTTTTGGATAAATTTTTTAAATTAATTAATGAGTCTATTTTTTAGTCCCTTTTACTCTTATGTTTTACACATAATTATCACAATATTCACAAACTCATTTTTCCATTTATTATATATTTAACTATTTACTTAACTTGAATATTTATTTTGAAATTTATATAATATTATTTGACTTTTTTATATATTTTAATACATATTTTTTATATTAATTTACTTATGTTATAATCCATATAAAATATTTGGCTAGATATATTTTAATTTGTGTTTCGTATGGTTTAAAATTATATAATAATTAATATATTATGCTTTGCATATATTTAATATATTTTTAATAATATTTATATATATAAATAATTTTTATTACAAATTAAAATATAGTTAGAATTAAAAATATTTTTATTTTTATATTGTCAATCAATTTATTATAAGAAGCTTTTAAAACAAAATTAAACAGAAGCTTATATTACCTAGAATATCCCTGCAGCTACTTGTAAACAAAAAATGAAGCTAACATTTGATATTTGAGGGAGTAGGTGTAGTGGTCCCAAACCAATATTTTACTCTTCGATCACGTGACGGAAAAGTTTATTGAGCTTTCGATGATGAGAAGTAGCAACTTAGTTTGAGAGTGGGGTTGTTTTGTACGGACGTATAGTAATAGAAATAGAAATAGAAATAGAAATAGAAATGAATATAGTAAGAAATGAGAATAAATATTATCATTATAATTATGATTTTGATTAAAAAGAAATAATGATTATTATTATTATTTATAATGTTTGGTTTATAAAAAATAATGTAATTAATTAATTACAATGTATTAATTAATTAAAATATTGTAATTAATTAATTAGAGTATTTTAA
>JANZLC010000002.1:10000478-10011427 GCA_026413385.1 Erythroxylum gracilipes | reverse complement strand
TGTTCATGGATTTGATTCAAGCTCGTTGACACTAGTTTGATGATTTTCGGATCAGTTGTGGACACGTTTACAACAAAAGGGCTCACAGAAGTAGCCTTGGGTACTAGTGTTCTGCTTGATGTCAGACTGTGGTTGGGACAACCATAGCGCTTATGGAAACATGTATGCTGCTTGCATGAGACATGCACTTAAGGCACCTGAACAACTTCTTCCAGCCTTGCTTGTTGTTCTAGAAAGCCCTTAAAATCAACAAGCTTTTCGTGTAGATCATCAAAGCAGATCGGAGTCTCTCGAGCACAAATCATAGCGCTGACATCTTTGAAATCAGCTGACAAGCCATTCAAAGTATGGATTACCAAATCCGTATCATCAATCGACGAGCTGACAATTGCAATTTCATCTACAATTCCTTTAACTTCCTTCAAATATTTGGAGATGTTTCTACTACCCTTTCGAATATAAATCAGTCTCTCTTTGAAAGACATGAGTCTGAATCGAGACTTTCCAGCATATGTCTTAGCAAGAAGCTCCCAGGCCTTGTTAGACGAATGAACAAAACCAAGAAGTGTTGCAATATTTGGAGCATCAGTGTTCATCAAGGCATGAAGAACGAACTGATCTTGTCGAATCCATAGATCAAGTTTCGGTCCTGTGGTGACTGGACAAGGAGTTGTTCCATCAACGTAACCTTTAACATTATATCCGATGAGAAGTGTGCTGACTTATACCCTCTAGGCAGGAAAGTTTGCACTAGTTAGTTTTGAATCAGACGAGAAACCTGTGTTGAATATGATCAGGTTTTGAGGTTGAGCAGTTTCAGTATTGACAGCGAGTGTAGTAGTAGCGATAGATTCATTATCTTGAGACGTTGTTGAGGTTTCGTTGTTGAATAAGCAAGAGTGGAAGTGGCTTGGTTAAAAAAAAATATGATGTCGTTAGGCTAGTCGCCTCTGATACTATAAAAGGATACTAAATTACCTAATAAAAATTCTCTGTATATTACGAGATGTAGGTAAATATATAAAGAGTTACAAGAGTTTGTTGTAACAAACTAAATACTGGAATATCTATTAGCTAGAAGCTAACAAACGGAAAGATATACATTGACTATTTCCTATTAAATACAATGTTGTAATTTCAGAAAAATTAGTAATTTATATCTTAATATTGTTAGAAGAAAGAATCATTTAACACATTAGAAATTTCTATAAATAAGAATTATATATTTCTTTACTTTAATTAAACGTAATGCATTTAATACAAATTAGTAGAAGAAAAAGAGAAAATTTGAGTCAAATGTTTGAAAAAAAAAGAATGTCATTCTCTTGAACAATAGTATCCTTAAAATTAAGATTATTTTATTTGATAAAAAGTTCAAAATTTCACAGAATAATTATAGGTTAATATTACTGATAGTCAAAATAAAGTAAAATTGATAATATTGGGTTAAACCACAGCTAAAAACTAAAAAAAGTTTTGGTTTTTTAATACTAAAAATCGGAAAAAAAAATTATGAATTTGTTTCGAGTTTTCTTGTGATTTGGTAAAGATTGAGTGATTGGTAGTCCATGGGATGGGAAGGGAGGGGTAATTCTGGTAGTTAAGAGAATCTATATAAAAAACAGTAGTAGTAGGTAAGGTAGGCCTAGCCGAGGACGTACTTGATCTCCTGAGAACTCCTATAGCTTTGTAAGACTTTTCTATGGTAATCTAAGTTGGGGACTTATCCTGTTTCAATGTATCCTACCCATTTATTTATGTGCTTACACCATTTTTGGGATAGAGAATTTGAAGGGCATCAAGTTTAGCTTGCATTTTCTCAATGTATTCGTCGCATTTGGTACTTGGTGGGCAGCCAGTCTGCCGTATTTAAAAATTTAAAAGAGAACACTGATAATCGGGCCACCAGCTTTGCACCAACTTGTATACGAGCACAGGCAAACGTATATACATTCAAGAAATTATAACGTATTCATAATTTGCTCTTTTTATTTTAATCAAGTAAATAGTATTTTAAAATTCTTAAAAGTTGTTGTATGCTACCGTGAACCTTTACATCCATTTGGCATGTAAAGCACAGCAACTAGAAAAAGCGGCAATGGGTGTAGCCGCTTGCTACGTGGATTCCATTTCCACTATGTGACGTCCTAAAAGATAGTTTAATATTATATAATCACTTTCTCAGAAAGTGGACTATGGTTATTAATACGAAAGCGATTTGTTGAATGTACTTACGTGGAGATAGTCGACTTTTTTTAAGTTTATATTGAATATCATTTCACATTATTATTATTTTTTCTTTTTTCACATAGCAATTTAAACTACCTTGACAATTATAAATTTTAGAAAATACGAATTATTTTAATGCTAGGATAATAAATAACAAATAAATAATATGAGACAACAAAATTTAGAGTTCTCATAATTTAAACGATAATGAATGTGAGATTGTTTAAGAATATGAAGAGAAATTTTAAGGATAAATAAATTGCGTCATCTTAGTATCGATTGCTTGTGTTTGACAATACAAAAGCATGTGAAATGAACTCTTACCAAACCTATCTCTTCTCCGACCGCGATGCGTACTACTCCAGATAACCAACCAATACTCTTTAAATACTAATCAAATCAAAGTTGGTAAGAGTACAAATTAATGGATACTAAGGTGGTTCTATACGTAACTGAAATCAACGACTGTGAAAGACATAAACAGCATAGAAACTAACCTAAACTCAGACTGTGAACATCATTAAATTATCAGTCGATTAATCAATTGACATCCAAAAGCAAAGTCACAACTAATCTATTTTAACTCCTTAACTTGAAATTCATTTCGTATATTTTAAGAGGAAGTACTCATATATATAAAATAATAGTATAAACTAATTAATTGTTAAATTGAAACTAAATAGGAGGGATTTAACTGAATCTAAATTATGAAAAATTAATAACTTAAAAATATATTACAATTATATATAATCCTAATAATTATAAAAAAAATTCTCTCAACATTCTCCTTCCAAGACTGCCTAGAGTATTAGCCACTTAATACTTCATAATTTTATATCTTATTTCTCCTTAATGAAGAATATGGCAATTTTAAGTTTTTTTGTTCAATCATATTGAATACAACTGTAAGCCATATCATATGCATCTTCCTTGTCATAATATGATTGAATTGGTTGTTTAGGTGGACAACCCAAATTTTATCGTGCAGCCTTAATTATAAAGTTTCACATAGTCCAAGTATTATATCTTTAAATTCAACTTTTGCGCTTCTTTATGTAACATGATTGCTACCTACCAATGAGATGTAAACTAAAATTGAACGTATGTCATCTATTACTCTAGCTTAATCAACATTTGTATAAGCATCTATGTTTTGCCAATTTGTATTTTTGGTAAACAAAATTTCTTTTCTAGAAGTAGATTTCAGTTACTTCAAAATTCATATAATTACATTCCTATATTGTTCTCCTAACTATGCATAAACTGGACAATAATGCTTAATGCATAAGCAAGATCAGGTCTTATCTATTCATTTATCAACAAGTACTTGGTTTGCTTCACCACATAATTTAAAACTTTCCTCAACTAGTGTATTAGCCAGTTCATATACTAGTATTTTACAAAAAAAGTCCAATGTATACTTTCTTTGGAGTAATAAATTCCTTTTCTTAATTTTGAAAGTTTGATCCTTAGGAAACATTTTGTTTATGTATTTGTCTATATTTTCTTCCAACCATTTTCAGATTTTTTTATATGTAGGTTTATTATAAATAACCTCTTTACTAGCTAAGAGTAAGGTTGTATACTTTTACACCCCCTAAACCCTACACCTCAATAGGATTTATACTGGGACTTTATTGTTATTATTTTATTATTGATCCCGAGGAAATGTTTTAAGAAGCTAAGACTTTTTATTTCAAAATCTTTATAAAAATGGCCCTTTGACCACCGCTTCATTCATATATATAAAAGGAGCAGCGATTTTACCTTGCCCCTTTTTCTGAAAATTAAGTATGGTTTGAATTGCTTTCATAGGATCCAAAAGATATTATAGACTTTGCAAATCTTCAAAATCATGCTTTTAGGGAATGTTTCAACTTATATAATGTTTTTTTTTTCAATATGCAAACATTTCCATTCTACCTTATTTTTCCATACATCCCGGTGGAAGCTTTGTATAGACCTCTTTAGGCAATTCCCCATATAAAAAAACATTTTTTTACATTAAATTATTGTAATGGCCAATCTAAATTTCCCATATGGAAAACTACATATGTTAATATGAACATACATAAGTTAGAGGATGATAACATGTATATCCCTTTTGATTTATAAGCATATATTGGAAAACACAATGCTGGGATTGTGGAGTTAACTTGTTATGTTGATGTTTATATATGTGTATACATACTACACATCTAAAGACACAAGGAGATAAATTGGTACCAGTGGAGCAGTTATATCCTTATTAAGAGCTTGGAGTGGTGTGAAAACCAATGAAGCTTGAGGGAGTTTCTTTTATTAAACATCCTATAAAGGAAAGAGCTTCTTCCTAACAAGATAATGATATATAACTTCAAATAATAAGGCACGAAAAACTTCCAATAAATGCCAATTTCTCTCGCAACCACCTATTTTATTGGGGTGTATCAATACATATAATATGATTAATAATTCCATATGCTTCCAAATAATGCTTCAATTCAGAATTATGATATTCTTCACCATTATTGCTATAAAGAACTTGAACATGTGCATTGTAATGAGTTTTAATGAATTTGTGAAAATTTTAGAATAATAAATTCACTTTACTTTTATACTTCATTAACCATAACCAAGTCATCTTGGTACATTCATTAAAAAAAGGTTAAAAAAATCAGAAAGATCTCCTAAGATTGGAATTTTAAGCAGACCTCATACATTAGAATAATCATAAATATTAAATAACTTTTGATTAAATTTGAAGGAAATGAATTTTGATTAAACTTAATGGAAATGAATTCTAATGACTTCTTTCCAGTTCATAAATAACAAGATAGAAATTAGAGACATCAATCTTTTCAAATAAACTAGAAAATAATTTTTTGAAACCCTTAAAAGATACATGTCCAGGTTATTGGTGTTGTAACTAGACTTTAGCTTGATTCTTTTCTATCTTAGAATCATCCATTACCAAAAATTAATGTAATTTGTAAAACTCGTTGATTGTAAGTACAATTAACACAAGTTTTGTAATGTTACAACCAATTATATGCTTTGTCTAAATGTCCTTAAAAAGACAAAAGTTAGGCCAAAAATTACAATGCAATATAATGCTATTGTTATTTAAGAAATAAATGAGACATTATAATCTAAAGATGGACAACCAAGACATAATCCAAAATCAAGGTATTAATGAGAGTTAAAGATCCTTTTAAGGTAATTGAAGCCTTATTACCATTGGTAGTAAAAATAGTTACTATAAGGACTGTTTAAGTTTTGCATCTTGTCTAAAATCAAATGTTATATAGTTTATACACCAAAATCAATTATCCATGCATTATTACAACATATGTGTAAAAACATTAAGAGTCTTACCACCATTGTCTGTAGTTGCTACTAATGTTGAAGTTACCTCAATAACATTGTATTTTTTGTTTGTTTCACTACCAGCACTAGTTAAATTTCTCTTAGCTACCCTACAAGTTCATAGCAGTAAATTTTTTATATGACTTGATTGGTCATTATGTTGATTTTCTTAACATTATATGTTGTTTTTGATTTGTGTCGAGTTATCATAGTTAGGACTTCATAATTTTTAGACTCCCCTTTTAATATTTCACAATTTACTACCTCTCGTTGAATCTAGGCATATCATTATACTACATTTACAATTGAGTCCTTACATAGAATCTCTCAATGAACATGTTTGTAATAATAATCCAATATAGTAACAAATATATGTACCCTTAATCTTTCAATAGAATTTCAATATGTTGTGACATCATTGGTATCATTCATAATAATTTTATGTTGATGTTTCAATTTTTGAAAAACTTTTGTAAAACTATCTGCAGAAAAAATTCTATTTTATTTTGTAATGACTGCTTTTTGGTTTAAAGCAAAAAGTTATAACTTATCACTTCCATCTTAAAAAGCTTTGGATAGTGATCCTTAATTTTTACAAACAGTGGGTAAGCATAAGTATCACTTCATGATCTTTATATCCATACACATTCCACTTTTTTACTTTTTGATTTTTAATATACTACTTCTCCTGTCTATTATCTCATTATGTAGGTGGTTTTATTTTACTATGAATATAAAAGAGTTTCTCTTCAGCATTTTGTATCTTCATTAGTTATGACTAAGCACCATAATTTGATTAAGTAAGAATAAAATATGCATTAAAAATACCTTTGAACTGACTAAAAGTATGAAGTAATTTTGATCTAGACGATTTAATAAAATTTCACTTATTTTTAGAACTATTTATGCTTGCCAAAGAGAAATAGGGACAACAGTGGGATTATGGTGGGATTAGCATCAGAATTAGCCACGACTTTCCCATATTAAACTACAATACACATCATGCTCATTACGTTAGAGAGAAACTTGCTTAAACCTTCATTCACCTTGACACTCTCATACTGCGCCAAGCTCCATGCTATATCACTACCCTAGACTCTACACTTAACACTACTTGCTTAAAGTGAAAACACTTGTTCTTTCTAGATCGAGGAAAAAAAGAATTTGCTGCTCTCACCGCTCAAAGGCTCTAAGACCAACTTAAAATTCATAAGAGAATACTCTATTTGAAGAGAATAATGATTTAAAAGGAATTTGAAAAATTAAAGAATTCTTTGTGTTTTTCTTTGATGATTCAACTCAATGGCTTTTAGGAATATTTATACAAGGGGCATATTAAATGGCCATTATTACAAGGATAGGTTACATGAGAGTTTATAACGTAAAACATGTGAGGCTAATTACAAGAGCTAAAATCAAGGATATAACGTTAAGTATAAAATTTGGGATGTGTTTTATGTGTTATTATCCCTCCGTAAGCTCCTTGGTGCAGTAATAATGAGCTTTTCCTGAGGTTTGTGAAAAGTCAATGAAGACAGTGCCTTAGTTATGATATCAACGATTTAGTCAATAGAAGGAAATATTTAATGTAGAGAGATTATGAACAAAATGTATGTCAATTTCTATGTGTTTTGTTTTCGCATGAGAGACATGATCAACAACAAGGAAGGTAGCACCAAGATTATCACACCATAGGGTAGGATGTAAATCAAATAAACCAATCTGACCAAACAGTGAGGTAATCCAACAAAATTTAGCAGCAGCTAGTGCAACACTACAATATTCAGCTCCGATACTAAAGGGAGCAACTGTTGGCTGCTTTTTGGCACTTCAAAAGATAAGGTTAAATCTAAAAAAGATACAGTATCTAGTTGTTGAGTGAAAGTCATCAGGACAGTCAGCCCAATTAGCATCTGAGTAAGTAGTGAGGTTAAGGGTAGTGGCCTTAGTGAGATGTAGTCTATAAGATGATGTGGCCAGCAAGTAGTCCATAAGATGATGTGGCCCGTTTAACTGTAGTCTAGTGGGCATCAATAGGATAATGTAAGAATTGAGGCACTTTATTAACAGTAATTTGGATATTAGGGCGAGTGAGGCAAAGGTATTGAAGTGCTCCTACTGTACTTTTATATTCAAAGGGATTAAGGAGAGGCGTGCAATGGTTTTTAGATAGGGGTAAGATAAGTATGATAGTTGTTAGAGAAATGCTCTAAAGGCAATCATCTTTAGCACTTATTGTACAAATATTTATGATTAATAAAAAGGCATTTTCGTTAATTTGATGTTCATGTTCCTTATGAATTTAATATGATCTTAAATCGAATTAATGGAGTCCTTGATACATTACACAACATGAAGGAAATCATGATGAGATCATGATAATGAGTTTCTTATTACGTGTAATTATGTTAGTATCTAAATTATCCCTAGTCATAGGATTAATGAGACATGACATTATTCATTCGGATAAACTAACACATATTTTACTTCTTAATTGAATCAAGCAGTGGATCTCATAAGATGTAAGTATGAGTTATTTAGAATTAACATGTGGATGCTTACTAAGAGTAGTATACACATTGGCTGACCTGTAATGAGACAATTATATGGATAATCTATTCTAGCATCAATGATAATCTTATTGTAGCAATGGTGCAAATATCTTTAGACTTGACGTGCTTAAGGATATCTTGGATACTGATCTTGTACTTTGACTCCATTCCTACTTGTCTCTCAGAGGTTACTCATAAGGTGATGATTAGGTACAACTTAAGATATTTGAAGGTAATTGAGTAGCCAATAAAGGATTCACCACTCTTGATAGAAGGAGATGATACCCACGACCTCTTATTGGGGTCATTACTCGGGAATCTCTATCTAGAGTAAAAATATCGTGAAGATAGTCTTCAATGACATATCTAATTGAGTAATAAGCTTTGGAGATAAGAAATAACATCACTTAAGCTAGATGTAACATAGTCAGTCTAGTAGGAGTTAGCATTTTAACTATGCTCTGAACCAAGTGGGGGTATAGATGGTAAAAGGAAGAATTACATGGGAACATTATATATGAAAGGATTCATAGTCAAATCACTGACGTTTCAATTAATTGGGAGTTATGATGTGTTGCTAGATATTGCTCATGAATTGCTTGAATTAAGTGTTAATTCAAGTGGCCAACATAACCAGGAACCTAATGGGTCACACGCATTGAAGATGCTAAAAATGAGTAAAATGGGTTTGGATAATGATCCAAGATATGAGAGAATATTTCAGGATTGTATCGCGATATGATTGTGGTAAGAAACGTTGTAAAGGAATGAAAGAAAGCAAGTGTTGCATGGTTGCCAACGTGGAATGTTTCTAGATTTTCAACAAACGTTTCAAGCCAAATTAAGTGGCATTCATGGCCATTTAGTTCCCATTATTCCTCCATTCATGATGGGGGGTTAGAGGAGGCCAAAAATTGGTAGAAACTCACTCATTTTCGTCCATATTATTGTAAAAAAAACTAGTGAGAATTGTGAAGAGTTCATCTTATACACATTTATTCTTTAAACTATTCTCTTATGAACATACATCAAAGCTAGAATTCTATGTGTGTTTTAACCATTCTTCCTAAAAGGTTTCAGGCTTTGCTCTTTGTGTGGATATCTTTAGGGACGTCCTCCTTTGAGGTTTCAGGCTTTGCTCTTCATGTGGATATCATTAAAGACACCCTCCTTTAGTCATTGTGGTTTATGACAACCCGAAGAGGTAAAGACAACGAAGAACGAAGGAGTTAGTAAGGTACACATCTTAAGTTCATTTTTTTTACTACATCTAATGGCACATGTATGATTCTATATTTTTTGGGTTTCTTTTTTTTTCTGCTGCATATTTTATGATGTGTGATGCTTATTCAAAACCTTACAATAGGTGTGGGCACAAATTTGGAGGAATCAAAATTAGTGTGGGCGAGAAGGTCATGAGTGTATTTTGTTTGGGTTAGAAGAAGGACAATAAGTGTGGGTTTTGCTTCAATACCAAGGAAGTAGTGAAGTTGACCAAGGTCTATGATGGTGAAAGTGTTATAAAGATCATCAAAAAGAGCTTGGGTAAAGGAATGTGAATAGCCTATCACCAAGATATCATTCACATAGACCAAACACAGGTGGTATGGGAGGAAGATGAATATATAAAGAGGGAGGTAACTGATCTAGAAGAGATAAAACCTAAGCTACTAAGTTTGTGACTCAACCTATGAAACCATGCTCTAAGAGCCTGTTTGAGACCATAAAGAGCTCTATGAAGACGACACACATGATAAGGATGGTGAGGGTCAATAAAACCAAGAGGTTGACATATGTAGATAGGTTGTTGGAGGATCTAGTGAAGAAATGCATTATTGACATCAAGTTGATGAATTTGCCAATTTTTGGATAGAGTAAGAACAATGCAGATAGTGGTGAGTTTAACAATAGGACTAAAGTATAATCAATTTCAGGTGATTGATGATAATCTGTAGCAATAAGCAAAACCTTGTAGTGATCAAGAGTATCATCATATTTGTGTTTAATGCGAAAAATCCATTTGCACACAATAATATTAGCATTAGGTGGAGAAGGAACAAGAGACTAGGTTTGATTGTGTTGGAGAGCAGTGAACTCATCAATCATGGCTTGTTGCTAAAGTGGGAATTTGTTGGCTTGGGTGAAGGAAGTGGAATCAAGGAGATAGGAGAGGTTAGCGGTGTAGGAAACATAATCGGGAAGTAGACAAGAAGTATCATTGTTATCATTGGAGCAAGTGATCATATGGTGGGAAGGAGGTGGATTGGAATGTGGAAGGTTTGGTTGAGGGTCAGAGGACTTGGAAACTAGGGTGGGATGTAGAGGAGTTTCGGGAGATGGGAGGTTAATAGGAAGATTTATTTGAATTTTTGTGGATAAGGAAGATGTGGAAGTAGAAGGAGAGGTTTTAAAGGATGCATGAAGGAAGTCTGTTTCAAGAAAGTGAACATGACAGAACATTTAAACTTTTGAAGTATGAGGGTCAAAGTATTGATTTCCTTTATATTGAAATGAATATCCAAGAAAAATATAAGGGGTGGTTTTGTGGAAAAGTTTATCAGTGCGGATAGAACCAAGGAAAGGAAAACATGTTCATCCAAAGACTCGAAGGTGGGAATAATTTGGTTTTGTGAGAAAGAGGAATTTATAAGGGGATTTGGGTTTAAGGTTAGGAGAAGGTAAGAGATTAATTAGGAAAACAACAGTGGAAAAAGTTTCAAACCAAAATGATTTGGGAAGATGGGCATGAAGAAGTAGGATGAGACTGATTTCAGTAACGTGTTGAATTTTGCGTTCAGCAATATCATTTTATTAAGGTGT
>JANZLC010000002.1:9988371-10000378 GCA_026413385.1 Erythroxylum gracilipes | reverse complement strand
AACAATATCATTTTATTAAGGTGTGGGATGGGGGGGGGGGGGGGGAAGAAATTCAGTAAGTAATGCCATGAGAGGTTAAAAAGGTAGCGAAGGATCTTTGAGTGAGTTCACGTGCGCCATCACATTGGAATGTTTTAATGGTTATGGAGAAGAGGTTTTCAGTTGTGGTTTTGAATTAGCGAAACAATCAATAGCTTGAGGTTTGTGAGTGAGTCGGAAGATCCAGGTAAACTGATAAAAAATTATAAAATAACGACAACCAGAGAGTGAAAAAGAAGGAGATGGACCCTAAATATTATAGTGAATGAGTTCTATAACTGTTTTTGAAACACAAGAAGATAATGAAAAGGGTATTCTAGTGCTTTTCCTTTGAAGACAGTAAATACAAAACTTTATTACATGAGAACTAATAGGTAGATTACTAGACACACTGGAAAAGGGAAACTGGCACGAATGACTAAGGTGTTGGTGCCATAAATTGGACAAGACGACGCATGCAAAGAACGCGACAAGATTAGTGAAGCATGGGGGATTTTGAGTGGATAGAGATCATTGTGGATTTTTCCCGCGAGAAGCAGTATATTGGTGTTGAAGTCCTTCACAACATAACCAAAAGGGTTAAATTAAAAAAAGGCAAGAATTATCTTTCACAAATTTTGCAGCAAATAAAAGGTTGGTAATTAGTTGTACAATTAAGATACTTTTAAAGGTGAGTGGGTGAGTGGGTGTGTGTACTGATAGTGTACCAATGGAAGAAATGGGAAGAGTATTACCATTAGCAACAAGCACACGGTTATCACCATTATACAACATCACAGATTCTGCAAGTTAAGGATCATGAGTCATGAGAACAGATGTACGAGTGTTAGGTAACCATTCAGATATAGTGGTAGAGGTAAGATGAGGCATATCAAGTTGAGATTGAAGATTCACGATAGAGGAAGTAGTTTGAAGAGAGTTAGCATGAGTGGGAGGTGTGAGTTGATTATTTTTGGAAGGAGCATGTCGAAAGCGACAAGTTGCAGGAATATGGTTGTTTTTTTTTTCAAATTTGGCATTTAGGAGGGGGTCTATTGTAAGTCAGCCTAAAGAATTGTGTTGGGTAAGAGGGTGGAGTGAGTTTGGTCTGAATGAGAAGTGTAGGTTAAATGGGGTTGTATATAATTAGGTTGGGCCTGCTGGTGTTGCATAGATCCAGTCCACTAAGTGTTGAAAAGGGCTTCATACCCAAATTGAGATGAAGTGTCTCTAGCTCCTTTGTTCCAAGATTGACCACGACTACCACTATTACAACCATAGGGTTGGTTGGAGAAGAAAACGAGTAGCAAAAGTAGTAGCGGCAGAAGGTGTGGCTATAGAGTGGAAGGACGTAGGTCTTTGTTCTTGCACAAAAAGTTTGGCTCAAAGATCAACAAAAGTGGGCGCGATTTGAAGGTAGTCCGGAACAGTAATGAAAGCTTCATAATCAACGGAGAGGGCATTAAGGGTTAAGACAACTAGGACTTTGTCATCTATATGGTCTTTAATAACAGCTAGTTCTTTAGCAATTTTTGAGATTTGAGAAATATATTCAAAGATAGAGAGGTCTCCTTTATGTATGGTATGAAGGCGGCTACATAGAAATGATTGACGTGTGGTAGATTGTTGGAGAAAATGCTTCTCTAATGTACTCCAAAGTTCAAACAATGTCTTGCATCCAAGAGCTAGCGAGGCTAAAGAGGGGGCATGGTGTCCACAATACAACAATAGACAAGACAATCTTTTTGTTGCCATTCGAGAAATTGAGTTGAAGGTTCTTCAATGAAAGAGATTGGAGGTGGAATATTGCCAATGACGTATCCAAACAAGTTGTAAGTAAGTAAAATAGATTCAATTTGGTTTTTCCATATCAAATAGTTACTTGAATCACGAGAAATGATGACAAATAATGTAATATTGTGAATTGGAATTGGTGTTGATGAACTACCAAAGGTTCTTATTGATGAATTGGTAGTAGCCATTTTGTATTTTGGTATTTGTGAACTATGTGGTGTTGAATTGAGTAGTTGAAGCTATTCAACACGATAGTGTTGATCAAAAATTTTGAAAAAAAAGAATTTTAAGGGTAAGCTTTGATACCATGAAGAGAATATAAAGATGAAAGAAATTTAAAAAACTAAAAATTTCTTTATGTATTCAACTTAATGACTTTTAGCCATATTTATACAAGAACAATATTAAATGACTGCTAATTACAAGGATAAATTACATGAGAGTTTATAACGTAAAACATGTGAGGCTAATTACAATAGCTAAAATCAAGAACATAATGTTAAGCATAAAATTTGGAGTTTGTTTTTTGTGTTATTATTATTATGACGTCTATTTTAAGTGGAATTATATATACATAAATATATATATGATGAGAATTAAAATTAATTAATTGATAATTTACAACTAATCCATTTTAACTTCTCCTTAATTTAGAAAATAGAAAATTTTCAATTACAAAAAATAACATGATTATTGTAAATAAAGCTTTAGTGTATATTGCTGATCACATTTTTAACTGAAATTTAGAAAAGTAAAAATATTAAACTCTTACAAAAGAAATAATTTAATTTTGAATTTTTTTTGAATAAATAGTCTATCACATTTTAATAATTTACTGAACATAAAATAGATATAATAATAAATCAGAACTTTAATTGTACTTGTGATCAGAATACGTCTCGATGCAGATCACTGAACGGGAGGCACAGCGCTATCAGTGGTCCCATACTATACGAAACGGTTTGAACTGCGCACCTCTAAGTCACGCACATCTAAGCAATCAACACCAACTTTGAAAGATGTACAACATTTGTCCCCAAATACTCCCACGCGCTGTCTTGTGGAGTGCGCCACGCCTTCCCAGAGTCAGCAGAAGACCACGTGGGAGGATATCATGCTTGCAAATTGATCATATTAAACTTGAGATGTTCTTATGCCAATTTGCAGGTCAACATAAAGCATTACCAACTTTGGTGAAAATATTGAATCAAACCCGATGACCTGGAAAACAGAAAGAGTTGGTAAGGACTACCTAAATCCACCAACCCAATCTTTGGGCGTTCTGTTCAATTGCTTACCTTGTCATTGAAGTTTCTCAAACCACCAACCACTGACTGCTACACATAACTACACCGCTCACTATTCTTTATTTTCATATCTCGAATTTGCCTATTAGATCAGAAATAGAAGGATAAAATTGTATATTATTGAACTTTTTTTAAAATCTGTATTTAGCGAAATTATTACCGAATTTTTAAACTCTGCATTTAAGGAAATTTTTATTGAATTGTTGCTTTTATTGTTAAATTTGGTATTAAAGTTGCTATTTCATGTATGAATTGGATTTATGAAAGATACAAGTACGAGTATGTTTGAGATTATGTGTTTTACTTTCCACTATCAAAATCCCTTAGTCGGGTCATTTTCTGTGGTCACTCAAGGGCATTCAATTATGCACCAAAAATAAAGACCAATTAATAGATTTCCGGAGGCGAGCTCAGGGTGGAGCTAGTCCTTCATACGCCAGACTGACCTATCAAAGCGTTTAGTTTGACGATGATGAGCCGAGAAAACAATGGACAAAATATCGTACAGAACCTTTCGCGTATTCTTCAATTTAACAATATCTTTTTCTGCTAAGCATGAACGTAACAATTACTAACTTGGCTTAAAGTAGGTGCACAGTGTATGTTTTCTTGAATGGTTGAACTGAACCTGCCTTCCCACAAAGGAAACAAAAGAGTGTAATTTTGGTTTGCAAATAAAACAATAATACATGAGGATAGTTAAGATATGAGTTCAATTTAGGAAAGATTTATGTTTGTTAGGTATGGACTTTGGAGTATGAGATTAATTATAATATTAATATTATATTTGACAAGTAGATATTATGACATTTTTATTCTGCTACAGCTATTACCAGCTCACACCAACTTTTAATTCTTTTCTTGTTTTAATGAACGGGTCAACTTTTTTCTTCTACTACGTCCATTGTTCATCAGAAGTTGACATTTTAGGTTTCCTCTTACTTTCAGATCCAAAATTGGCATAAGAAAAAGAAACAACAAACAACAGTTTAGGAAGACTACACATGGAATCTCTAACTTATCAATTACTAGCTAGGTTTTAACAGGATGTTTCTTTGATATTTGTATTATGAATGTTCTTATTTTATTTCGTATTAAGCGAAGGTGCGACTGAATTCTATCACTACGATACAACAATATATTACACTATGAAAAGCTACGAATTTCCCTTCATCTTCATGCTTAAATCATCATTTCATCACCTAAGCGTCATTTCGAGGTTCTATGCTCAAAGACCTTTTGAGTGCTTGTTTAAAGTGCATTATTCTCATCGATGAGCTTTAACTTTTGACTTTTATAGGAACAGAAGTAGAAAGGATAATTCTATATGGACATCAACACTCGAACGACCACATAATTGTTATCTGTGATGCTGGGTGGAAACCGGGATCTAGGTGTGGGGACGGGTGTCCAATGGGTTGGTTGCATACTCACAATTATCCTTTGATACAACATTGTCCTAGTAAATATGTGGTCGAATTTTCCCGGTTCCAGCCGTTAGTTGACATCCTGCTAGATATTGAGGTCAATGGGATCTTGGTGATCCCTTATTGATACATCGGGAAGTCATATGAAAAAGGTTGACATTACACATGTTTATGGAGGAAATTAAGTTTTAAATTTTGGCTCATAAACAAAACATATTATACAATTAGGTCACATAATGAACATATGGTTTTCTACGAGACTACCGACTTCAATCCACATATCTTCAGTACCACTTGCGCCAATACTGATGAAAAGAATTAATTTTAAGCTTTCTAAGGGGGACGAGGCCAAACTCGTATATCACAAATTCATGTTGCATTTGTAATGACTAAAGCACAGCCAATGGCACCGGCCGATCAAAGCTATGACGCATTGTTCTTGCTCTCGTCGGAGGCCTGTTCTTCGTCACCTTCTCCACGTCTTTACCTGGCAACTTGTCGGAGAAGGCAGCTCGCAAAGTCGCTGCCATTTGATTGACACCGTCTTTAGCTGCACCACCACGAGTCAGTAACCTACTAATACCAACATACTGCAAAGACTCGGCAATTTGTAAAGGGGTGATACCCTTATTAGTCCTTGCTTCAACATCTGCACCTTTCTTCACCAATAACTCAATAACATCTGCTTGACCACTCTCAACTGCGCAATGCAATGCTGTGTAACCCTCTTCATCTTTCGCATCAATGTCAATGCCTTTATCCATCAATGTGCGAACCGCTTCGGTTTTTCCTTTGAACGAAGCTCTATGCAATGCGGTCCATCCGTGTTGATCACGACCATTAATGGCCACACCATTTTCAATCAACCTATATATTGCCTTCGCGTCTCCTTTACGAGCTGCGACACATAAACTGTCACCCAATTTTAAGGCATCAAAGAGACGTGTATACCCATATTCCGTTGCTATATCGTAGGCTGATTTCCCGAGCTTGTTTCGAATATCTTTGTTGGCTCCTTTTTGCAGTAGCAGTTTCACCATGTTCTCATCTCCTGAAGCTGCAGCTAAATGCAAGGGCGAGTCACCGTCTCTAGTATTCCGAATGTCTGCTTTTGCTCCACTAGCTAGTAGAAGACGAGCACATTCACGGCGGCGCTCCTCAACTGCCAAGTGAAGAGCAGTGCTACCGTCTTTGGTGAGGGCGTTCACGTTAGCACCTTTGAGTAAAAGAAGCCTCAAAACCTCTAAATGGCCACCTCCTGCTGCGAGATGAATCGGACCCCATGTAGAGGACTTCGACCTTTCTGTGTTTGCTCGGTGAGCTAAAAGAAGCTCAACGATCAATGCCTCACCAGAGCCAGCGGCCATCTCAAGCGGACTCGTCCCTGTTCGGTTCTGAAATTCATAGTCTGGATCGAATTCGAGGATTAATTGAACTATATCAGCGCGGCTCTGACCGATGGCTATGTGAAGCAATGAATGCCCATGAGAATCCACAGAATCGGCAGATTTCCAAGAAGGGTCACTACGTTCAAGCACTTCTCGGACATCATCCATCGCGCCATTCTTCACAAGCTGTGCCAACACGGGTGATCCAACAAACATGATCTTGATACCACTGTCTATAAATATTTGTTTTTTCTTGGTAAACCAGTCATTAGGGACGGCGTCACTAGTCGAGTCTTTGTTCGCGGCACCCGGAACCACTACGCTGTTCAAGAGAAACGAGTCCTCGCAGTGAGGGAATATTTCAGGGGTCACAGAACCTGGAGGAAGATGATATGTGACCTCCACAGTTAGAGTCGCCAATGGAGCTATGATCCCTGAATGTGGCTTCACTGTGTAACGTGCCTTATTCAGTGCCTGAATTCTGAAAGCCACAGGCATAGTGTACATGACGTTGCGAAGAGTGAGCTCTCCATAACATTTCTGGCCTGGTTCAATTCTTATAGCTACAACATTCGATGGCTCTAAACTAATAAGCCTGTCCATGTTACACGAACAAAAGCTGGTTCTCAACTCTGTACGTTTCAAAATCTTGGACTTGGAGGATGTTAGTATGGTGAAAGTTGAGACTGATCTTGATGGGTTTTGCGGTTAGAGAGGGCAAAACCCATTAAGAGAAGTGGAGAGAAAAGGAATGGAATTAGAAGAAGCATGGCTGCGTTTGGTGTATTTGAAGGAAGCAAAGCAAAGGCCGGCTTTTAACTAGATGTTGCCACGTGTTGGTGCTAAAAACAAGGACTTGACGAGAAGAGACAAGACAACTTGGTTTGCTTGCTCCGTTCGGCCACTTACTATCTGTTGATTCCTGTCAGTACAGATGTTTCTTGTTTCTGTAATTATACAAGGGTCTGTATTGAAACTTACAAGTATTTTTCTTTGCTTTTAATATTCTCTGTATTTTTATGTCCATAAGATACCAGCTTTTTGTTGTTCTTTCTAGTTCGACTCGTCCAACACAAGTGGTCGTTTTCTAGCAGATTGACTTTGGAAGAAGCATGTCCATAACAAAAAGCCTCATTGGATGTAGGGAACTAATGAAGTCCTGGATTCTCCAACTTCTCTAATTTGGCGAAACTTTGAAATTTATTGTCACGATACACAAGGAGCCCACAATTTTCTTCACTCTGTCAAAAAACAGTTAAACTACAAATGTCGCAAATCAAATACTTTAAATTCAACTTTCCTTTTTATTATTGTTAAACCAACACCTAATGAACTTCATATAAAGGGTTTCATAGTTTATAAGAGTTTTAAGTTTTAATATGAGATAGTGATTTTCAATGTGATAAGAATCATCATTGATACGGATGGCAATGAGCTGGGGCAGTCCCTGTCAAGTTTTTTAAAATAATCTTTTAAAAATTAAAATATAGAATAATTTATTTTTTAATTAGATTAGGATCTGAGTTACCTAGATCTAAGTCTACCTGAGACCTAACTCTTCTAAATAAAACGATATTGTTTTACTTATAATAATTAGACCTTAAGTTTATCTAAATCTAGGCCTGACTTATGAGCTGGCCTATTAAAAACAACTAAATTTAGACTTATATGTCAAAAATTGTCATGTGTGTCATTGTGACTTTGATTATAAAATGCCTTTAATGAAATTGATGTAAAATTTTAATTAATAATTCACCAAAACGACTCTAAAATTTGAACTAAAAAAAGCCCAAATGAAAGTAAATTTATTATTATTATATATATGTGTGTGTGTAAGTACTTATTTTTTAAAATCATATAATAGCCTTTTTATTCATTTTAATTTGTCATTTTTCTACGTTTATAAATCAAAATATAACTAAGGAAAAAGTTTGGTATGGTGATTATAAATAATAAAATTATTATTTTTATAAAATAAGTTTGATTAATTAATAACAACAGTTTTCTAAAAGTGTAATAAATCCTATATTGATATTGATATTGTAGTTGAGAGTGAGATGTTGCGTGGTCCCATCCTAAACGGTACCATCATTTGCTGAGGCAGTGAGAGCGACCACAAATATAAATCTCTGCTTGTCATTTGCATGTTACAGAAATGGTCATGTTTCTTTCTTGTTGGTTGTTGCCAGAAACAAATTAGGAGTTTGTTCATTAGATGCCTTGCCGTGCGTTGCACTGGCTTAAGTGAATCTCTGCTTGTCATTTGCATGTTACAGAATTGGTCATGTTTCTTTCTTGTTGGTTGTTGCCAGAAGCACATTAGGAGTTTGTTCATTAGTTGCCTTGCCTTGCGTTGCATTGGCCAAACCCCTAAACAATAGTCCTATGTCTATATGCCATATGGACTCGGCTATAGTTATGGGTGGACTTGGTTTTCGTACAGCCACCTTCCCTTTAATTGGTCTTCAACGCGTTTTGATCAAGAATTTGGAATCAGATCCTTAGGTAGCGGCAGCCACATGGAGTTATAGACGTGTATGTAACTATCTATTCTTAACAAGTTGTAAGTTTGAGTCTCTCAATTAAATTTGATATGCCGTCATCCTCTAATTTATATGTGTGCGAGGGTGATGTTTTCTTTATTCTATTTTTACTTGTTTCTTTTAAATAGCAAGAAGCATCTTAAACAAGCATGACTTCTAGTGTCGTTAGACCTCGGTAAGACGGTCGCCCATAATAAATTTACAGCGCCATTGAGAAGTGAAACTTTTTGCATCTAAGAATATGTTCCTCCACACATCCGATGGTTTCTCCATTCCCGAGGCAAAGAAGTTGCATTGGAGTCAGATAGTCTGTACAATATTATTTTATCCATTGAATCTCAGCTATTTATTTATATAAGCTCGTGTCTATTTATGTGAGTTACGTATAAATAAATGGTTAAGATTCAAATGAACAGAATAGGATAGAGTAATACTGATAAGAAGATCCAGATTTTTTAATTTGTGCTTTATAGTGTAACTAATCTGAAAGAGTTTAGATCAGTTCTTCCTGTGTAACTAATCCGAAAGAGTTTAGATCAGTTGTTACTGATATTTCATATCTACTCTATTTTATAAACATTCAATTATTTAATGAATAAGATTTATAAAAAATTTAATAAATAAAGGCTAATAAAATAAGTAATTACGTAACAACGGTATTTGTCAGTTTCATGGAAGCATGAAGCGAAAGTAGTGCATATTCCTTCTATGATGACTGATGAGGTGGTGCATTGTACTAAATATGATGACACCTAATTTACAGACCAGGCATAGCAATGGGTTACTATCGGTTGATCTTGCCTCAGGCGAAGCCCAGTGTAATAATTTTTACTGGGCTCAAATCTAGCCCGAGATAGTGGGCCCGTGGAGTGGGGAAGGTGCAACCTGGAACTAAAGAGACGAATTAAAATGGGTTAGGGTTTATGGTTTTAAATTTTTTTCGTTTTATTTAATATTAATTAATTAATTAAACAAAATTATAACATGTACAATCTATTCTACCTATTATTTTACGTATCTAAAAATACATCCGACCTGGCTTGTTATGTCAATTCTATTAACGGAAATACTAATGTCAAGCTAATTTTATAAGAATTAAAAATTTAGATATTTAATTGTTGCTTTTTAAAGTTAAATCTATAATTATAAAATTAAGTAAAATTTGAGATTTTTTTATAATTAAACCTAAATTATATTGTCAGAAGGAAGCACACTCCATTAATAATAATATTAGAAACACCCAAAATTTAACTTTTACCACTAATTCAAAAGGAAGAACAAAAAATAAATAAACAGAGAAAAAAAGATAGTAAGAATTATCATTTTGTAAATCTTTCTTAAATTTAAAATTTCTTTTGAAATTCCTCTTAAACCTTATATTCCTTTTTTTAAAAAAATCTTAATAGATATTCATTCTTTTAAATTTCTTCATGAAATTTCTTAATGAAAAAGTTGAAGATCACATAAAGAAAATAAATAGAAGAACAATTTTTTGCGTGTCAATTAATTAAATTATTCATTTATTGTACACTCAAATTGTGAAATTTTCTTCGAATGTAGTTTGAATATTATAAAATGGCTGACGAGTGATAACTTTTGAATATATGGCTCCAAAAAGGAATTTGCCATTCTCATTTGATGTTGAATGAACCTACCTACGGTGTCTGTCATTAGGTTTTGAATTGTTATTTGATGTTAACTTGTCTTCTACAATTGGTTTATGACTTCTGCTTTGTCTTCCAAAAGCTTCAGAACATTGAACTCCGTTCATAACTGTGACTTTTAGGGGTCATATGGAGATTTTTTTAAGGTACATTAGATGCGCTAAAAATGAGCGCTAAGAACAACTAAAAGCAATCCCTTGAGCATCTGCACGTAAAAGATCATGCAGACCAGGAGGAGGTGTGTGCCAAACACACTCCCCATGCACACTTCCTGATCCCAAATGAGCTAAGAAATCAACGCATTGGTTCCTTTCACGAAAAACATGAGAGATTGTATACCGTATAGCACCGCCAAGATAGGAGTGAATATCATATATCAAACTAGCAAGAGGATGGAATACTAAGGCATCAGTAGAAAATTCTAAGCAACGCAACGCCTCCATAGAATCAGATTCAACCATAAGGCCATCACAATGAAATCCTCTCGTAAAAGTAAGACCATATCTAAGAGCCAAGAGTTCTGCAACCATGATGGTGATCCCAACACAGCAAGAAAAATCTGCTATCTAGTTACCATAACTATCCCGAATCACTCCGCCAATACCCGTCTGTCCATAACTACCATTGACGCTCCCATCCACGTTAAGCTTAAGCCAATTATCAGGAGGGGGAACCTAAACTATAAGGAGAGAGACATGTTGTTGAGGCATCTCACTATATTAGACAACAAAAGCATCCATATAATCCCTGAGCAGCCCATTGACCTGGCAGAGTTGCCCATGACAATTGATTTGTTCTCCTTTGGTCACGCACTTGTTCCTTGTTCTCCAAATGACCCAACAGGTGTTAATAAATCGCCAAGTATGATGAACATCATTACCATTCTGCACACAGTTTCTTTTAAGCCAAAGAAAGATATGTTGCTCTCGGTAAAAGTGGTCAGTTCTTTGTACCATAGTCGCTTCCCAAATAAGTTTTACGTGAATGCAGTCACACAGTAAGTGGAGAACACTTTCGGTACTGGTACCATACTGCCCACAGAGAGGAGATAAACATAGTCCTCTCTCATATCGAACTTCATTAGTGAGGAGTCTATTCCATGCCTCTAGCCACAAGAACACCTTATGCTTTTGAGCTGCCCAAAGTTTCTAAATCCACCGCCAACTAGTCGGTCCATCCAAAGATGGAACACTCGTGATAAAGTCATATCCTCCTCTAGAGTTATATACTCCCGTGTTGCTACCATACCAGATAATGCTGTCTTTACCCTAATGGGTAATAAGACGAGGTATCGCCAGGATTCAATCATAGTCCTTTGAGGGAACAATGCCCACAATAGGAGTCAAATCCCTCCCTATGGATGGAGAGAGGAGATCACCAACATGGAGATTAGTGAGATGGGCAAGGACTTGCCTAACAACTGAAGTGAGATTTCCTGCAAAGAGCCATTTGTTTTGCCAAAAATTGATGTCTGTCCTATCTCCTAACCTCCAGCCAAAACCATCTTTGAGGATAACTGTTGGATCCCGTTTCCGGAATCCAACTCTTGAATCATAAAACTTATGCGTAATCCAGAGAAATCATGAACCTTAAGGTCTCGCACCATTTCTTTTTTTTCCATAACCTCTCACTTATGCATTAACAATTCATGATCAAAATTCATCATCTCAACCGCATCCATACACAAATTCATATTTTCACTCAACATCATCCATACATGAATCATAATTTATTAACATCAAAAGATAAGGGTTCTTTACAAACCTGAAGTGACATTTCAAATCCTAAGACATCAATGTCTCAAATCTCAAAATACAAAAGTTACAAGAACTAATAATCCTTGAAAAGTGACTAATCCTTGTATTT
>JANZLC010000002.1:9976532-9988271 GCA_026413385.1 Erythroxylum gracilipes | reverse complement strand
AGAAATTGACTTAGCTAGAGGCTGAATTGGTTTGTGAGTTCCTCATGAATATTGTAGAGCCTGATTTTATCTTTCCATTGATATAAAGAGCGAGCTGTTTGGATAAGGGAGTAGAAAGTTATGATTTTTGGAAGTTCTGATGTTGTCTGGTGTGAGACCGATCGACCATCCACCTTGTGTGGACATTTTGACTTCTTTAGAGACCGATTTTGTTATTCAGCCCTTCATGAAATTGTAGATAGGTCTTTTCTATATGAAATAGACACCAAGTTTGTTCAATTTGGAGCTCGGAGTCAAAAGTTATGAGTGTTAGAAGTTTGAAGGTCGAATTAGGTGTGTTAGCCGACCGACCTCTGATGGTCGACCGACCTCTGTTGGTCGACCCGACCTCTGTTGGCCGACCGACCTCTGATGATCGACCGACCTCTGTTGGCCGACCGACCTCTATTGTCCGACCCGACCTCTGTTGGCCGACCGACCTCTGTTGGTCGACCGACCTCTGATAGCCGACCTTTGATCTTTCTATTAATCCGACCTCCCTCCACTATTTTGAGCATAACTTCTTTGTCTGATATCCGATCGACTTGATTTTTGAAGCGTTGGATTCCTAAGACATTTTTCTATCTTTCCATACAATTTTGATTGGTTTTGTATTTAAATTGAGAGAGATAGATCGGCTCAAAGTGAGATGATCGATGGGAAAAGTCTGAGCATCGATCGGTATTTTGAGCATATCTGGAGCTATAGAGCTCGGAATAAGGTGATTATTTTTGAAAATTAAACTAGAGACATGGACCTACAAATGTTATGAAGAAGTCCGATCTATATTCAGTCTCTAAGACTGTCAACCGATCGAATTTTTGGAACTATAGTAATTCTTCTTGTCTTAAAACAATAAAGTATTCCTCATTCAAATTTTCCTCTAAATCCACCAAAAAAGATGAGTGTCGATTACCCAAAAAGGTTTGGATACCCTGTATTCTCGCCAGAATAAGCCTCTTACGCTGAAATATATTGCCAAATATAGTTGTATTGAAAATCTTTGCCGTATGAGTCACTGCCTGGTTAGCCTCCTGGACACAATGTTTATGAGGAGTCCACACCTCGCTAACAACTTGAGAAAACTCATCATATAGAATCCACGTAGCCTGAAAATGAAACGGCCTTGTAGAAGGAGTAGGAATAAAATTATGCAACTTGAGTAATAAAGGATTATGATCAGAAACCGTTCATGGCAGATGATAAACTGAGGCTTTTGGGAAGAGAGACTGCCAGTTCGCATTGCATAAAGCTCGATCTAGTTTGACATGAGTAGTGAAGATTCCATGGCTCTTGCGTGCATATATATAAGGAGAGCCCTTAAAACCCATATCATGCAGTCCACAAACACCTATCCGTGAGTGAAAGATGCTCGCACGTCTCCAATCAAAGTTGCCACCTCTTTTCTCACTAGGATGAAGATAATCATTGAAGTCCCCAATTACTAGCCAGGGAAGGTTAATATCCGTACTCACATCTGTCAAATACTCCCACAAGGGTTCCTTAATGGAGTTAATCGGGCTAGCATAGATAACAAAACACACCCAGTCTTTACTATTCGGTCCATGGACAACCAGAGATAGACATTGTCTGTGGGATTAGAGAATGGAAATGTCAGTAGAAAAAGAATTCCAAAGGGCCCAAATACCGCCAGCATAGCCAATAGTTTCGACTCTCTCAACCATATCAAACTTAAGGACCCGAGAAACCTTCTTAGTGCGAGAGTATGAAATATGAGTTCCAACAAGAACAAGATAGCAGGATTATGAGTTTGCTTGATATCTTTAATAGTAGGAACAAAATCTTTCTTACCAACCCCACAACAATTCCAACAAATTATATTAGCATTAATCATTAAATAACAAGAGAATAGAATTGTGATACAAACCCAAACAAGCATGGCCTAATGTCCTAAATCACCTTCCAGATGGGAATCTTCTACCTCCACAACCATGACGGTCTCAGGAACATGTTCAGCATCCTGAGTGGAATCCGCCTCCATACCTAGGATGCCTTCCTAGTTATCTGAAGAGGACAACGACACTACGATGTCTTTGTCCTGCGCAATAGTGCCTAAGTCAGGAGGATCACCTAAGACAGTAGCATCCCTTTGTGACTTGTATTGCTCACCAGTTATGATGTTCTGGCTGTTGTCTGAAGAAAAAATCTGCTGGAAAGTGTCAGCTAACGATTTTAGCAACCCCATGTTCACCTCCCCACCTGTAGTAAAACCTGGGTCCTTCTGAGCAAGACTAACCTGGCGTTCCTTAGCATTATTCGCATCATTCGAGACTTGTAGAGCCTAGGCCCCAGCTTTGCTTTGTTCCATATTAAGCTTGGACTTGATATTGGGCTTATTTTTATTACCAACCGCTCTTGTCTTATACTGCCTCAACACTAGCCTGGAAGAAGGCCCTGCTACATCGACACTTTCAATATGGAACTCAGTTGCGTCTAACTCTTGCTCTGTGATCTCCTCATTTAATGCTTGGTATCTATTTCAATTATCTTGTATACCGTCTCTTTGGATCGTTTCTGGAACTTTGGGGCGGGAAGGATGACGTTTACGTCTGTCCACATTCATCATTCCCCAAAATGTTGAGTCTTCTCAGTCTTGTCGCTGGCTTTACCTGCTACACCGATACCACCAATAGGGGGTGCTCCTCAGCCACACCTTCACTGGTCACCGTAGTAGAAGCTGGCATGTGGGTTGCCGACATCAATAAAGGACACAAGGATTGAACGTGCCCATACACACCACAAGTAAAGCAAATTGTTTCTAGCCCCTCAGACACAACATTATAGCACTTATCATCAAACCAAATCTTCCCCACCAAAGGCTTGGCAAGGCCAATCTCGATGCACACTATAGCAATTGACCATGAGTAGTGTATGAGGTGTTGACTCTCGATGCACACTATAGCAATTGACCACGAGTAGTGTATGAGGTGTTTAAGTCAACACGATAAGGAATCCCTACCCCAGAAGCCAAGACTCGTAGAACATTTTCATCATAGTACATAACTGGTAGTTCTGGGAACCGTACCCAAGCCAGGATCTTATTCATATATGATGTGGAGGGTTTGAATTCTAGTGTCTATTGCCTCACTGTGAGATAGTAACCCTGTATCATCCAAGGACCATTATTGATCACATTGTTCAGATCATCATCAATGTTAAAGTTAATAAGAAAGTAGTTAGAGCCTAAATCCAAGACATCAAGCTCGCCCTTTGGTTTCCACATCTGGTTCACTCTTGTATACAAAACCTTATAGCCAACATTTCTCCTAAAAACTTTAACAATGATGGCTTGTTGCCAATCAGATATAAGATGTTGCATAAACTGGGGGTCAATAGAGAACTCTGGATAGAGGACATCCTCATTTCGAAACTGCATCATCATGACTTTAGAAGCCAAGAGATCGACGGGATCCGTGTTTGGTTTATCTTTCATCTTCTCAATCTTTCCCAAAAGCTTTTCTTGGTACGATGGAACATGCATGGATGGCCATGGTGGTACATTAGGTGTCGCCCTTCCCTATCCCCTCTGAACCTCATCATTTGACGGTTTATCTGGCGGGCGGGATTGCTTAGGATTTTGGGGATTTTCAGGTCAAAGGATGACTCTCGAGGTTTTCATCTGTAAGCCTTTTAGAGTGAGGTTAGAAGAAGGAGACGTGAAAGTTGGTGTAACCGTGTTCGATCTCCTTTGATAATGACAATATAGGTTCCTTTTCCTTGACTTCTCTTTCTCTTTTATTATCTTTGGAATTCTTGAACTAGGCTTATTGTCTATGGATTTGCATGTGTATCATCACTCGAGATTTGCTAACAGTGGGTTCACATAAATTTCATTTTTAATTACATAATTTGTTTCAGTCTTAAAGAGTTATAATTCTTTTTAGAATAAAAGGCATAACTTGAAATCATGCATTGACCTCTAAGATGAGCCCATGAAATTGTAAGCATATACCCCGAAAGCGACCACCACAGCAAGTGCTCCTGTTAGCATGGCCCACTTCAAGCTAATCATTTTCAGTCTGGAAAATGAAGAGGTCTCTATATCACACAAATAAGTCGATGGCAAGCTTTCACTCTTCTCAAAGACGGGTGATCTTCCGGAGCGAGGAAAATCTTTCTTAGGAAGGACTACATACAAAATTTCACGCTTAAATTTTGCCCAAACTTCGTTTTGTTTGTAATGTTTGGTAAGCTTGACGTCCTTCCGGAATCGACGCCAGGGAGTGCCTCCTTGAAGACTTTCCCCAGTTATGGTTATGATCTTCGAATCGTTTATTTGAACTTTCAAATTTTCCTTTTTGAATCCTATATATGTATAAGAAAAGATACGCCTTTTTAAATGTGAGTATTGTTAGGAAATGTGAATTGGATAGGGAAATTGAAATTACCTTGGAGATGGACTTCAAGAGTGTCATGGTCTTTCTCTCTTTGCCACTTGCAAAAGGGTTCGAAATCTTCATACGAGGGCTTCAAGTTTCCTGCTTCCATTTCAATAAATCGACAAACTAGAAAATCCAGACAATGTTGATAGCTTTATATCCTTTTGCGCAGTGTTAGTACATGAGAAAGTGGCAATGTCGGAGGTTTCTTTCAAGTTACCTCTTGTAAAAGAATCATCCCTTCCCCTTGGAAGTGGGTTTGCTTTAGTTCCGTCACATAAAATAAGTCGTTTACAGGTTATGATCCAATTCACTTTCGTTTCCCAGTAGTGTCTCCATTAAGGATTCTCTTTTATTTGATTTGATGTGTCTAGTTGTGTAATTGTTGTAAACGAGACCGTAATTCTATAGAGGAAATGTAGTCAAGAAGGAAGGATTGATGGAATCAGTAATGATTTAGACCAAGAAACAGGGTTTCTTTTGTGAACATTATAAACCTTTTCCTTTTGTAGAAAACACATGGAGAAGTCCAAAAGCTTGAAAATGATTTGAATATTTACAGAGGAAATTTTTTAAATCTTTTGCACGAAAAAAATTTAAGGAGTTATTATCTTAATAATTTTACAATTAATATTATTTAAGTTATATTTATATATCATATCATAAACTATTTATTAGTTTATACGAATTATTTAGGTAATATTAATTATAATAACCATAAAACTATTAACATTATGGCTTCCACTTTGGTGCATTTCCATTTACTTGGACCAACTACTATAAGTGCCATCAAATTGAACAAAACAAAATGTAGAACTTTTATGAATTTTATTAACATATACCTGATAAGCAAGATCATTGTAGATACACTTGGATTGTCGTAATCTTCTAATTATGGACATGTATCTTCTAATTATAGAGGTGTATCATGATTATTATAGTCACGATACATTATGAGCTGTAAATTACCGTTATGAAGATCATGAGTTGTACTACATATGTATGTTGAATGCAAAACACACAACTAATCTTATGCTCAAAATCGCAAGTATACGGGTCTTATTTGTAGTTGAAAGTGGATATCGATCCCACGAAGATTGTGCTTAGGTACCACTTAATTTAGGTTATTTTTTGTTTAAGAAATCGTTTCAATCGAATTAAAAAAGATAAGTAAAATAAAGACAAAGTAAAAGTAACAAGAAACAATGCAATCCAAACCAAAATGGTAAACTAAAACTTGGAGAAAATCAAGATTAAATATTAAGATTTGTCATTATACCTACTTGCTTCCCTCTTATTAATTGATTCAATTTATGCTTGACCTAAGATTTCCTAAAATTCTAGCCACCCTCTCTCAAGGTGTAAGTAAATGTCACTAGTTAAATAAATTAGAATTAACTTTGGGATTTTCGATATGCAAAGCCTTTCAGAAACATTCAACTAGATATGAAGCTATTCTATCGACAATATATTGATCTATTGAAATCTCTTCTAATAAATCAATAACTTGTTATTTATAGGTCTATTAATTGACAACTCTCGTTGCACAATTAACACAGATTACCAAGCTCACTCTCTCGATTTATTGCAAGGTTTAAGCACAATAAATAACTAGACCATGTATATCATTAAATCAATAACCAAAGGTTCACAAATAGTTCAACAACAAACCCTAAAAATTATTTTAGGCAATCATAATATCCATAACATCCCCAACAATCAAATAATATATGATAAACATGCTAGAAGAGAAAGACATTGAAATAAGACTGGGTGGGGCAGTCCTCCTCTTGTTTGCCCAATTTGGAAAATTTGAATGACGGGGTGCTTTTTGCCCAATCGGGGATGAAACCTTTAATCTCCCCCTATCTCTATGCTCTCATTATGTCTTTTGGTTCCAGGAAGCAAGTTCCACCACCTGGAAACATAGTTAACTCCAACTAATATGTAAGTGTTACTTGAAGAGGATGAGAATGGTCTGATGAAGTCCACTCCCCATACATCAGATATCTCCACCTCCATGATGTTTGAAAGTGGCATCTCATCCTTCTTCAATATGTTACCCACTTTTTGACACCTATCACACTTTATGTAACATCCTACCCCTGATGGGAAGGGTAGAATAGTAATTTAAAGGGCTGAGAGTGTTTAGAATTGTTCAGAAATAATCATGCGTACCCTTGCACATGAATAGTAAAATTTGCACATGAAAATAATTGTACATGCATTCATGACATTTTCCGGTGTATGTGTGCCTAAATGTGATTTTGTTGTGGAAAAAGTGGTATTTGTGCCTGAAAAATTAATTGGGGTGATTTTTGTGTGTTTTATATTTTTGAAGAAATTTATGAATTTTTCTAGAATTTTTCGGGAAAAATTTCCAGACTAGAAAAATCACTAAGTGGCGGACTGATTTAGTTTCCGATACTGAAAATTTCTGTCCAATGGCACTGAAAATTGAGGTAAAGGATTTTGGGATTATAATTAGAGCCATTGGAATTGGATGGATTAAAGATGTCATTTTATTGGGGTTCTTTTATTTCAAGTTATTAATTGAAGTTTTGCATTTAAATGCCGTCATGACACTTTTGGACTCATTTAATACCCTTGTCTTTTTCCCATTCATTCACGACACTCCATAGTAGAAGGCCAAAAGCAACTTTTCTTCATGATTTTCTCCATCTTCGTATGTTCTCCTCTTCTTTGGTGATTTTGGAGTTTGGCTCATCTTTTCCTCCTCCTTCCAACAAAGTAACAATTGGAAAAGTGAGTCTTATGTGCATTGCATATGCATAATATGAATGATCTAGTGTATTGAATGTGAAATAATAAGGATGATTCAGTGTACTGAATGTGAAATTGTGACTTATGTGATAATAATCATGTGGTACTTCTGAATGTATAATTATGGAATGACTGTGATTTGCTTGAGTGCAATCATGTGGTTTTCTGAAAGTGAAATTTTGATATAACTGTGATATGCTTGGGTGTGTATGAATTGGGTGAACCATCGATGATGGTTCCTCACTGAGTTCGCAAAACTCACCCAAAATTTGTAATTATTTTTTCAGGCTTTGAGGAGCACCCCGTTTGACAACGGGAGTATGCCTACTGCCTGCAAGTCAGAGATGGAGGTCGGGATCAGTTCACGTCTGCATTAGTATCAACCCTTTTTTGTATAAATTTGTATTCCACAATTTCTGTAAAATAGTGCTTTGTATTTATAGGGGCCCCGATTGGCTATTGAAATTCTATTGATTGTAATGTGTTCACCGAAATATTTATGGACAAAATTGTTCCCAATTTGGTTATAGATTTTTGTACATTAAATGGCTATCTTGAATAATGTTGAGTGTATTGTTATGACTGAAAATGTTTACAAATTAAAACGGGCCCAAAGTGCCTACTGATTTTTGTGCATATGATTGTATTCAAAAAAAAATTATGCTGAATTTTTGACTGTATTCGAGTGCTCTAGCATGCCACCCTTGTGAGGCACGGACTCGGATATCACCTACGATGTCGGGTTTGGGTCCTGCGGGAGTGGGGTGCTACAGGAGTGAAGTTAGAATAAGTGTGGGATCCATTGAAGGGGTTTTGGAGAAGAAAAAAATTAGTAGACCTGAAGGTTACACAGTCAGGTCGTGTAGATTCACACGGCCCGTGTGTTTTTGATGCAGAAAACATAATCAGACCAGAAAGACATACGGTCTGACCGTGTGATTTCACACGACTGTGTGTCTTTAAATGACAGAATTTCACTCTGAGTTTTCATAAAAGTTGTAGATATAGAAGTCTTGTTTCAAAATATCTAAGAATGACCTTAATCTGATATTCCTAGTGAAAGTTATGCCAATTGTCCCGAGATAGGTATGATTGAGGACATGAGCATAGTTGATTCTTTTGGCCATAACTTCATAACCCAACCACAAAATGAAGTGATTATTGTACCAATAGATTCCTAACACATTTTTTTTGTCTCTCTTTGAAAAATTGTAGCATTTTGAATTTATTTGGAAAAGTTTGATCGAAAGAAAGTAAAGGAATCTGTTGGAATAATATGAACTGGTGTGTTTTCACTGAACATGTTTCGGTATTTGGGTTATATTTTGATCTTTAGTCATCCAAATGATATGCTTTTTAATTTGAAGTACATTAGAGAAATAGGGCTACGAATTATCTGAAGAAGTCAAATTTTGATTCATTCTCTATGATATTCAAATTCTGAATGGAATAGGTGCATAATATACTGCTATTGTATATGACCAACCCGATAATGTCTGAAGCATATCTTCCAAATTACTAAACCGAATTGAATGATTTTAGTGTCAATAGAAACATAAGACATAGGGGAACACTTTATAGTATAGAGTTTGACCAAATTACCTCATTTTCACCTTTTGATTGTATGTGAACAGTAGACCTGAAAGGGGTGTTTTGGAAAAATATAAAGTGATTCAATGAGAAATGAATTGAGATTTTAATGGTCTTAGTGAGGCATAAACCTAAGTATAAATTATACCTAGATGAGTTTTGAAATGAGATTGAATATGTGATGAAATTGATGGAATGATACCCGGGATTATCATGAACATGCATTGTACATAATTCATTTCATACATGTGCATTATTGAATACTTATGATCGTACAAATTGTGATATTGTGTATACTATTTGTTATAGAGGAGCAATTGGAACGTTAACCTCCAGACGTTGCCGAATCTTCCAGGCATTAGCTTTGGGAGCAACTTGTGAGTAACCTAGACGATCTCACTTAATTACTTGTTTGATTAAATTATGCTTTGGATGATAAATGATTGTGTTTGATTGTGGATTCCGAACAGAAGGTCCGATGATTGTATGATGTGGATTGAGATACTGAAATGCTGCTTGAATGTGAATGTGAACACCTATGTTCTTTATAATGTGATTGATTGTGGTACATGCATTCCATTCATGAATGCATAATCAGATAATGGCAATTATGACCGGAGTAGCCACCGATCAGAGCTTAAAGCTCAACGAGTGAAAAGAGCCTCGAGCTCAAACAGTGATAAAGAGCCTAAGGTTCACTATATAAAATGAGCCTTGTATCTTCATCAGATAAGGGACAGTTATTAATGAGTCTAGTATCCAAAATGAATACGAGACAGTTCAGGCACTTGATCACAATAACGTAATAATTTGAAAAGTGTCTCATGAGTATTTCATACGCATATTGTTAGGTGTGTTTGATGGATTGAAATGTCATAATTGCCTATGCTTAAGTGACAATGTGATACATGATCAATTATGCAAAAATGTGATTATATGTTCTATGAAATGATGTGTGGCATGAGTTGAGTGAACCATCGATGATGGTTACCTCATTGAGTTCGCAAAACTTACCAAAATTGCAATATTATCTTTTCAGGACCAACTTCTGAGAGGCTCTACCAGTCGTGTAGATTGTGATTGGCAAGAGAAGTTATGGCTCAAATGTCGATCAGCTGAGATTTTTAGACAGATTAGTTAGATTGTACATATTGTCCTCATTCATGTAGTACTTTTGTATTAGGTTTTTGATGATGTACATATGAAAAATGTTGAAAGACACAATGTAGACTTTCAATTTTGTGAAATGAAATGAGGAAAAAGTTGGTTTTAAACTATTGTAATTTTCTTATGATGCTTTACAAGAGAAAAGTGATATGATGCCATGTGAAGTGAATATAGTGATTGAATGTAGCTTGCCCTTATCGTAGGATATGCATCAGAATTACCTTCGGGCATTCCGGTGTGTACCCTGCAATAAGAGGGTGCTACATTCCTGTATTATCTAGATGCGCACTTGTGGTTCTTGAATTTCTCTAAGTTTTGCTTCATCCCCACTACTTTTCTTGGGAATAAATTCTTGTTCCAAGAATATGATGTGTCTTAAGATAAACACCATTTAAAAGGCTAGAAAATTTGATATTTAATACTCTCTTTTAAACATCCCATAAATTTTCACTTATCTTATTTAACTTAAAGCTTATCAGATATTGTGTGCTTCATATAAGCATCACATCCTCAAATCTTTACATATGAAAACTTTAGTCTACTATCAGTCTATATCTCATATGGTGTCTTGTCAACTAATTTGGACATAACTCTATTCAAAAGGTAAGCAATAGTACCAAGGCATATCCTTAAAAGGAGACAAAAAGAATTGTATAACTCAACATAAAACATATCATATCTAATAAAGTATGACTTGCCCTCTCAATCACTCCATTATATTATGAAGTTCCACAAGAGAATCCTATTCTCTTTGAAGAAACTAAGAAACTCATGGTCTACATACTCATCACCTTGATTAGATCTAAATTTCTCAATACTCATATTGGTTTATTTCTTAACCTCAAGTCTAAATTCTTTAAAATTTTCAAATGATTTAGACTTTTGTTTAATTAGATACATATAACTATATCTAAAATGATTGTTTCTAAATGTAATGAAATATGATTATCCACCTATAGTTTGATTAGATATAAGGCTACATACATCTGAATATGTAAGCTCTAGTGACTCAAAAACATGCTCTTATTTTCCACTAGAAGGTAGTTTAGTCATCTTAATTACATAATAAATAAGGCTCACAATTTTCATATGATTAATAATAAAACGATTCAAATATCCTTCTCTATATAACTTTAGGACTATTTTTGTTTATATGACTTAACCTACGATGCCATAAATAAGATAGAGTTTAGTTACTTAATTTTTTTTTTGCTATTTATGTTAAGGATTGGATTTTTAATATCTAATTGATAAAAATCATTTGTAAGTAATCAAAATCCATAAGAAACATTATCTTTATAAACAAGAATAACTTTAAGTTCATCTTAATTTAAATTAAATTTTCTCCTCTTAATTGCTCTTGTATGAGACCCTTAGGTATATAATATATTGATATTAATAATGATTATAAAATTAAAATTATAATTTATAATTAAAATTAGATGATTAAAATTTCTTTTAATTTATTTTTAATTCTCTAATTAAATAATTTATGATATAAATCAAAATTAGTATATAACAATATGTTATGACCACTCAAATATTATGAATGCCAAAGTGATTTATGATATAATTCAGTATGATAAGAGAATTCTTTAAAACATCATTAATCAAGAACAGTAAAACATTCTTCCTAATTATTTTATATAATTAGAGTGATGAATGATTTATTGATATACTCAACTATCTCTATATAATTTATATTATATCTAAGTACTACTGAGTCAGTTATATTAAATAGAATAAGTTATAAGAGATC
>JANZLC010000002.1:9891239-9907760 GCA_026413385.1 Erythroxylum gracilipes | reverse complement strand
GTGAATATGAAGAAGTATATGAATTTCAAATTGGAAATTGAATTGCCTTGAATGATGTTGTAATAAAGAAAATGAAGCGATGATAGTTAAGGTATGATTTGTTTCTGAAGAGTTGGGTTTCGAAAACGGGACCCTACACCTTAGCTTGTGCAATAGCACTGGTATTATCACACAATAAAGGAATAGCTTCCTTTATTAATGGAACCACACCAAGTTCAGTTAAGAACTTTTTCATCCAAAAAGCTTCCTTAGATGCATCACATTCAACTATGTATTCTACTTCAGTAACTGAATTAGCTACAGTAGCTTGTTTGGAACTTTTCGAACTCACTGCTCTTCCATTCATGGTAAAAATATAACCAGAGGTAGATTTGCTATCATCCTTATCTGATGCAAAGCTAGCATTCGTGTTATATGAGGAACTGGTCCTTAGTTCTTCTCAAGTACTTAAGGATGGTTTTAACCACTTTCCAATGTTCCTCACCTAGGTTACTCTAATACCTGCTTGCTATTCCTAGCTTGTAGGCTACATCAAGTCTTGTACATGTCATAGTATACATGATAGCTCCCACTGTGATGGTATATGGGACCCTACTTATGTGCTCTCTTTCTTCTAGGGTTTTAGGACAATGATCCCTACTAACAGAAATTCCAGTGCCTATTGGTAAATAACTTTTTTTGGAATTTTCCATGTGATACCTTTTAAGATAGTATCGATGTATATGGATTGGGAGAGTCCTAGTAGCTTCCTTGATCTATCTATATAGATCTTGATTCCAAGAATGTAAGCTGCTTCTTCCAAACCTTCATGGAGAATTGTTCAGATAGTCAAATCTTTGTCTTTTGCACGGCTGGTATAGCATTTCCTATTAGCAATATGTCATCTACATATAGCACTAGGAAAATAAATAGGCTCCCACTAACCTTCTTGTACACACATGGCTATTCTTCGCATCTAACAAAATCGAACTTTGCGATTGTTATATTGAAGCCAATATTCCAACTTAGTGAAGCTTGCTTCAATCCATAAATGGACCTTTGTAGCTGAAATATTTTATTAGGAGCAGATGGCAATGTGAAACCTTCAGGTTAAGTCATATAGACATCTTCCTTGAGCTCTCCATTAAGAAATGTTGTTTTCATATCCATTTACCATATCTCTTAATCATAATATGCAGCTATAACAAGTAGAATCCGAACAGATTTGAGCATTGCTATAGGGAAAAAAGTTTCATCACAATCAATACCTTCCTTTTGATTATATCCCTTGGCAATAAGACGGGCTTTATAGGTTTCAACCTTCCTGTCTACTACAATTTTTTTCTTAAATACCCTTTTACATCCTATGGGTTTTATATCCTTTGAGGGATCAACCAAAGTCCATACTATGTTGAGTCTCATGGATTCTAACTCGGATTCGATGGCCTTAAACCACTTCTCACGATCTGGACTTACCATAGCCTCTTCGTATATCTTAGGGTCATCATCAATATGTGGGATATCATCAATATGATTATCCTCGTCACCTTGCACCATTAAGTTTAATCTATTTGGTGCACAACGATCCTTAGTAGACCTTCTAAAAGGCTCATGTTCAATAGGTTCTTCTTCTACTTGATATTGTTGTTGCACTGGTTCTTAGACAGTTTCAATAATTGGTCCATTCTCCTCAACAATTGAGGCAGGTATCCTATTTGTTAATTTAAAGACATCAAGTAAAGGCTACTCAACATGCATCTGATGCTCTCGAGCTTGTGTTGATTCGTCAGAATCTTGAATTTCATCAAGATCTATTTCTACACCATGACTTCCTCCGTTAAGGAACTCCCTTTCTAAAAAGGTTGTATTTCTGGTCACAAACGCTTTGTATTCAAAAGGGTGATACAAATAGTATCCCATAGTTTCCTTAGGATAACCTACAAATCTACACTTGTCACACCTCGCTTTAAGCTTATCTGGCAACAATCTCTTGACATAAGCTAGACAAACTCAAACTTTCAAATGTTTTAGGTTAGGCTTACATTCTTTTCACATCTCATATGGAGTTTTAGTAACTACTTTAGTGGAAACTTTGTTTAATAAATAGGCAACGGCTTCTAAAGCATATCCCCATAGGAAGATAGGATGATCAGTGAACCCCATCATGGATCTCACCATATCCAATAAAGTTCGACTTCTCCTTTCTAAAACACCATTGTGTTGTGGTGTTCCGGAGAAGTCTACTGAGACAAGATTCCATCATGCCTTAGATACTAAACAAAATTATCACTAAGATACTCATAGCCACGGTCAGATCTTGGTGCCTTTATACTCTAACCAGTTTGTTTTTCAACTTCACCACGGAATCTTTTGATCATTTCAAATGATTCAGACTTGTGTTTCATTAGATACACAAATCCATATCTTGACATATCATCAGTGAAGGTGATAAAATAAGAATACCCACCTTAAGCTTGAACTTTCATAGGCCCATATACATCAATATGTATGAGTCCTAAAAGTTCACTAGTTCTCTCTCCAGTTCTAGTAAAAGGAGATTTGGTCATTGTGCCTTTGAGACAAGACTCACAAGTTTCATATAATTCATAATCATATTGACCAAGGCATCTTTCCTTGTGCAACTTGTTTATTCTTTTCTCACCAATAGGACCAAGTCTACAATGCCAAAGGTAGGTTTGATTTGCTTGATTATCTCTCTTCCCTTTTTGACCAGAAACATTCATAATTGGATAAACAACTATTTTAGGTAAGACATAAAGACCATATTATAAATAACCACTTACATATAATTCATCACCATAAAATATATTTCAATGGTTATTCTTAAAGATCATATGAAATCCATGCTTGTCTAATGACGAAATGGAAACAATATTCGAAACAAATTTAGGAACATAATAACAATCTTCCAATAATAAAGTCTTTCCCATAGGCATAACAAAAGAAATAGTTCTTACAGCTAGGGCAGCAACACTTGCTCCATTTCTAACTTGTAGCTTTGCTTCTCCCTTCTTCAATCTCTTACTGATCCTTAGACCCTGCAACATATTGTAGATGTTAAAGCTACTACCAGTATTAATACCCATTTAGTAGAATCAATAGTAGTTAAAGAAATCATGAAAACATTTTCATAAATATCCCACCTTGTTTCTTGCCTTTCAAAGTAACTAAATACTCTGGGCAGTTCCTCTTCCAGTGTTCCTTCTTTGTACAGAAGAAACATTCAGCATCCTTTTGGTCAACTTTCTTCTCCTTACCTTTGGATTTGTTCCAAACACCCTTGGGCGCAAGATGATTTTTCTTTGGCTTCTTCTTGCCCTTCCACTTACGCTTAGAAGAGTTACCAACCAGGTTCACAGACCCTGACACTTTCATTTAATCTAAAGACTACTTACTCCTTAGGCTATTTAAATACCATACTATACTCTAATTTAATTCTAATACTCCATTCTAAAATTCTAATCTCTACTTATGCTCACTAAATAATGACTCAATTCTAAAAATAATAAACAATTAAATGAAATAAATCAATAAATAAATAGATAAATAAAATAAAATAATTCAGGGTCCAACAAGAGCAACACACTTTTGTGACTTTGATTGCTAAGATATAACCCCCTATAAATGTTAATAAGCACTAAGAAGTAGACTTGCTCGAATCCATATCCCCTGATATATCAACTTCTGTGTAGCCATCTAACACAGGTAGTCTAAGACCAAAGCATAAACACACTCTAACTATACATCTTCATGTTGTTTTCTTTGGATAGCATCTAGAAAAAGTGGATCTCGATTAACTGTGAAAGGTAGAGAAGACTATGGTTATTGTGGCTTCTTATAGCCTTTAACAGTCTTATCTTTAATAAATAAAACATCTCAACTTCTGACCACTTTTTTACCAACTAAATTCCACAATTTGTATCCAATTTCATCTTTTGAGTACCCAAGGAAGATATATGTGTTTGACTTACTATCAAACTTGGATCTCTCAGCTTTGGGAATTTGAATATATGTTAAACATTTAAAGACTTTCATATGCTTGTAAGAAACATCTCTATCGATATACAATCTCTTTGCAACATCACCAATAATTGCCCTTGAAGGAGATTGATTGTTAAGGTATGTCACTATTTGCAATTTTGCATTAGGCTTACTCAATAGGACTTTGACATCTTCATTTAAGAGAGCACACATCAAATTCTTTCTTTAATGGTTTTATTTACTATCTTTGCTACCTCATTTAACTGAGGTGTCTTCTCAAGCTTGATACCTTAGGCTTTGTAATATGCCTCAAATGGCTTACTTTATTCTCCATTATTATTAACTATAACACACTTGAGCTTCTGGCCTATTTTCCTCTCATTCTGGCTTGGAAATCTTTAAATGTCGATAATACCTAATCTATAGTTTTCAACATAAAAATTCAAAATTTTCTAGAGAAGTCATTAAGAAAAGTAACAAAATATAGTGCACCATAATGTGAGTTCACATTTATAACATAAACATTTAGTATGCAAAGGTCTAATAGATGCTTTCTTCTAGATGAGGGATGAGAACAAAATGATACCCTATGATGTTTTCCAGCTAAATAATCAATATAAGTTATACATCAAGCAAGAATTGTTTCTTAATAAGGACTTTCATACTTCTTTCATTTACGTAACAAAGTCTTTTGTTCCATAACTTATTAGAGGAATTATCAATCATATTGGCATCTCCTTAACACCACTCATATACAAGGATTTCTGCTTAGTTACTTGGGCCACTATTAAGCTCCCCTTTGAGAATTTCCATTTTTCTCTTTGAATTTTCTAAAGAAGCCATCTTTATCAAGCACACTTGCTGATAAATGCATTACTCTATGCCCACGATCTTACATAAGCATCATTCTTCATTCTCATAAAGCCATAGTCATTATTATTGTAGACTGAGAAGTACTCTTGATGTAAAGAGAGATGATATTAGGCACCTAAATTAACCATCAAAGGGTAATCATCACAAGTAAGGTTTAAGTAATCTTAATCACTAATAAAAAAACAATTATTCATAACTAATAGCAATTGTTATGGTGTTTTATCATCTAATTGTTATGGTATTTTGTCATCTTTTTCATTCTTCTCTTTAGACAAATCATTTTTTCTCTTTTCATAATATTTTTGGATATGGCATGGCCTGTCATAGTAGTGGCAAATGATCTTACTTTTAGATTTTGATCTCCCCCTAAACTTGTCTCTATTGTGGGGTTTCAACTCTTGTTTCTATCTCATATTAGATTCTTGGGTTATATTAACCTCAAAGTGGTGGAAGGCACCTATCTCTTTTCTTCAAGTCTCTCCATTTAGTAGACTAGCTTGGGCAATTTCTATTATCAACTTGTTCCATAGAGCAAAATTGTTAAACAACACAACAAGGTGTCCCAATTTTCTGGCAATAAGCAAAGTATTAGCAAAGCATGTAACCCATCATCAAGAGACATTTTCATAGAAGATAATTGATTAATCAAGCTTTAAAAATCATTCAAATGTCCTAAGTTTCCTCATGAATGGTAATCTGTTCAAGCATTCTTTCTTTTAAACATGGCCTTGAGTTTCCCCCATAATTCATAATCATTTGTGTCATTGGCAATATGATGGGGGATACTCATATCAACAAATTATCTAATTGTTCTAATGGCATTTGGGTTCAAAATTTTTCAATCACTTTCTAAAACATTGACTGGTATTGCTTGTTACAAAATTAGCTCATATAAATCTTGTATATGAAGAATGTATTCCATTTTGGTTTTTTATATGGAGTAATTCACAAAGTTTAAATAAACTATTCCATGCATAACGCTCTTATCTTCTTTCTTAACCAACAGAACAATCTATACTAATTGTAAAACAAAGCTTTGATACCAATGTGTTGAGGAAAGGGACCACAATATATAAAAGTAACGACTAGAAGCAGCAAACAACTACAATCTTTTCTTAGGTTATATTAGTAAATGGATAATTAATACCAATAAAGAATCAAAACAATAAAAGTGAAATAAAATCAGTCCACCATACAAAGAGATATAAAAAAAATCTCGGTGTAGAGAAAAAACCATGGGATCGTTTACAAATGGTACCAAAATTTTTATTAATCAATAAGAAATAAGTGGATGCCATGAATTGTTCCTCCAAAGCTTAACCAAGGCAAATACAATCATCAATGATGAACATTAACATAATAATTCTAAACAATCGTCGTCTAAATGGGTCGTAAGTATAAATTTTGTATACAAAGAGGTCTAGACAAAGAATACCAGCTTAGAGAGTTCAAAACGAAAATTTGATCAATGAATATGAAGAGGTAAATTTTAAGAATAGCATACTAAATTTTACAGTAACTAGAGATTGTTTGATCGTTGATTATATTTAGAGAAAATTATCCTATGCGTTTTTTTCTTTCTTTTTTCTTTACTCTCTTTCTTGTCTATTATAACTTATAATTTGCCAAAAAATTTCTGACCCCTTATATACATTTTGTCATTTCCATTTTATCCTCAATAGGATATTTTAAATAGGAATAAAGTGAATACTTCAAAATTCTTATCACATTAATATTATATAAAAGTAATTTAAAATGGTATGTCAACTATTCTTCCAAATAGGAAGGATTCACAACTCTATCTTACGACAAGGTGAAAATTCTTTATTATAGGTTCAGAGCAGTAATCGACGGTGTACACAGTCGAAGCCAAGGATAAGTTTGCCCAGCTTATGATTCACTACACTCTTTAACATTGCTTTTCATGAATACTTTACCATTACATATTGGAATTCCACTATGTCTGCACAATTCATGATAATTTCCTCTACACTTTTTCTTAGGGGATTACCTCAGACAAGCCAACTGCAGTTCAGACAGCAATGAAAAATCCTCTCAAAGGCATTTAGAAGGTATCAATAGTGGGCTTGGAATCAATCCATCAAAATGGCTACCGACAGTCTCTGGTCTATCAACCATGAGCATAATAAAGGTTAATACAGTATAGCATAAACCATAAATATTAGTAGACTACATTGGGTCATTATATAGTTTCTTACTGATTAAAATCTTTGTTTCACAATTTCCGACTAGTATTAGGCTTTTTGGGGAGTTGAGTCCAGATCTTTCAAATACTTTCTAGATTTCCTCTCCTGTCAAACTATGCAATCTTAAATAATATATCAAAATGTAATTCTTGTATACAATTTTAATGAATTAGATTATGTATAATTAATTACACGACATAAAAATAAAAGTACATGTTTGCTATATTATAAATTTTTGGAAATAATAAAATTATATTTTTCATATTTAATTTATAATAATAATCTTTTCTATTATATATAAAGGAAATTAAGTGTAGACTCGTAATTTTAAAAGATAAGTCTAAATTAAAGTAATTTTTAAAATTTTATTGGGAGACTTTATTACATAATAAATAGAGAAATTACTAAATATATATTTCAAATATCCTATGTGCTTAAAAATTAAAATTATATATATCATTTATATTTAAGTATATACGTTAATTATAATATCACTAAATTTACCACTTTATAATATTTTTTAACCTTCCAATCACTTAATATTGTTAGATATTCAATGAGATTACAATATCTATATGTCTTAAGGATAAGATATCTATGTAATAAATACAGGAATTATCACTTGTCAAATTTCTAAAAAGTTAACTCTACTTCAGTTATATATATATATACAGATTGAAAGACTCTTAATTTATCGTCAATTATCATGAAAATTACGGAATTGACATTAAGTCTATCTTATTTACATAGGTTTAGTGGGTAGAACGATAAAAATATAAACTTTAGAATATTATATGCTCTTTATCCTTATCATGAATAACACTCACTCTTTTACTATATGTAGAATTATCTTTTTTCATGGGAAACCAAAACAAACTGCAGTCAACAAGTATTTTGAGAGCACATGATTGATAAGCACCTTAATGCTGGCAGAAATAAATAAATATATATATATATAGATACAGTAACCGCCTATCAGAAAACAGCGAGATCAATCACCAAGACACTGTATTCGAAACCAGAGAATCAATGTTGGTAAAGAAAAACGTATTGAATTAGTCCATTGTCGTATTTAGCATTGAAAATGCAATTCCATTGGTTGTAGGCTCATTCGTCCACACCAAGACGCAAACCAGAATTGAAGAAGAAATGTAGACAGCTGGACATGGATTCACGTGGATAAAAAAGACATTTGTGAAAAAAAGAAGAAAGCCCAACAAAGATCCTATTCAGCATTCTAAGTGACAGTTGTATAATGTCATGCCAGTTGACCGAGACAAGACCAATATTCAGCCATTTGGTCTTTCTTATCTTTGGCCGTCACTTTTACCCCTTTTAACCTTCTTATCTACGTCTCTCATGATCACATAGTTGAGTGAAGCTGTCGCATTCAATGTAATTTATCACACTACCAATTACATTTCATGTTTCATTTAACGGACACTTACGCTAAATTTTACGGATTTGCTTTTATTTATTATAAGAAGTAATACATCATCTGTTGCTTGTGTTAGGGAAAGTAGTGAACCGTGATGGCTTCTTTCTACCCACAAAACGCAATGCAACTTAGCTTCTTCACCTTGTGTAGTTATAGCCAACGAATTCCCTTATCGTACAATGATAATTCAAATTAATATAATTTACACCCAATCCCGTTTATCCAATTAACAACAGCCAACGGGAAAAGGACACTAGTGAAACATTTGACATTTCGTAATTCATATATCTAAGAAAGGGTAAAATAGACAATCGGGAACAAACCCAAGGGCATTGAATGCCGCCTCACATTCTTCTCTTTTAAGTACAGTTCTCGTCAGCTCCCGGCTTCCTTTTTCCTGTAATGCCCTTTACTCTATCCCTCATAAAACTCCTCTCTTTCTGCCTCCATTTTTCTTCCAAAATAACTCTAAAATGCAGGTGACTGAGGTTAGTGCGGTTTGATACTTTTAGGAAAAAGATATTCGTGAATTCATGTTTAAAATTTAAGATTTATTTATTTATTTATTTTTTGAAGACGAGAACGGTTCAAGTGAGTCATGTATCAGATCTAGCCAGCGAAAGAGAGATTCACGAGTTTTTCTCTTTTTCTGGAGAAATCGAACATATTCAGATCCTACGGTGCGTTTGATTTTTTCTGTTCGCTTACGTTTACGCATGTTACTTTAGCTGTGAAATTGCTATGTAATGGGCTTGCTGTTTGTTTGGCTGCCAAGAAAGTGCGAATAAATTCAGCAAGTGCTGGATCTTGTGTTGCATTCCTATATTTTGTTTTGGTAGCTGCATTTGGATCCTGCCAGGATTTTTTTTCCTTTAAAAGTAGTAGTAATTGGTCCTCTTTTTTTTTGGTATCTTTCGGGAAACGTTAAGTAGAATATTCTTTTTCCAGTTTTCGCTAGTAAAGTGCAGAAAAGGGAGGGAGGAACTGAAGTTAAAATGTAATTTTTGGATAAAGGGAAAATGAGGTTGGAGTTTTAATTTTATATTAGCTATGTTATGATGCTGATACATTTTTCATTTTATGCGTTGTTGCAGGGATGGGCAATCTAAGATTGCATTTGTTACGTTCAAAGATCCTAGAGCGTTGGAGATTGCCTTGTTGTTATCAGTGAGTGTGCATTTCATTTTTTTTCCCCCTTTTGGTTCTTTCTTATGTTATTTGTCGTCTACTTGAAACTTTTTGCAATCCTGAAAATAAGTTTGGGCTGTGCTTTTTGGTTTGTTGAATGGACTATAAGCGAATTCTAAATATCTTATGTTTTAGCTCCGAGCTTAAGCAATTGGTGGGTTTATCTTTAACTGTATACCTTCCTTCAGCCTCCCACTTTCCTTTCTCTGTTGTCTATCACAGCTTAGCAGCTTCACTTTTTTGCTTTCTTCTTATTTCTTTTCTTATTAAATGAATATCTTGTAAGACTTCTCTTGGGGTGTGTTTGAAGTTTGAAATAAAGGATGACAAACTTTATTACGTTGCATTTTCTTGCAATCTAGCTGAACTGGATTTCAGATACCTGTGATTTTTTTTTTTAGTGGTTAAATGTTTAATAACACTGGAATAAGAACATATTGTAAATCTTGGAGGTCCACATTTAGAAGCAGTCTCTTGTCAAGATATTGGTGCCTCGTCAAAGGATTATTGAATCTTTTAAACTGCAGTTATTTGTTTGTATTGGATATTATCAATAATTATGCATGTCAAAACTGTAGAAGTTAAACGTGTATGGATATTTTGCAGGGAGCTACAATAGTAGACCAGATAGTTAGTATAATTCCTGCAGAAAATTACTTAATGAAGTGCGAGCTGCAAGTAAGTTATGAAATGTTTCTGCAGTTTCCTCTTGGCAAATAATCTTTATCTAATATTGATATTATCATTTGTAATTTATGCAGGACGTTAGGAGAGAGGACAATGCAGTATCTGTCACAAATGCTGATACCTTTTCACCAAATGATGAGGTAGCCAAAAACACCATTGCTAATCAATCTTTTTCTACATTTAATGTTCTCTTGACCTGTACAATCCATGGTAGTCATGAACCCAAATTATGCAAAAAGTATTTGTACTAAGTTTTTTTTTTTAAAAAAAAACTCTATCCCTGATAAAACTTATCTTTCTGCCTCCATTTTTCTTCCAAAATAACTCTAAAATGCAAATGACTGAGGTTAGTACAGTTTGATACTTTTAGGAAAAAGATATTCATGAATTCATGTTTAAAATTTAAGATTTATTTAATTTTTTTTATACTTTTTTTTTTTTTGAAGATGAGAACGGTTCAAGTGAGACATGTATCAGATCTAGCCAGCAAAAGAGAGATGCATGAGTATTTGTACTAAGTTGATAGTGTTTTTCAAGGAATCTAACGGACTTGACAAAATTCTGAAAATATTCCCATTTTCTGCTGCTATATGCATGAACCAAAAACTTGGGCAGAGGAGATTTGGGAGAAGATATTCATAGCTATTATTTTTGTGAATGCATAAACAATCTGTTCCATTATTGGCTGCAAGTAAAAATAAAGGCCTCTACCAATATATCTTGACTCCTTCAGTATCTCTAGTGATGCTGGATTCATTGCATCACTTCTCAAATTTATAACCTCAGACGTACGGTTTGATTGTAATCTTTATTTTTGCAGGTTAAGACTAGCCCACCCCAGAGTGGAAGAATTTATGTAAATAGAGCACAAGAGGTGGTTACAACTGTGCTGGCAAAAGGTTCAGCTATTGGCCAAGATGCAGTGAATAAGGCCAGGGCATTTGATGAGAAACATCGCTTAACTGCTAGCGCATCTGCTAAAGTAATGTCCTTTGACCGCCGAGTTGGTCTGTCAGAGAAATTAACAATTGGAATTTCAGCTGTGAACAAGAAAGTGAAGACTGTTGATCAAAGATTTCATGTTTCCGATAAAACTATGGCAGCAATATTTGCAGCAGAGAAGAAAATAAATGACACAGGATCAGCTGTTAAATCTAGCAGGTTGAATCTGTTTTATGAGATTGATCTTTTGCTTTTTTGTTGCAGAATCATTTAAGTTCAGTAATCTTACTTTGACCTTTAATCTCAGGAACTTTTACATGCGTTCATCCTTTTGCATTTCTGTTTGATTCAAGTGATGAATCTTTAAGGGATACAGGCTTTGGAAAACTTTGCTTTTATGTTGAGTATGTTAAAGACTTGGTACAACAGTCAATCAATTTATGACATTCCTGGAGATGTCAATGTTTTACCTAGTATAGTTGGGACTAGGAATAGTTGTAAGAACCAAAAATACAAATCTTGTACTTTTCAGGTCTAAATTACTGTCTGATTACTTAGTTGATTTGCATAGGAAAGCCTTTTGGAGTAACGCTTAACATCAACAGTTGTCAACTGCCAACTGCTTTTGATCACCGGTCCAACTCGTAGTTGGAGCTGGGATTTATTTCTGAGTCCAAACTGCTTTTAAGAAACATTTTTATGGTCTAGTCACCAAGGCTTCCTATTTGATTCGTCATATGGGATTTTGTTTTGGGAGTGTATTTTACTTGTTACTGACAGGTTTAAGCATCTTTAAATGTTTGCTTTATAGATCTATGTCCTAAAATTGGATACAAGCATATTTCTTGAGAAATACAAGGAAGTGATGTGATATTTAGCAATTTATCTAATTTTGTCTCTAGTTTTTCCTTCACTAGTTTCTTGAAACTGAAAATATCTTCATTTACATTTTGACGATTCTCTTTAATAGTTGCTGATTGCTGATTTGAAATTACTTCCAATGCAAATATATGAAGTGATGAATTGCTTTGTTCCTTGACAGATATGTGACTGCTGGAACAGCTTGGCTCAATGGTGCCTTTAGTAAAGTTGCAAGGGCTGGGCAGGTTGCGGGTACTAAAACAAAGGAAAAGTTCGGTTTGGCTGTTTCAAACCTGACATCGAAGGTATGTTTTTCTGGTTGCATTAATGCTATGATATGTTTGTTTATGAGAAATAGATAGTTTCTCTGGGTCTGATTATATGTTTGATGCATTTGGAAATTGAAAACTCATCTTGGATAATTAAATCCTAAATGAACCTTTTGAGGCTTTTACTAATATGAGGCCGATGATTATTTTGAACCCTCATCCTACTCTTTTTTGGCAGTACAGTTACACTAACCCTGCAACCCCTATTATCATTACTGTTTCTATTGATAGCATCTGTAAATATCAGGCTAAAAGATTTTGATGCTAAATTTGCTAATTGAATAATTCCGACTTCATTTGTTGACTCAGGAACCTCCAATTGCTGTTTAAGTCAGAATTTGGTTTCTTCTAAATTCATCACATCATTTATGAACTTACTGATCCAACCGCAGTTCTTCCAGCGACAGAATTTGTAGAAAGGGATGTAGAGTTTTGATTCCTAGGCTTAGATAATATTTGTATCCTACTCCTTGTATTCTCTGTATGCACCTGCAGTTTGATATCATCAATCTCTGTCAGTTTGACTTGTGTCTAGTATTCAATATTCTTTCGATTTTGGTTATTATGCAAGTTTCTGCTCCCTTGTAATTTTGTGAACTGCAACATTGATTTCAAATGGGAATGAAAATTTGCTTTCTGATGATGTAATATTTCCTGCCTCCCTAACATGCCAATTTTGCACTAATATATATTATCATCTAATATTACATCATTATTATCATCTAAGAAGCAGATTTAAACTGTTGATTTGTGGAATTTTTTCATTTGACAGGCATATATCTAATGTCAATATGATTGGGATTGGCAATGACTTGGATTGAATTCAACGTTGAATAATGGGGAATTGTTGAAATTAAGGACTGTTTATGATTGAGAGGATATGAGCCATCGGTTCGGCTCCAGTGGTAGAGAAGGATTGTTTGACGATTTATGTAGGCTTAGTCCATGCGAGAACTCTATATATCCCAAGAAAAATCGTAGATGTCTTGAAAGTTTGTCACTTCCAGTTCTCTATTTCCATGCGAAGATTCTTGCTTGGATCGATGCCATACCGCAAGAAAACGTATTGTCACCTGGCTTGGCTTTCAGCATCTAAGCACACCTCATTCACGTTTTTGCTTATCTTGGTAGGAGTAACATGTTGCATAGAGCATGGAATGTGCTTGTCTCGTTCTACCTGCAATGCCTATTGGCGTCCTTGGGCCAGCGCTTGGTTGATTGCTTTGACGATCACTTTCGCGTGGTTGTGTTCATGTCCTTGCGACGACAAGTCTAGTCGAGAGTGTCTCGTTTTCTAGAAAAGGTAGGGACAGTATAGACTCCTTACTTCCTCCCCCTAATCGCATGTATAGTTGAACGTATAGATTATAGACAACCTCACTGTATATTCAGTCTCTTAATCCTTGGAGTAGTTAATTTCCTCTTATTAGATGCATCTTGACAATGTCAATGTCATGCTAACTGTTACAAAAGTTTTCTAGAAACTAAACTTGTACAGAAATCGCTCCTACTTTTTGCATGACAATTTCACTTAGGTCTGTCTAAGTAAGACTTATAGCATTTTCATGTGATTGTTGACCGATAATCTTGGAAGTGTTTAACTCACACACTTGCAAGAATATTACAAAAACCCTAAAGTATTAAAGACAACAATAAATATACAAGAGTTACGGGATAAGTTAACTTTTATTACTTTTTCAAGAGTATACAAAGACTTGCTCTCTCTTAATGTGTTCCCTTCCCACCCATCTCCATTCTTTAATAAGAAGACTTAAATAAGCTATTTATAGATACGTCTGGCTTTACAATTCAAAATCCTAATGGAATTAAACTAAGTAAATCACCTCTATCTCATAGTAACTAATTAGATGATATCTCTATCCAAATAACTCTCTATCTAATAGGATTTAGCTATATCATAATTAACAAGATAAGAAATTACATTTAGGTAAGAATGATATATTCATATTTGTGAAGAATTCTACTATCTTTAGATGATCCTCCTAGTTTTAATCTTTTAGAGTTGATATATATCTACTGTGATCTTATCCGCAACATCATCTAAGATCTCCCCTTAATCTTTATCTATTAGTAACGAGTCATCCAAGCCTAAAGCCTTTTATAGCATACTGGTTCAGTCCAATGTTTACTCATTTAAAACCCATTAGTCACGATCTGTCTATTTAAGAGCACATTAAGTCCTTAAAGCTCTCATATGTCTCCCTCATGTATGTGATCTAGTAAACCTTCAACCCAAGGTCCATTTGAAGCTATCTTTTGAGTCTCACATTTGATTCTTGCATATCGTTAAAGATTTTTGCTAATGTGCACCAATGCACGTCAACTCATCGACAATGCCTGTTTTCCTTGCTTAATCGTAAGTCTTTATTTTTTATGTTGCCCCAAGTGTCAAACATTGATGAAGGCTCCCTCATGCTTGCACGATTCCATAATTAGTACTTAAAGGTCAAACAAACCAGCTCCACTAATTCAATGCTCTCGTTGAAATGATCCATAGGCACTCCTTTAAATGTGGTTCCCTTGAAGACTTCTTACTCATTGGCACATCTCCAATGTACAATATTTCCTTTCTGTTAGGCTTATCCTTGTTTTGTTCGAATGTTCCTTCACAAGGCTCTTTGTACCTAATAAAGCATAATTATTGAGGTAGACTTCTGCCATCAAGTCATGAAATTCATTAGCTCCTTACCCACTTTCTGTTTTAGGCATTCACGAGCAAAATGTGACCTCTCATAAATGAAACAAGCAATATCTAGTTTTGTTTGTTCCTAGACTTGCAATGAGAAGATTCAAATACCTTCCTTTGTGTTTCTCTGAGTCATTTTGTGTCTCATCATTCTTTTTACCCTTACTGATAGTTTGAATTGGTGGTGGCATTTGGAGATCCACCAAGCATTCACAACCATTATCGCACTTGTGAACCTTTCACACTCTGCCTTCAAAGCTTTATTTGTGCCCAACCTTGCAAGTCACTTATGAAATTGAACAACTTATCTTCCTTTGACATGTTCTGCACATCCAACATTAAAGATGTAAATTTTTTCACATACTCCCGTATTGAGTTGTCTTGCTTTAAACACTTCAAGGCTTCTCTCGTGAGCCATGAAGTGTTATTAGGGAGAAATTGGTTTGGCAGCTTCTTCTTCATTTTCTCCCAAGTGTCAATGGGAGATCTACCTGCAATGATGTTGTTAGAGGTTCTCGTTCTTCACCACAACTTTACTTTGCATCCTCCATCGTATATATAGTCGTGATTAACATCTTCTCTAAATTAGACACCTTTGACACTGCAAAGTATTGTTTCATAACCTACAAAAAAATTTGGCTCTTTGGCACTCCAATTGCATTAAAAACTTAGGACTTTTACACCTTCACCAAAGTATTTTCGGCATGTCGAATATTATATGCTGCAATGACATGCCATATGATCGTGATTTCCAATCTAGAATCCTCTTGTACCTTCATCAGGTCCACTATTTGATGTTGTAATTGTTAGATTTGTGCCTTCAAAATCTCGAATTGAGAAGAGTAGGAAGTACATTGTTAAGGAATTGGTGCTATAAGTGTCTCCACTCTATTGACATGTCACACTAACCAATTGACGGATACCCCCATCCGAATAGGTCATTATCTAATAAGATTTAGCTAAATCACAATTAACAAAATAAAAGATTACATTTAAATAGGAATGATACATCCACATCCATTAAGAACTGTGCTATCGTCAGATAATTATCTTAATCTTTTAGAGCTAATATATTTTTACCGTGATCTTATCCACCACATCATCCAATATCTCCCTTTGATCTCTATATGATGAGTTAGAAGTTCAAAGCTTTTCATAGCACACTGGTCTGTAATACGTAGTACATACCTATTATGTAACATCCTGTCACCATATTAAGGGTTAGGACCCGAACTTTCAGTACATGTGAGCTCAAATAGGAATTAAGACAATGCATTTTCTTGCTCATGCATCATGTTAGCATATATG
>JANZLC010000002.1:9869399-9891139 GCA_026413385.1 Erythroxylum gracilipes | reverse complement strand
AAAAATTATTTTAAACCTAACTCAAACAACGACCGAGTAGTTTTAATTTTTCATCGACACTTCCACGACGTTTACATCATAAAGACGTCGTTAGATGTATTTGCCCACGTTTTAATATTAAAACGTCTCAATTACTTCCTACATTCCGCTACGTCTGAGTCTAACGTCACAAAAAATTCTCATATTTTTTGACGTTTTAAAAACGTCAGGAAAGGTTAGAATATTTTGTGACGTTTCACTGATGAAACGTCGCAAAATCTATTGTTTTTTTGTAGTGTCTATCTCAAGCAATCTTCTAGTATCAAAACTGAATTATGCATCCAGTCGAAGATTTTCACTAATTTACACCAATGTATTCCAACTTATCGACAATGTCTGTTTTTTTTGCCTACTCACAAGCCTTTATCTTTTTTTATCTTTTTTATCGGCCTAAATATCAAACATTGGTCAAGACTTTCTAATGCTCTCACGATGCTACAATTAGGACTTAATGGTCTAACACTAGTCATGATATAATACTTTAATTCGTATCATATAATACGTGCCGTTAGAGTCTGAAGCAAATTTGATAGCCAAACTCTAAAATCACAAGTCTTAGTCATGCTATTCGTGTAGGTGTAGGATCAATAATGCTTAGTCAATCTGATCATTCATTAATAACATTACTACGAAAATGACGACTATAAGGAACATAGAGGCCGAAAGCAATGGTATGTGTGTATTATTTGAAAAGAAAAATGTCAATGGTAATTCAACTGCATTTGGATGCCACGTATATTCTAGTGGCTGTCGAGACTTTTTTTGATAGATAATCATAGAAAATTGCACTATACAAGTTGACAGGACCCACCAAAGAGGACTAAGAAGGCGACGCGAGCACAAAATTCGTAGCCATAGATCTTGAAAGTCTCAGGGCCCTTAAAGTGGAAGACACTGTCAGTCAAATATCTCGAGAACAAACGAGCTTGCTCTCCTTTTTGCTTTTACAATCAAACCAAGAAAAAGAAGAAATTCTGACCATGTAAACATTAATGTGTACGCATGAGGGAAAAGTAAAGCATGGATTGGAAAATGTAGTGGCTCCTTTGGAAGAGAAGCTGCCTTTAATTTAACAAGAACTGAAGAGTCAAGTTAGAGATGCTTCATCCATTTTTTATGGGGCTCTGAATGTGATAAACCACTTTAAGAACACTATTGATCCTTAGAAGAGCAATCCAACTATCTAGAGTTACTAACTGTTAGTAATTTAATCTATTTGTCTCCAAACAGCCGCAATCCAACTATCTAGTTACTAACTGTTAGTAATTTAATCCATTTGTCTCCAAACAGCCATCTCTTTATGAAGCTTGCTTGTTGCCTCGGTCAAAGTTGAATGTAAAGTTATGTTTGTGTTTCTTCCTCATTTTGTTTTCATGTTTTTTTCTCTTTATTTTTACATTAAAAAAAACCAAATACTGAATGTTAATAGGTTCATAGATCATTAGATACCAAATATGTGATTTGTGAATTATTATATATATTAGATTCGAGACCATTATAAAAGAACATCCGATACTGTGAACGATATACATATACTATTTTGCTCCACAAGCTTGTTTTCATCTGAAATCAATTTGCTATTCAAAGTACAAGTCTAACAGATTTTTGCTTATTCCCTAATGAAATTTGCTAACTTCTTCGTCAATATGTACAGTTACACATCAAGTGGAACGAGAATAATCACACCCTAGTTATGGACACGTTCCAGAAGAATTCAGACTTCGTGGGTTCGCTCTTCAATATTGCCATGTTAGCCACCTTCCTTGCATCTGTATGTGCTGCTTTGTATTAAATTTAACAAGGCCATTACATTCAAGACATGACTCTATTACAAAAGACCACTATAAAATAACCAAAAGGGTGAGTGCAACGTCTAATATTTTTCTCGAAATAGTAATTACACGGGAATACAACTAAAGTACACTGCAACAACCAAGAAGTCACTGCACTAACCGCGCAATCAAGGCTTCCATACCAATTTGAAAAAGGCGGATGTACAATGAAGTAAAGAATATATGGGAAGCTAATGAAATTAGAATTGCAAGGACACGCGTAACACTTTAGAAATTACATCCTATATATAATGCAAAGTCACAGAATTCTTATTACAAACATTTGCAAACGAAAACATTACATAAGAAAAAAAATCTAATAAGAGAACATTACTAATTTAGGAATTACCGTAACTTATAAATTATCTACTGCAATTTGAAACAAACTCTTAACACATATATGATGCACCCTCATTGGTTCACTCCCAAAAACAGGCTATATAGCCCTTGGGAATTATTTTATACATACATACGTACAGAGAGAGAGGATGCTACTGAGATTCCTCGAGTAGGAAATGATTTAAGCAATATCAGGCGTGTTTAATCGACTCCTCTATGTGCGTGTCTATCTGTGGTTTTAGGTTATTTACAAAAACAATGAGTGCACAAATCATGCTGTGATCTAGGCAATGGGTGACCCCTTTTTGTTCATGATGGAAATATCTTCTTTATTGTTGTTGCGGCTTTTAGTTTGCTTGCTATTGTACTGTACCACCAAGACAACAATAATAGAATACATAGTAAACTATAAACAAATAGCAAATGTTCTGGAGGCCCATGTCCCTAGCTACCTCTTCTTCAGTACTCTTGGTCTTCCCTCGTAATTTTCAGTGCTAAAGTTGAGCTCTTACTCAGAAATAGACAGTAAAAGCCTCCATAACCCCACACTTTCTTTTCCTTCCTAATAGCTCTACATAATTTATGAACTCCTTAGAAGAAGACAATATCATCCCTCCATAACCCACCAGCCTTTTCACCACTTTATTTTTGCAATGACCTGTCTATCATGTGCTTTTCCACATTTCCATCTTTGATTATATTTTCTCTGCCTTCCATTTCCTTCCTTTGTCTCACCTACTTTTGTTATATATCATGCCCTGCCGTGCTTTCTTTTCTACTGTGCATTTAGCTGTGTTTGAGAGAGAGAGAGAGAGAGAGAGAGAAGACATGAAAAACACGATGAATACTAGCACCCTTGTAATGGTTTTGATTACTGAATCATGACCTAGATCAGTTGCGGAGACAAAGAGAATCCTTGAAAGAAGGAAAAGGGGTGTTTGGAATGAAGTTTGATCCAAGATCCTCTTCTCTAGTATACTATAGTAGGTACGTTTCTTTTAGAAGTAGATGCCGTAACCTCGGTTTTCTGGTTGATATACTTGAAGCCGGGTTAGAGAGAGTGTAGGGTTTTTAATTTTAGGGTCTATATTCCTACTTGCATATCGTTTTCCTGAGTTTCTTTATCCGTGGCTCTGTTTCTGTGAGGGTATACATGTAACACAGAAAGCGAGACTGTGATAGACAATATTTCTGCGATCTAGCTATCTCCTTGTTTCAAAAGCTTACGTATTATAACATAGCTAGAGGACTGATCTCGGACCAGGCTTCATTCCTGACACCAAACTTTTCCTCGCCCAGACAAACATCTCAAATCTCTCTCATGTCAAAGGTAAGTATAATTTCTCTTACAATAAACTGCCATAAAAACTGAAGCACGAGGTTTTAGAAGCTAATACCAATTAACTTGAAGATCTACCTATGCAAAAAGTAGTTGTCACTACTCTTTATCTCTGTTGACTGCTTTCTTATATGTACACCACAAAGTTTCAGTTGTACTCCGAAGAACAATATCTTCTCGCGACGCCAGAGTAGATATATATTTATAGTGCCAAGTTTATGAGATTTTCTTGAACAGGTAAGTTTCAGAGCCAGACTTTCAGTACCGTCACAAAAAATTTGGACATGAAAATCTTTCTAACAACTTGATCTATAATGTTCCCTCTCAATGAACTTGAACTGATTCATAAGGCCTTTGCTTTTATAAATATTTAAGATTATGTATCGAGCTGTGAATGTGAATATATGTATACATCATCTCATTTTGTTACTGTCGTACGGCGGTAAGGATTTGCGGATTGTTACTGAATAACTAATATCCTCTCATTTGTTATTTTTTCTGCTGTGTGGCAGTGGCCTATGATTGTGCCTACTTCTGTCTGGCTCTGGTCAGAATAAATGTTTTCTATTTCCATTTTTCTAAAGCCATATATAATTGCGGAGATTCTGAGACAAACCATGTAAGACGTATAAGTATATATAATGTTTGATCAGGCAACAGCATGATGTTGTTCCTTATCAGGCATGCAAGCACACGTCACATACATGGTTTCCTGTTCAAACCTATGGCTATTATATTTTTCGAGTGCGCTCAGAGGCTCCTCATTAAGTTGTAATCTTTTTCGCTACAAATATACGGACAATATATAATATACCCATCTAATTTCTAAACCAGTAATTTGTTGCAGTTCAGTTTACGTTAGCCCTACTCTTAATACCCCATGTATAGATTATTATAAGAAGGAAAATCATTTGTAGCCGCTTTGGTAAGGTTAATATCCTTATTATTTTTTAAGGGTAAGTAGACGAAGAAATGTAAATTCCTTTAGAGAGGATGAAGATGTGAGAAATGTGCATGATTATCAGGACAAGGCTATAAAATTTGATATTGTAATATTTCATATTAAGGAGGCACCTGAGTGAATTCAAACATATTACTTATATCAGTATAAACATTAAAATTAGCCAGACACCTGATATCATAATTTAAGATTTGTAGAGACACCTTGCAATAGACACATTTATGCCAATTAGAATATTTAAGCCAAGAAGATGATTGCCAAAAACTTTAGTCTGTACAATACAATTATCCTAATTTTTTTCTTTGTAATAAGCCTAATGTTAAATGAGTTGTTACGAACAACAGTAAAATATTTATTTGTCATGAGATATTCAAGCTTTGGCGCCGGGCTAAATGCTGAGCTTCATAACAATACGACAAGATCTAGTATCCACAGGCTTATCATATTTATCCTCTTGTAACAACTAGATACGACATAAGGGTGAAGAATAGTGATTGATAGACTCTGGATCTATTTGAAGCATGATTGCTGTCCTGTAGCATATAGAAAGCATCATCTTCGTTGTCAACATCTTCTTCTACTAAGTCGTTAGGTGAGTCAAACTCATCTTCGGAGGAATAATAGGTACAACAAATTTAGTTTCTTCATCCTCGCTGATTTGTTATTCAATGACATCTTCAATGTTACTGTTATCATGAATTGGCATGACAACATCAATTGATTCTAATAATTTTAAATCTCTTTTTGTCTTATTGAGATATTATCTAGAAAAATGTCCTCATTTATCGTGAATTAAATGTAAGATATGCTTTTCTAACATTAGAGTCTCTCCTTTTAAAGAAATGAACAGACTTGCGTCGTTTGTTTCTTCGGAATGATTTTTGATAACCTTCGGTATAAGCTTGGGATTATTGAGTGTGTCCGTAGGAGAATATCTTGTATTGAGGTTTCTTTTTGGTAAGATATACCAGTCTTTTTTCTCTTTAGACTTCTTTAAATAAGACTTTTTGAAAGTCTTTAAAGAATAAGATCACCTTTAATCATTTTTTTAAAAAATTCTTACTAATCACAAAGTTTATTAAGAAAGGCTAATAAATTTTACTAAGAGATATATCTCTCATTTCTTGTCGTAAAGTTATAATGATCCTTTAGAATTCAGGTTGAATTTCATCTAGAAGTGATACAATAATTCTGTATCAAAGATTGACATTATTAAAACCATTAAGCAGATAATATCTTTCCATTGTAAAGTTGAAAATAATTTTGGATATCTTTTCTATTTAGAGAACAATACTTTATCTTAGTATGAATTCTTGTCAATTTTGGTTATCAATAAGCTGAAAATCTATAATGAATTTCTCGTGGATGATATCAAAAAAAAAAGTGCCAATAAATGCCGCTTGAATATATTGGAGTTTTTGATAATCATCAAAACTTTTTCACCATTCTCGTAAGGTTATAGTAAAGCGGCACTTGCAAAGTAGCATCGTATCGAATCGTTTGTAAATTAATTCAAGTACTAAATTCATAAAGATGACCTCTCTATTTTTGGAGTAGAAGATTTTCAAAAGTAAACTTGTAATTTGTTAAAGCTCGATTTACATTAACCCTACTTTTAATACCCCATGTATAGATTATTAGAAGGATATTATTATTATTATTAGTAAAAGTTGTTACTCTAAGTCACATGTTCGAATTACAAAAATAATTTCTTTGTAAAAATTATAAACGGAAAGTTGTGTACATTGATAACCCTCTTTTAATCCTTACATACACGGAGTCCGTTGTTATTTAATTATTTATTTATTATTATTATTATTAATTATTTTAATAATATTATTATTCACTGTCCTTGAGTTATGCACAGTCAAAAACCATGCGCCATTTAATTCTCTTTATAAAAATTAGCTCTATGTACAACCTTTAGTAAATAATAGTAATCTTAATAAATAATAGTACTAATAATAATAAAGAAACGAATGTTGGCCTTTGCAGTTGGTAATTATGACCGATTGCCTGCAAGGGTAGTCCAAAGTGTTTGTGTTGAGTCACTTGAGTATAAATATTAAATTTTAATAATAAAAATATACTTTTAAAATTTACATATTTATATATTTTTAATTATTAAGAACCTTTTTTTTAAACTTTATCTTGGACTTATAAAATGTTAAGAATGGGCTTGGGTGGAGCTCCGAAGGTATTCACTTAAAGATTTTCCCCGCAGAAAAGAAAGAGGAATTGTGTATATACATTATAAGCACAAAATGGGTTTTGCCCAACGTTATAATATGTGTTCTTCCCAGGCAGATAACATGTATAATATCACATATATATTATGGGAGTTAAATTTGATGATTCCAGTCGTAATAAAAAATAATAACACTGCGGTTGCACGTACGGCTGGAAAGCAAAGGGGTTATGAACGAACTTGATTTTATTTTACCTATCTTATACATAGAATGATGTTTTTTACAAGTTTACATTCCATTGGATTTGAATAGGAGATGTGTGTTGAGACCTATCAACCAATGCATGATAGTATTCGCAGCTACATTAGTTGTTTCCTTCTAATTCGATTCGGCTGCTAAGGTTAGAATAGAATTGCCGTCATAGGCTATCAGATGGTGTAAAAATAAAAATATTTTTATTTTAAATTGAAATGTATCTCAAATCTCTGTTACAAATTAGATATTTTGAAGATCGGTGAAATTTATAAAGAGAAATATTGAAAATATTAATAGATTTATTAATATTAGTTCAAACTCGACTCAAAATTCAATCAATTGAAGCCAAACTTGTTGGGTTTAGGTTGAATTTGATAAGGTAATTCAGACTATTTTATCATCCCTAACAAAGTTAATTATATTTAATTAATTGCAATCAATGAAAAAATTTGAATAAAAATTTATTACAATTTTGAAAAAAATTTCACCTCCAATAACTTATTTGCTGCCATTCAAATCTGACACTTAAGTTATATTTTAAAGAAATTAAATAAAATCAAACATAAGATTAAAGGCAAGAGATAGGGACTTCGATCAATCTTTAAATAAGACAAAAGCTTTGAATTGTATTATGATTTTTTGAGAAAAAGAGTCAAAAGCAGTAAATTCTTAAGCATAGAATTTCTGAAAGGAAAATAAATAAAAAAGCAATATCAATCTCCTATTATATTTATGAAAACAAAATAATATTAATTTTCTAAATATAATTAAGACAAACCAATATTTTTATTTAAGGCAATTCTAATTTCTTAATATTCAAAAAGTATTATAGAGTTGACGGGTAAGTCCAAATAATGAGCAACTAAACCAATACATCGTAACACCTTACAAGGCTCAAAAACAGTGAGGAGATAATAAAAGACCGAACTCTCACACAAATTTGGTTACCAGGTTGAAGACGTAGGAAAATCCAACAACGTACTGCAAATTCTTGCTCGCTATGATTCTCATAATTTTGTAGCTTCATTGTAACTAGAAGATTGTCCCATAGAAGTTGCAGCATTTTGTCTCAATCAAACAATTCGTTATCTACCTTAAAAGAATAAGCAACTTATTTAATAAGCATGAGAGGAGGTTGACCATTATTTCTTTTTAAATACTTTTCAAAATATCATCTTTATGTATTTGAATTTGGTGATAGTTGGATCATAATCTAGCTTTCTAAAAATTAAGCATCTCCAAGTTCATCAAACAACTCGTCTACTGCATGACTATGATGCTTGTCTTTCGCTGTGATTTTATTTAGTACTTGATATAATTAACACATAAGTTAGGATCCATTCTTTTCTTTTCTTTTTTTAACAATAACACATGAGAAAGTATAAACTAATACTGGACTTTATGACATGTACTTCAAGCACTGCCTTAAATAATTTTTTTCCAGTTTCTGTCTTTTAAAGTGTGGATATTTATAGGGATATTAATAAGGGAAGACAATATTCGGTGCATTCCTCAACAAAAGAGGTATTATATGAGCATGTGATCAAAGAGGAGGAAGTTCTTTTGATTCTATAAATTCTACAAGTAAAGGTTTAACATTTTCATCGTATGAAGAGTCTATCAGATTTCCTATTGATGAACTGTATTCGTACTTGAAACTCATGATTTGTTTTTTGAAGGATCTTTTCCATGATATGCCTATCGACAATTCTGACCTTGCTATCACACCCTTAGAAAACCACCTGTTATCCATTAAGAAAAAATTTATAGTCAATTTGGAAAATTTTCAAGAAATATCTCCTACCATTAGATATTTGATTCCTCTCACTACTTCATAATCTTCTTGTGGTACCAACAAAAATTTAAATAGTAATTTTTGATCCTACGTAACCAACTTCACTTTAGATCACTTATTGTTGTGAGAACCTTTTAGATTCTTGGTGTAGTAATGGTCTAAATGTTATGCATTTAGTGAGTATTCAATTCGTGATTTTATGGTAACTCTTGGTGGGCTTGATAGAACACATCATATAAGATTTTCTTCTCAAATTTTGGGTCCCTTAAGCTTCTCTTTTGAAAACATACACCATCTTTTTGATAATTGAGAGCTTAGAAGAATTCCAAAAAAGCAACTTTTCAAACACAAACAACAATGGTAAGAGATACTTCGTTTTTCTTCCACATTTATTTTATATGTTATTTTAATGTATATTATTGTTGAATATATGTTAAAATATGCTTACATTTGGTATCAGAGCAAATTAACCTCTGCCTTATTTGAGTTGTTGGAGAATTTCAAAATTATGGAAAATTTTCCAGATTAAAAAACTTTCAACTTTGAATTGTTTTTAGATGTTTTTTTAAAGGTAAAAATCTTCTATTAAGAGTTTTGGAAGTGTTTCTACAATTAAAAAACGTATTTTTGTGGTCTGGTTTTATTGAGAATCCGACGGGTCATAAACCGGGTCAAAATGACTCAACTAGAGGTTGAAGAAGACACATTTGTTAAACAACTTTGTTTTATGGATGCTGGTTGTTTTATGATGTTGTAAGTTTGAATAAGAAAAACTAGATGAGATATTGTCGTTTTGTCTGTTGATTTAGTTATAAACAGATGTTGCGTCGTTTTGTCTCCTCTTATTAAACCAAATGCTATGTTGTTTTATGTGTAAGACGTTATGCTATGCTGTGTATTTTGTCCAAATGTTATACTGTGTGTTATGATGATGGTCATTTTGTCATGCTATGAGTTTTGATTTTTGTTATACCATCTGAACTGTTCACTTATGTTTGTATATGTTATGCATTGATATTTTTTTTAATAAATGTTCAACATGAAAGATATTTTCCTATGGCTATTATATCTAATATTTTGCATCGTGAATATCATTATGAATAAAAAGTTTTTAGTGATTAATTATTAGGGTTAGCCACAACAACCATAATTATATATAAATTATATATTTATGTAATTAATCACATAAAGTGTAGAGACTTTTAATTGTAATTAATAATTTTAGTATAATAAATTTTATCCTACAGGAATTTTTATTATATTTGAATAATTAATTAGAATGAAATATCAAATTATTTTTCTAATTTACACATAGGTATTAAAAATTGGTATATAACTTAATAGTTTTATCATAAAGTTTAGCATAAATCTATTTGAATTAAAAATTTAGCCCACAGGCAATTTTTATGTCATTTGATTTATGTCTTTTAAGATATGTTTTACATTGACAATATGTATATATATTTTGTTAGCCTCAATTTATTGATAATTAGCATGCATGTTTAATTTATGCAGCTATTCAAACTATTAGTTTCTCTGATACAAGTTGTGAAATTCCCGAATTAAGGGGTGAAAACTATAAGATTTGGAATGAGAGAACTCTTCCTCGTCTAAGGTGGATGGACACTAATTATGCTATCTGGAAGGACGAACCACCTAAGGTAAAGGAGGCCAGCACTACAATTGAAATTGCGCTTTATGAACGTTGGGAGCAATCTAATCGCCTAAGTGTGATGTTCATTAAAACCAAAATTTCTATTGACATTCGTGGTTCTATAGAACAACATGACAATGTTCGTGCTCTACTGAAGGTTGTTGATGAGTAGTTCGAAACTTCAGACAAAGCACTTGCAAGCACCCAAATTATGAAGTTTTCATCTACAAGACTTACCGGTGTTCGGGGTGTGCATGAGCACGTCATAAAGATAAGGGACATTGCAACTTAGTTAAAGAAACTAGAGGTTAAGATATCTGATTCTTTCCTCGTGCATTACATATTGAACACCCTTCCACCACCATACGAACCCTTTAAAACCTCTTATAATACGCATAAGGATAAGTAGTCAACAAATGAATTAATGACCATCTATGTCTAAGAGGAAGGGATATTGTCGATGGAACAGGGAGAGAGTTCGTAGAACGCACATCTAGTTGTTCAAGGAAAGAAGAAAAATCAAGCCAACTCAAAGGGAAAAAGCCAAATACTTATCTAAGATGACAGTAAGAAGGAATCCAAGTGCTTCTTTTGTAAGAAAAAAGGACACATGAAGAAGGATTGTGTCAAACGTAAGGAATGGTTTGAAAAGAAAGGTAATCTAATCTCACTAGTTTGTTTTGAATCTAATATGACTGAAGTTTGTCATGACACATGATGGATTGATTTTGGTTATACAATCCATATTACAAATGTGTTGTAGGATTGGTTTTAAGGAAGCTAGTAGGAAGTGAGCAATATATCTTATTTGAAAACAAGATACGTTCACGTATGGAGGCTGTTGGAGATTGCAATTTAATTTTATGTACTGATTTTATTTTAAAACTAGAAAAGACATTTTATACTCCCAATTTCTCTAGGAAATTGATTTCAGTTTCAAGACTTGTACCATTTAGATATTCTTTTCATTTTTTAGGCGAATCTTTAAAGTTACATTATAAATATGAATTTGTTGGGAATGGTACATTGTTTGATGGTCTTTTCCCTTTTAATTTACAAGATAATACCTATTACAATGCAGCACATGTTCATGTTGGATCAAAACGTTGTGCCATAAATAAAATTTTCTTTATGTTGTGGCACCGAAGATTAGGACATATCTCCATATAAAGGATTAAAAGATTAGTGACTGACAGAGTACTTAGTACTTTAGATTTTGCTGATTTTGATACTTGTGTAGACTGCATAAAGGAAAAGCAGACCAAAAAATCAAAGAAAGGTACCAAGAGAAGTTTAGACATATTAGAAATCATACATATACTAATATTTGTGGTCAAATATGGACTCGTATGGTCAGAAATACTTCATCTCATTTGTAGATGATTGTTCACAATATATGTATCTCTACTTGCTTCATAACAAGAATGAAGCACTAGATGCTTTTAAAATATTCAAAGTTGAAGTAGAGATAACAATGCGGTAAGCAAATTAAGATAGTGATATTTGATAAAGGTGGGAAATATTATGGTAGATATACTAAAAGTGGACAAGCACCTAGTCCATTTGTGACGTATCTTCATGAAAATCAAATAGCAGCCCAGTATACTATGCCTGTATCTCCGAACCAGAATGGTGTAGCAGAAAGAAAAAACCGAACATTATTAGATATGATACGGAGCATAATGAGTAGCTCTAAACTTCCCAAGTCCTTGTGGACTGAAACTCTTAGGAAGACTATGTATATATTAAATAGGGTACTAACCAAGGCTGTTCCAAAGATGCCATTTGAATTATTTAAAGGTTGGAAACCGAGTTTGCAACATATACGCGTTTGAGAATGTTCGTCTGAAATAAGAATTTATAATCCATAAGAGAAGAAATTAGACCCAAAGACCATAAGTAGGTATTTTATTGGATATATTGAAAGGTTTAAGGGATATAAGTTTTATTGTCTATCACATCACATTAGAATTGTGGAATTAAGAAATACAAAATTTCTAAAAAATGACTTGATTAGTTGGAGGGATCAATTTCAAGATATATTCTTTGATAATGATCATATGGATACTTAACCTTCCACTTCAAATAATAAGGTGCTTGTCATTCACAATGATCCTCAAGTTCAAATAGACATTGTACATCTAACTATTAAAATTCAACAGCCTAACATAATCATAAATGAAAATCAAGATGTTCTATAAATTGCTGATAATCTAGTAGATCCGGTTATTCAAGAACTACCTAAAAACGTTCAACAACTAGTTAAACAACAGACTTTACAGGAGGATGTTGGTGCAACATTAAAGAAATCTACTAGAATAAGAAAATTAACTATTACTAGTGATTATGTTGTATATCTACAATAATCTGACTACAATATAAGCGCCAAAAATGATCCTAAAACCTTTTCACAAGCTATGAATTGCAATGAATCAAATTTATGATACAATGTCATGAAGGAAGAAATGAATTCCATGAAGAATAACAATATTTGGGATCTTATTGAGTTGCCTAAAGGAGCAAAACTCATAGGTTGCAAATGGGTATTTAAGATAAAGAAAGACTCATTAGGAAACATTGAGAGATACAAGGTAAGACTCGTTGCTAAAGGGTTCACTCAAAAGGAAGGAATCAATTGCACAGATACATTTTCTCCTATGTCTAAAAAAGATTCACTTCGTATAATTTTGGCATTGGTTGCTCACTTTGACTTGGAATTCAATCCATGGATGTTAAATGACTTTCTTAAATGGTGACCTAGAAGAAGAGGTTTACATGAAACAGTCAGAAGGATTTTCCTCTTATAATGGTGAGTATTTGGTTTGCAAGCTTAAAAGATCCATATATGGATTGAAACAGTGTCCCACCAATGGTGTTCGAAATTTCATGATATTATCTCATCATTTGGTATTGAAGAAAATATCATGGATTAATGTATAAACTAGAAGGTTAGTGGGAGTAAATTTTGTTTTCTTGTATTATATGTGGATGACATATTACTTGTAACCAATGATAGGGGGTTTGTTATATGATGTGAAACAATTTCTCTATAAAAGTTTTGAAATGAAAGATATAGGTAATGCGTCTTATGTAATTAGCATTAAGATACTTTAAGATAGATTCCGTGGCACTTTGGGTTTGTCTAAAAAAAAACCTATATTAATAAGGTTTTAGAGAGATTTCGAATGAAAGATTGTTCACTTAGTGTAGCTCCCATTGTGAAAGGGGATAGGTTCAATTTGGACCAATGCCCTAAAAATAATTTTGAAAGGGAATAAATAAAAAAATATTTCATATGCTTCTGCAGTCAAAAGCTTAATGTATGCTCAGGTTTGTACAAGACCTGACATTGCATTTGTTGTTGGAATGTTAAGCAAATATCAGAGTAACCTACGATTAGATCACTAGAGACCTGCAAAGAAAATATTGAGGTACCTTCAAAGAACCAAAGATTACATGTTTAAGTACAGATGTAGAGATGTCAATGGGTCGGACTGGGCCCCGGGTCATGGTGGCTAAGGGCCCGGCCCAACCACAGGTTGACCTACTTGTGGCCTGGTCCGACTAAGGGCCGAATGACCTATGGCCCAACGGGCCACAAGAGGGTTAGGCCAACCTGACCCTCCATTTTTTTAAAAGAAAACTTCCAAAACAACGTTGTTTTTGACAAAACATCGTTTTGGAAGTAACAATGGGGTCACGAGAGGGGTTAGGTCGGGCCGACCATTATTAGCCTGTGGCTCACCTGTGGCCCAATCAACCTAGGCCGGGCTAGGCCTTTTCTCTATACAGATGCACCAACAATCTAGAGGTAACAGAGTACTCAAATTCAATTTTTGTTGAGTGTGTTGATTCATGGAAATCAACATCAGGTTCTAGCTTCACGTCTACTAATAGAGCCATATCTTGGAGGAGTGTCAAGCAGTCTTTAACTGCTACTTCCACTATGAAAGCTGAGTTTGTTTCTTATTTTGAGGCTACATCACATGATGTATGGCTAAAGAGTTTTATATATAAGCTTAGACTTGTGGATTCCATTTCTAGGTCAATGAGCATATATTACAACAATTCAGCTTCTATTTTTCTAGTTAAAAATAGTAAGAGTAGTAGTCAAAGTGAACATATTAACATCAAGTTTTTGTCTATAAGAGAACGTGTTAAAGACAAGAAAGTGGTCTTTGAACACGTTAGCACTGAATTGATGATAACTGATCCTTTAACAAAAGCATACCACCAGTGAAGTTCAAGGATCATGTTGTTAAAATGGGATTGAGTTCCATTAGATAGATTTCATTGTATGGACCATGTTATTTTCACGAAACTCTTATAATATTTTCTCATATTATGGTGTACATTATTGAATTGTGAGAAAATTGATTTTTTTGGACCTGAAATAAACATAAGGTTTATTCATTAAGTAATGTTACGACATTTATTTGATACAATTATAATATACTGTAATACATGGAAGATAATACTCAACTACTAGAGAACCTATTGCCATTATTCGTATATTATATTTGGATCAGATTAGGATTTGATACCAAGTTAAACGTATGAACCAAGTGGGAGAATGTGAGAACCTTTCATATTCTTGGTGTAGTAATGGTCCAAATGTTATGCATTTAGTGGGTATTCAATTCTTGATTTTATGGTAACTCTTAGTGTGCTTGATGGAGCACATTCATATAAGGTTTTCTTCTCAGATTTCGGGGCCTAAGCTTCTTTTCTCTTCTAAAAACATACACCATTATATTGGGAATTGAGAGCTTAGAAGAATTCAAAAAATGCCGCTCTTCAAGCACAAATAACAATGGCAGGAGGTACTTCGTTTTTCGTCCACATTTATTTTATATGTTATTCTAATGTATATTATTGTTAAATATATGTTAGAATATGCTTACAATTGTCATATGTTAAAGTAGACTCAGGCTGGTTTTGCTTTAGAAGCAAAATGACGTTGATTTAGGTTAAGTTTTTATGTTTTTGATAAAATAAAACGTCATTTTAGTTTTAACCTACATTGTTTTTCCCTACCTTTTCTCCCTCTCATGTGTTGTTTTCTTCCCTTACCGTTAAACTTCTCTCTCTCTCTGACCAATCTGCCACCCACTTTGCCTTCCTTCGTATCCTTCACCTTTTTCTTCTAGTCTTCGCACTCCATCCTACTGCCCATTTTTCGCGTTGTCATACTGTCTCATTTCCCCACCATCCCACCCTCATCTTTTTTTACTTTTTCGCCCCCCACCTACCAAGGTAAAGTTCCTTTATTGTATTATGGTTTTGAACATTTTGATTAAAGATTGAATTTATATAATAGTAGAATTTTTGGGATTGTTACCATTTGGGAGTTATTTTCGTTGACTTACATGGTCTTATACATGTTTGTTTATATGATCATGTAAGTATGATTAAGTGACATATACGATCACAAACATGTTAACTAAGTGACCGTGTAAGTTTACACAAAAACTTTATAGTGTCGTGTATATGACTGTGTAAGTCTGCAAAAATACATATACATATACACCCGTGTGTTGTGTGACATGATCTTAGTGACTTACACGGTCACGTACATGCCCGTGTATGTGACCATGTAAGTCGTTGATGAACTTTAAATCTATGATTATGATTTATAATCTCGTATTCTCTCTCATGTTTATGAATTATCAGTTATGATTATGAATAACATATATATATTTATATATTGATTGTTTTAGATGGATGAGCATATTCTTTTGAGTGGAGAGTTGTAATCTAGTACCAAAGACAGAAGTGAAAATTTCTAATCTCATATCAAGTGAAGATAAAAGTTAATGTTAATTGAAAAGTAAAGTTTAGAATCACTTTAATAAGACTAGATTAATGGATGGAGTAGAAAAGATCAAATGTAAGTGTTGTTACAAGATGTTAGCGGGAAGTTTAAAAGGTGGAACCTCTCATTTAAAGATACATGTGGATTCATGTAATAGAAAGAAGATCATCTCACAAGGTCAAACATTTTTTACCTCTAACCTTATGAGAGGGAAGAATGAAATGACCACAACATCTTATGATAGCAACAGATCAAACTTTTTGATTGCTTATATGGTTCTTTGTTATAAACATTTATTATCTACAGTTGATACTAAAAGATTTAAGATGTTTTGCAACTTACTACAATAGGGGCCTTTAAGGTTCTAACTTGAAATTTGTTAAAGAAGGACATTGTAAAGATATATGAGGATAAGAAGAAAGAAATTTTAAGAATGTTATCAACTATTGAAGGACATATTGACATTACAACAGACATGTGGACAACCAATAACCAAAAGAAGGTTTATATAGCGGTGATGACACATTATATTGACAATGAATGGACTCTACACAATAAATTGTTGAGGTAATTTATATTCTTTAATATTTTTATCATTTAATTTTTGATTATGTTATGATCGATGTTGTTCATTGTAACACTCCCTATACAGATCCTACAACCACCTACACACATAGCACCCAAATTTCTGTACATAAGTTCATGGCATATAATTTTGTTCATTTATAGGGATTGTCATCACTCATTTGTCTATTCAATGTTGTATCATATCCCTTGACATTATCATTTAAAAGTAGTATTACATCATTACATTTATATGGTAATCCAAAAGAGATATTACACATAACTTAAATTCTTAATTACAAGTTGGTAAGAAACTACAATTTCCTTCATTACATATAATCATTCTTTAATAAAAAGACATATCCAAAGGTACTTTTACTTCTAACGGTTGGCCTTGGTCTTTACAGATGATCCATGTACCTTACTCCTAATACTTAGACCTACACGGATTAACACCCATGCTAAACCTAAAAGTTTAGTGGGGAAACACTTATTTTGGATGAGCACTCACAACAATCATCTGCCAAGCACACACACATTCATGATTATCATAAACTCATGTAAACAATGATGGCATAATTAAGCAAAGTATATAATGCAAATATGCTTCAACCATATGCCGTAAATTCACATTATAAGCCAAATATTGATTTTCAAAGCTTATCAATACAAATTATTCATGTTGCCTTGTTGTATCTCTTATTTATAATTGTTTAATTTCCTTTCACTGTTAGGCTTGCACATTCCTATAGGTGTGTATAACGGGAGTTGTGGGTATTCAAAGATACCAAACTATGGATACCTGAAGGCATTGAACTATAAATACATGAAGGTATCGAACTGTAGATACTCGAAGGTATCGAATTATAAAGACACTATGGTCTCAAAATGAAGACATCAATGGTGTCAAACTATAGTAGCTATGTTGTAACCTTATAGGCATGCCTATCTATCCATCACCAAGATAATGAAGCAAGCACTGTAATATTACCTTTAATAATTTTCCAATTTCATAATTAATATATTAACCAATCACATGATATTCATTTGAAAACATAAAATATGTTTTTAAGTTCACACATGCAAATCATAACTTATCACCATTATGATAGTATTCAAATCACAAGTACTAGCATGATTTATTTTGTATATGTTTTGTACAGTTGTATTTCTCGAGGTACATGCACATAATTTCGGTATATAAATTCCTATACCTCATTTAAATATAAAACATGTAAAATTGTAGTTAATTATCTTCACAATATTAGTATGTGAACTATATAGTCATACTTATAAGCAATAAATATGCATACAAATCATCTATGTGCATGTAAATTTTCTTTAGCATGTATTATGCTCAATCTTAAATTTCAATGTTTAATCACCCAGATCATATATGGTAAGTCATATTTCATTTATTTCTAGGTGTATGCAAAGCTTCATAAACATTCAAAAGGTTTCAATATGATTTGGTAAAAAAATACGGAAGCAAAAAACTCAAAATAGTACAATTTGGGCTAAGCCTACGTTGGGTCTAAAAATACACACACAAATCAGTCTAGAAACAAATTATAGGACGGTCTCCACTTGTTCCGTAATTTTCATATATCAAACATTCAATTTAGGCTTTAAGATATTCTAAAAATTTGTCTCCCTATATCTCTAATTTCCATAGCACTAAAAATCACACCATTTGGACTTCTAAACCATGAGATATGCACCAAATATCACAAGCTACTCCAATATAGGACCAGCATCAAGTTACCATTTTTTAATCTTAATTTCTGATTTCATAAAGCCAGAATTAAGTATGAGTATCTTCTAAAGATTTTTAGTTCTATATCTTAAAGTTCATTTCTAATTTGAATCACCCAATTTGGAGGTTTATAGGTCAAGTTATGGCTAAAACAATAGGACTGGTTCAAGTGAATCGAGAACCTAAGGTAGAATTTCACTAAACGGGACTCTCTCTTATCATATTCAACCAATTCCGCATAAAGTAACACCAAGAAACCATTCTAGAAACTATTCCATGTCCAAATCAATCTTTGTACACATTCAAATATACACACATACAAAAAATAACTAAGTGTAGTCTTAAACCTTGAAATTTGCCAATTAGCTCTTCATCTAGTGCTTTTCCTCCTCTTCCCCTTTTACTTTGCTTGATTCACCAACTAGAGACACCAAAAATACATATATCAATATCAATTCCAATTTTATAATTCCAACTCTTCATGAGCAAAGCAGGAGAGATGAAGATGAGAAGAAAACCACAAACTTTTACCTTGACTTTGACCTAGGATTAGCTTGATTCCTAATGCACAATGATGTGGTTAAGGAGATGGAATGGAGAGGAGATAAGAAGAGAAAAATCTAGAGTTAAAACCCTACATACACGTCCCTCTCCCCTCTCTTCTACTCCCCTTTTCATGAAGTTTCTAGTCTCAAACACATGTTTCAATTCCATTGGACCTTATGTTGATTTTGGGCCAAATTGCACATTTAGTCCTTCTTCTTCCTTTAATTCCCACATTGGCATATGAAGTCATCAACTGATTTCATTCTAGTCCATATTTTACATATAATTATTCATGTCCATTCCTAAATGAAGAAATTACCAATTTACCCCTGTTTTTTAAATTAATTACCATTATGTCACTTACTATGCTTAGATACACTTAATTCTTTATGTTTACTTCTTAATACCCACTGGACATACTATAATGCTTTTCGGGTATATATTGGGGCCTTACATTCATATTTGTACATGGTAGGTTCATTTATATACTGGCACTATATACAAGCAAAAGGTTGGCAACCATATTGGGAGACTGTTTGATATATTGTAATATCAACACCAAATTGTCTACCATGATAGTCTACAATTATAGCACGAATGATGCTATAGTTGAAAAGTTGAAGAATAAGATATAGGTCGGTAGCTTGTTGGGTGGTGGAAGGTTATTTCATATGCGTTGTTTTGCGATATTCTAAATTTGATTATGAACGATGAGTTGGAAATGATAAAGGAAGCAACATATTCAATTCATAATAGTATAGTTTATTGGAGTGCAACACCTAAAAGAGTTGAGAAATTAAAAAAAAAACACACAACTATTATGCATTCCAAGTACGAAGAAGTTAGTTTTGAATTGTTTAACCAAATGGAACTTAATCTTCAAAATGTTGAAGTTGATAATCCAATATGTTGAGGTGTTTACTAGACTGAGATAAAGAGATTTTCAGTACACTTGCTTGCCTACAAAAGACCAATGGGAGTCGGCTAGAGAGCTTTATGCTAAGTTGGAATTATTTTATATTATGACTAAAATATTGTTCTCGAGAACAAAATATCCAACTTCACACTATTTTTTTATCACTATGTGTGAGATAAAGAAAACTTCATATAATTGACTGTTTGATTTCACTGAGGTTATTCAAGTTATTGCATAGCAAATAAAGGAGAAGTTGAATTCTTATTGGTATATAGTTGGACATACTGTTGCAGTTATATTTGTGCTAGACTCGAGATATAAGATGAAGGAGGTTAATTTTATATATAATGTGTTGTATGGTGATCAGGCTTAAGAGCATGTAAATGTCATTAAACAATCATGCAAATTTTGTTTAATGATTATTAACTTAGAATGGAGAAATTTAGGATCAGGATCTCATTAGTTCAGGCTATTCAACTCCAACTTTAATTTCAGGTTCGAGTTTATCTTCTAAGAGTAGTTTGTTACTTTGACTTACAAAATTAATAAAAGAAAAAAGGGTAGGGCTTCATACAATATGTGTAAGTTAGATAAATATTTGATAGAAGATTGGGAGATCAAAGTTGAAGGTGTGCAACTCGATGTATTGTTATGAAAGAAGAGTTGTGGAAATAATTGTTTGATCATGCAAGCAATTGCACAAGACCTATTAGCAATTCTTTCATCTATTGTTGCTTTGGAGTTCGCTTTTAGTATTGGTGGTCAGGTTATTAGCCCTCATTATGCTCGACTTTATCCTCGTACTGTGAACGCCTTTATGTGTGCCCAAAGTTGGTAAGATGATGAAGGTATTAAAGGTAAACTCTTTTCTTTTTGATATATTAATTTCGCCTAATTTTTATATTATCTTAACTTATATTGTTTTTTTAATTTGTATACTAATACAGCCATAGCTACTGATATGGAGTTGACTAGTTATATATATACTCATACTCATCAATCAAGTGAACATTATTTTGATAAAATATTTGATGATGAAGGTGTATTTAATTATTTATTAATTATTATCATGTGTTTAATATTCCTTTAACTTTAATACTACAGTACTAAATATAATGTTTTAACATATAAAAGAAGTGATGCAAACTATTAATGATCCTGACTATAACGATTAACTGCTCTCTCTAGTCTCCACTCTCCAGTCTCACAGTCCTAGTCCAGAATAATATTTCATGATTTTATCTTGAATTTTTGTAAATTACGTCATTTAAAAGAAATTAGATAATCATTTTTGTAAATTATATCATCAATTACTGAATTTTTTTTCTTATCATCAATGAAATAAATTTCTCACTTTATATATAATCTTTTTTTCATTCCTATAATCATATCCCCTTCATTAATGAATTTGATTTCATCTTATTCATTTGATATATATATGTGTGTGTGTGTGTGTGTGTGTGTGTGTGTGTGTGTGTGTGTGTTTATATATATTCATTCATTATGAAATCTCAATTTTTATTAATTAATTGATCATTTGAAATTTGTTCCTTCAATTAATTTAAAATTTCACTTTATATATAATCTTTTTTATTTCCTATAATCATATCCTCCTTCGTTAATGAATTTGGTTTCTTCTTATTCATTTTATCAATATATGTACGTTTTGTATATTCATTCATTATAAAATCTCAATTTTTATTAATCAATTAAAATTTTAAATTTCGTAACTTCAATTAA
>JANZLC010000002.1:9859115-9869299 GCA_026413385.1 Erythroxylum gracilipes | reverse complement strand
AAGGATTCATACCCATACAATCAAAACACAATTTCCATGAAATTAAGTTCAAATACCATCACAAATAATGCATTTAATTAACAATTCATGACATAAAGCACAATTCTTACCTACTTAAGCTTCCAAATCTTCAACTCTTCAACTTTTCACCAACTCACTAACTTCCACTCACACACAACGACAATCACCATCTTGAGGGGGTAGAAAGCTTAGGTTTTTAAAGAATCAAAAGAAGGGAAGGCAAGGTAAAGGAAGATAGGAAAGATGAGCAAAAAATTGCAAAAGGAGCAAGGAAGAAGAGAGCTACAGATATTGATGGGAAAAGTCTCACATAAATCACCTTTAACCCCTTTCAAAGAAGAAGCATCGTAAATGACTAAAGAAAGGTTGATTTTTATTTAACCTAAGTACACATGGTGGCATGTTAGGCAAGTGACAAGTGTCACTTGCCACATGTCACATGCTTAGGCCCTCTTTTATTTCCTTTCCAATAACAATTCAATTTCTACTCCAATTTTTTTCCAAAATTCCAATGGCTCAAAATAATAAATCCTAAAGTCATTTATCTAAATTTCTCTTGCCATTGGACAGTAATTTCTACTACCGGTACACAATCAGTCTGTCACTTGGCATTTTTCCTAATCCAGAAATTACCCCGAAATTTCCAGAAAAAAATTCTAAAAATTCACTAAAAAATCTAAAACCTCAAAGACCCTCTCCAACTCATCTTTTTTTAACACATAATGCACATTTTTCATAACAACCACATTTATTCATAACTATGCCAAAAAATGTCATGAATACATGTACAGTCATTTACATGTGTAAAATTTACTATTCACATATTTGTGTATGCATGACTATATCAAGACAATTCTAAGCACTCATAAACCATTCCAAATTATTATTCTACCCTTCTCATCGGTGATGGGATGTTACACTACCGCTTTATAAAAAGAAAAGAATTCTAAACTAGGTTTCTTATTAACAAGATAAAAGATAAATTGGTTTAGTAAAACCAAAATAAATTTGGCATGTTCTTCTTTAGAAATAAGATTTCATAAAGAAGCATAGGTGTTTATCAATCCAGAATAAGATGAACATTTAAAAGCACCAAAATTTGAACTTGGGGTTTCTTCAATTAAGCAAATAGAATCTTCCCTAATTACAAGTAACCCAATTAAAAAGAAAGTATCTTTTAATGAAATAGAAGCGTAACTAAAAGGAAATATAAAGGAGTTATATAAAGGATTCTAGAATTTTAGAATCACAAACACAAGGTTAGGTTGATACTCTATGGAATTCTTGGAAAGGGCTATTAGTTGCAGAAGGTCATATCTCTTCCAGCTAAAAGATAGGACATGTATAACCTATCTACCTATTTAGCCCATTGATCTACATTTGTAACAAGATTTTAGGGATTTATGGGCCCTAAAACAAGAGCGAATTCTAGAGAAAAAATTGAATTACTTACTTTAGTGGTGGGTGAGAAGAATCAATATGTGGAGGAGTCCCAATAGTGAGAAGCAAACTGTATTTATGGTCGAAGCGAGGAAAGCTTTCTACAATACTAAAAATAGGAATTCAAATGTTAGAGCTAGCAGTTTAAAAAGAAAATTAGAGTTTGAGAATTATTTACTCAATCCTTATGGAGCGTGTAAAAGGATTATATGGAATAGAAACTACATCAAGCTTAACTTGGAAAAAGAAGTGAAGTTAGAAGAAATCGAAAGGATTTTTTAGAAAATACCAAAATTAGAAACAATACATATGTGGCATTCACCTCAACAAAGTATATTAAAGAAGAGGAAGAAGCATAGCAGGAAAAAGTAATGGTCGCAGAAGTGACAAGAGGATAATATTGAATTCAGAAAAGAGGATAAAGATTATTTAAGAGCTAAGGTGAAAAGTGAAGAAGTAGTACGAAGATTTTATAGCAAGAGGTTGAAATTTGAAGAGGTTTTCTATCTTCTATAACGGATAGGGAAGTAGGAATTTCAAATTTGAAAGATCTTAATGCAATCTTTAGATCTGACATTTCATCATCATCATCACACCCAGTCCGAAGTCTCGCAGTAAAGCGAGGTCTGAGGAGGTCTGATAGTACGCAGCCTTACCCCTTCATAGTAGAGAGACTGTTTCCGGTAGACCCACATGCAGATGTGACAGGAAAATAGTGATGTAGGTTAAAAAGTTTAAAAAATAAAAATAAAAAATTTTAAAAAATTGAATAAAAAAAATTAAAAACTTTTAAAAAAATAATAGCTTTAAAAAATACATATCTTCATTAGGAGATGCAAATATAGAAAAGAAAGTTTTAAGAAATTTATAGGACAAATATACCTTATATGTTGCAAAGTTCTGTATATACCTGATGCGGTGCAAAATTTTGCTTATACCTGATGCGGTGCAAAGTTCTGCTCACCATTTATCTGAGTTGTGTATGTCAATATTGCGCAAGGCCATCCTTGGACTCGAAAATTTGGATAGCTGACGGCTGAAGAAGCACCACATATCTTGGATAACCTTCCTCTCTTCATCCAAGTAATACCAAAATCTTTTCAAGCGCTTTAATTTCAACAACGGTTTTGGTGTCGAGTATCAACCAAAATTCATTTATGGGAATTAAACTCCAAAAAGACTAGCAGAAGATTTATATACAAACCGTTAGAGGACCAAGTGATAACATGAGAGGAATGCTTCGATCACCATATTTTCCAACCAAATATTTTATTATGTCATTTGATTCATACATTGCAACTCTAGTATTTGAATCCACCAGTATTTGGATCCACCATGTAAAGACAAGCACTTTATACTCTTTAAGTTAAAAAAACAATCAGGAACATGCAATACAAGGAAACACTTTTAAAACCAAACCAGTAAGACATAGTAGATCTCAACCTTAATGGTATCACTATAAACCCAGATCTGCCACTGAAAACAAAATAGCAACATAAACAAAAGCATAAGCAAACCAGATCTAAGAGATAATAGCGACAAACTGAAACCCTCCAGTTAAATAGCAACAAACTAACATTTCTTATATGTAAATGACTACTTAGGATCTAGGAGACTCTTCACAGATAACATTACTTGGCCTAACTCAGGAATTTAGTCGAGAATCTGTAAAACCATTGAAATAGAATTCATAGTCCAGCTTATAAAAAACCAGAGGATTTTCTGTACCGTATGTTTAGTTTGCTCAACTAAACATATACTGGGAAGGAGAGGGGGATGTAAGAAGAAATATATTGAATTTGTGGAAATTCAAGGCATAGAGTTAGAAAATCGTAAAAGGTATTTAACAAAAATATGGTTAAGTGAGTTGGAAAGAAGTTAGTTGAGGCTGAATTCCAGAACATGGAAGTTAGAAGATAATGGCAGATAATTAGCTAAAATGTATGCAAGTGAGCAATTATAGCAAAAAACTGCTTAAGGATGAGAAGAATATAAATTTGCCAGCACTATGAAAATAAAGGACAATAACAGACCAACACAATCACAATACAACAAAAATCAATCTCCAAAGAAAACAATCATCTTTATATTTTGGCTTTCTTTATATTGCAAATTCATTTTCACCATATCCAATTCCCTTTTGTAGTTTGTGATTCTCTTTAGCAAATAATTTGTTTTCTTCACTTAAAATTTTATTTCAATATATTTCAGTATTTTTGGTAGTTTAGAACTCTACTTTAAAGTTTTTCAAAATTTTGCGAAAATATTTTCCTGAAACGCCCGAATCTAAATTAATACCAAACATCCTTTATAATTTTAAATTTGATGCCCAATAAATATTTTCACTAGTCTCCTAAAGAGCCTGCCTACTTCTCTCTAGATAGAACTTCACCAAAGTCCTCTCGTTAGTCCAAACCGAACCTCTTCCTAAAAAAATTACCCATGTGAAGTCCTTTCCTTCTTCTTTGTAAACTTGTCTTGGCTATTTTGACTATTGGTTCGCCTCACCTTCAAGATGAAATCATACGCCGGACACCTTTGAGTTTCAACAGTGTCTTGGAACGTGAAGAACTTTACTGAACCATTCTATAGGGCCATCTCCTGAATATTTTGGAAACTCAAATTTGACTATCTTGGATAAAAGTAGAGGTTGTCCAACTTTCGTATTATTCCTAAACTCGTCTTTGTTACAGCGTGTTCTACCATTTATTGTTGCTATTAGATCTTTCTATATTTGAAAACACGGCTTCTATTAACTGATTGAGGATGTCTTCTACTTAATGAAACTTGTTATGCTATCTTGAAGTCTTCGTAACCTCACTTCAAGATCTTTAATTCTTTCTTTGTTAGTAGACATAATATCAAGCTGGTCTTAATCAAAGTTGTATTAACTTTTATGTAAATATGATTCTGCTTAGGATGAGAATAAAGCACAAGAATTTGTTTTTGCATGAACTTGTTTTATTACTGCATAATATTTTAGTTTAAATATAAAAACAATTCTTCCTAATGTACTGTAACATGTACTTGAAATTAAGACTCACGACGGTATACTATTAATACTTAGTTAAATATCAGATTTTTAGCTAACACTACTTGACTTCCTCTTAACAAGAATTTTACACTTTACGAATTAAGTTTTATTTCCATTATTTAAAACTGAATATAGAACATCACTCATTTCTATATGATAGGGCCAGTTTAGCTTACAAACCGTTGCTTCGTAACTGTTTGTCATTAGAAGTGCGTCTTTTCTAAAGCACATCCGCTACCTTTTACTCGGTTGATTTATTTGGAAGAGATCTTACTTAAGGTGAATCCCAACTTGCAGTGTGGTGTGGAAGAGATAAATTGTTTCCAACCAGATCCCCGTTAGCCGTTATCTTTCACTTCTTCATCGAAGCATGAGAAAATAGATGTGGTATTATGTCATAGACATATATGGTCAATGATGAGAAAAGATGTAGGAGATGACGAAGTTCTTCATAGGTCGGTGACAAAAGATTTCATCTTTGAGAAAAGCTTGCATGCCCATTTGCCTGGCACCATTGATTCACCATACAACTGGTAAAAAGGGACGGCTATAAAAGCAAAGTTGGGATGAAGGAATCTTTCAGTCATTAAAAAAAATAAAGGGAAGAGAGAGAGAAGGGAAAGTATATCTCTTAGCAAGCAAAGTAAAAAAGCTTACTAATTAAAATTGTTTCAGGAAAGACTTTGTATGTTCTTAAAGATGTACTTGCCCATCAAGTTAAGCATCTTTATGTTTTTTTTCCTTTTACCTCACCATGTTCTGTCCCGTTCATCAACAACTAAGACCCCACGATATTCCTTTTTCTTCCACCTCCAAACATCAGATATAGGTATCTTCAACTTCAACTCGTTCACATAGATTATATATGTATCCTCAAAACACCCTTTTCATAATTTCCTTTGAAAACCCTTTCTTGTTCAGTACTTCCAAATAGCAGCGAAACTATGTAATATTGCATAAGACGGAAGAGAAACTGAAGAAAAAAACAATGCCAGGAAATCAGAAACTAATAGTTGAAGTGGTGGATGCTCACAACCTCTCGCCAAAAGATGGACATGGAACGTCAAGTCCTTACGTTGTCATAGATTTCTATGGGCAAAGAAAGCGTACACACACTGCCATACGCGACATAAACCCCACATGGAACGAAACTCTGGAGTTCAACGTTGGTAAGCCATCAAACGTGTTCGATGACACACTTGAGCTTGAGGTTTACCATGATAAGAACTACGGACCCACGGGAAGGCATAACCATCTGGGTAGAATCCGATTGAGTTCGACCCAGTTTGTGAAGAAAGGAGAAGAGGCTTTAATATATTACACTCTTGAGAAGAAGTATCTCCTGAGTTTTATACAAGGTCAGATTGGTTTAAAGATCTACTATCAAGATGAAGTTCCGTCGCCTCCGCCACCACAAGAACCACCAGTTGCGGCGACAGAAGTGGAAGTTAAAGTTGAGACGAATGCTGAGTCACGGCCTACAGCCGAAGCTCCAAAACCAGAATCTGAACCTCAACAACCCATGCCGACCACTGAGGTAGAGAGTGAAAAACCACCAGAAAATTCACCAACTGAAGAGCCAACGGCTGAAGCTGCTCCACCTCCGTCAGACACCTCACCGGCACCAGTACAAGCTGAGAAACCACAAGAGTCCGAGCCAACACCACCATCTGAAGCTCCAAAAGAAGCAAGTGATGAAAGCCAAGGAGGCCCACCTGACGACGCCTTGCAAGCTGATGAGGATATTGTTTTGGAGCCAATAACTGATAAGTGGGAATCAACTACACCGGAGATAATGTCGACGACCGAAGTCAAAGTAGCAGGAAAGAGCGGTCCACATCCCATCACAAGGCCAGTGCCATTGGCCCCAACCACGAGCTTCGGTCTTGAATCACAGGAGAGTGTTTCAATCGAACGATCTTCATTTGATCTAGTTGAAAAGATGCATTACTTGTTCGTCAGGGTGGTGAAAGCCCGATACCTCCCCACCAAGGGCATTCCGGTTGCAAGAATTGTGGTTTCCGGCAGCCGCGTGCAGTCCAAGCCGTCCAGGAAGACGTCATATTTTGAGTGGGACCAGACATTTGCCTTCGGTCGCGACGCACCTGAGTCGTCCTCCTACCTAGAAGTCTCGATTTGGGACTCGCTTGGTGCTGAAATGAAGGGAGGGAATTTCCTAGGTGGAATTTGTTTCGACGTAACGGAGATCCCACTACGGGATCCTCCAGATAGCCCGCTGGCCCCACAATGGTACAGGCTGGAGGGAGGTGGGGCCAAAAGAGGAGACCTGATGCTTGCCACGTGGATCGGGACACAAGCTGATGAGTCGTTTCCCGATGCCTGGAAAACCGACACAGCGGGCAATGTCAACTCCAGAGCTAAAGTCTACCTCTCTCCGAAGCTATGGTACATTAGAGCTACGGTAGTGGAAGCCCAAGATATCTCACCGTCAACGTCGTCAAAAGAAGTCTTTTTTCAAGTGAAAGCCCAGTTGGGCTTCCAAGTGCACAAAACGAAATCCGTCGTCACGCGTAACGGCACTCCGTCATGGAATGAAGACTTACTCTTCGTAGCAGCAGAGCCGTTTAGCGATCATGTAGTCTTCACCTTGGAAACCCGACAACCAAAGGGACAAGCAATAGTGGGGGTTGTTAGCGTGCCGCTCACCGCTGTGGAGAGACGGGTGGATGACCGGAAAGTCGCGTCTCGATGGTTCAGTTTGGAAGATCCAAACAGTCAAAAAGTTGTGTACAGAGGGAGGGTACAGCTGAGAGCTTGTTTTGATGGTGGATATCACGTGATGGATGAGGCGGCGCACGTGTGCAGTGACTACCGACCCACGGCGAGGCAGCTCTGGAAACCACCGGTTGGCACCGTGGAGTTGGGTATCATTGGGTGCAAGAACCTATTACCCATGAAAACTGTACAAGCTAAAGGTTGCACGGATGCTTACTGTGTGGCCAAGTATGGTCCTAAATGGGTACGTACAAGAACTGTGTGTGATAGCTTGGATCCTAGATGGAATGAGCAGTACACGTGGAAAGTTTATGATCCGTCCACGGTGCTAACCATTGGAGTCTTTGACAGCTCAGAGGCAGTTGAGATGGAGGCCGACAAAGCTGCCACACGTCCAGATACCCGGATTGGAAAAGTAAGGATACGCATCTCTACATTGGAAACTGGTAGAGTGTACAAAAATTCATACCCGTTGATTGTGTTGAGTAATAATGGGGTCAAGAAGATGGGCGAAATTGAGGTGGCCGTGAGGCTCTTAAGAGCAACTCCCACGATTGATTTCTTACACGTGTACTCGCAGCCCCTTTTGCCGTTGATGCATCACATAAAGCCACTTGGGATCATCCAGCAGGAAATAATGAGGAACGCGGCAGTTAAGATAACAGCCACCCACTTGTCCAGATCAGAACCGCCTCTTCGGAGAGAAGTAGTGCTTTACATGCTTGACTTGGACTCGCACGCATTTAGCATGAGGAAAGTACGTGCAAATTGGTTTAGGATCATCAACCTGATTGCTGGCCTGATCGACATGGTACGGTGGATAGAAGACACACGAGTGTGGAAGAACCCCACATCCACTGTACTCGTGCATGCATTGCTGGTGATGCTTATGTGGTTCCCTGACTTAATAATACCCACACTGGCATTCTACGTGTTCGTGATTGGTTGTTGGAACTATAGATTCCGATCAAGGGAACTACTTCCACATTTTGATCCCAAGATTTCGTTGGCGGACACTGTTGATCGTGAGGAGCTAGACGAGGAGTTCGATACAGCACCGAGCAGCAGATCAGCGGACATCGTAAGAGCAAGATACGATAAGTTGCGTACGCTGGGGGCACGTGTGCAGAAAGTATTGGGTGACGTGGCGACACAAGGTGAAAGAGTGCAAGCATTGGTAACATGGAGGGACCCACGTGCAACAGGGATATTTGTGGGATTATGTTTTGTGGTAGCTTTGATACTCTACCTGGTACCATCAAAAATGGTGGCGATGTCATTTGGGTTCTATTATTTCCGGCATCCGATTTTTCGAGATCGAATGCCATCACCCGCTCTCAACTTCTTCAGGAGGCTCCCATCTCTGTCTGATCGAATCATGTAGGTCGTAAGTGTGTTGTAGATTATGACGTTAATTAAATTAGTTTGATTTACTATGAATCGAGAATGAAGTAATAAATTGTAGCTTATTTTAAGCGGTTCAATCGAATTTCAACACAATTTAAGCCTCAATTTGAACTCAATCGAGCTTTGAAATGAGTTCAAGTAACCCTAGAGGAAGTCATGCCAACTCTAACCTAATCTATTTTTATCTCGACTTTTCATATCATAGTTGCTTCTAAAAGATTAAGTTAATGCTTTTGAATCTAAAGCAATATAAAAAGAATGTCAATCTGCAAACTTATTATTCATCTCTTTTTCTTTAAAATAGATATATAATTTTACATATTATTTTAGCTTGTCCACAAACTGAGAGTTGCCTATTAGGATGTGAGAGGAGATGATCATGGTGAAGAGGAAATGCTTTATACCAAGTTCCTACTATGAGGATTTTGTTAAAAGATGCAAATATTAACTCTAAGGTTTCAAAAGTATGGAAGAGTATCACAGAGAGATGGAGGTTGTCATGGATAGGGAAAATGTGAAGGTAATAATAGCTTGTTTTATTTGTGGACTAAATCAAGAAATTTTCAGTGTTGTCTATGCAGAGCTGGAGCATGCGGTGCACATGACTATGAAGATAAAAAGACAATTTAAAAATTGGCATTTTTAATACAGGCGTTTCATAATAGAATAAGGCATAAATTAAAAGGGACAATAAAGCTCTAAAACTTAAATATAAAGTGATCAAGTTGAAATTGTAAGCACCAAGTGGAGAAACAATCAAGATCCGAGTCAAATTCAATAACTAGAAATAGAGATATCAAGTGCTTCAAGAGCTCATTGAGCATATATGTGGGATAAGATAATGCAAAGGATTAACAAGAACATCTTTTTCCATACTATATGTGTTATTAAGGATTAGGTATGTAATATAATCATAAATGGATAGAGTTATGTCAATGTAGTTAATGTGGAGTTAGTGGAGAAGTTAGAGCTACCAACTACGGAACACCCTAAACCATACAACTTATAATGATTGAATGAGAGTGTGAATATTAGGATAACAAAACAAATGCTAATTTATTTCTTAATTAAGAGTTACATTTATAAAGTATTGTGTGATATGGTTCTCATACAAGAGGGACATATACTTTTAGAGCGTTTTTGGAATTTGATAGGAGAATCACGCATAATGGGTATAATTTAGATATTCTTTTACCATGAATGACAAATCAATCACCTTTTCTCCATTATCATCAAAGTAATTTGTGAAGACCAATGCACGATTTATCAAAGCTATCAAGAAAGATTGAAGAAAAAATGACAGCAAATACTACGAAAAACTTCTTACACTTTTAGCGCAAAAATAAAAGATAACCATAAAAGGATGTAAAGATCTAGAAGGGGGGGTTGAATAGATCTCTCGAACTTTTCGAAATAGTGCTACAATAAATCAGAAGTTAAACACACAAAAACCAATTCAATCAAATTCAAAAATAAAGAGGATAGAGAAGAAGGGCAAACACTGTTTTATAGAGGTTCGGTGCTAAGACCTACGTCCTCTACCTAA
>JANZLC010000002.1:9806092-9850973 GCA_026413385.1 Erythroxylum gracilipes | reverse complement strand
TCACAAAATATTTATTTATTTTTAAAACAAATAATAGATTTTAAAGTATCTAAATATTTGAATTTTTTCAATTTAGTTCAAAAAAAATTTAAAATTTCAATTTAGTGACTAATCTTTTAAAATTAATATAACTTAAGTCAAAACGTTATTTTTGTTGATGTGACTAATAAACAAACATCTACATAACATTTGATAGAATCATGTTACGTTAGTAAAAATAATATTTTGAACTTATTTATGCATATTTAAAAAGGTACTTACTAAATTAAAAAAATTTAAAAAGTTTGGCACTAAATTAAAAATTATATATTTTTAACTTATTATCACTTTATAAAATTAATAAAGGTCTAGTCTAAATTTTAAAAAAAATCTTGATTCAAAACTTGAATTTTGAAACAACGGTTTCTAAATCTTCAATTCAAGACTATAATTCTGAAACAAAAGTTTTTTTTATATATTGGCAGTTTAGCACATCTCCTTAAACTTATGGCTTCCTTTCATGTCGAGATGTCAAACTTTAGTCATTCAAGATCTAATGTCTATGTGTTTTAAGAATGAGTGTGAGGCATCTTAAATTTTTAATAGAGGCGAGTTGATAAAAAGGACAGAGAAAAGATAATGGTCATGTTTGGCAATCAGCTGTTTGCATCAACTGTTAGCTGATTCTATCAGCTATTTGCTGATAGCTGATTATATCAGCTGATTTGACCAGCTGATTGCATTAGCTATTTATCATTTAATGTTTGGTAAAATTAGTTGTTTAGTATTAGCTGTTTATGTGTAAAATGACTTATGAAGACATGACTTTAAAAAATATAATGGTATAAATATTATATATCTTAATATTTCGTTGAATATTCTTATAAAAATTTAGATTTTAGATATTAAATTCTACAAAAAAAATTAAATTTTATCGTAACTTATTTTATAATTTTAATTTTATATTTGAAAATTATCATTTAATCTTGTGTAATATAATTTAGTTCTCACATAATTTAAGCTAGCACAAAACCCTCCATCAAAATCTCAAGAAATCTCCACCGTACACATAAAATCTATGTTAAGAAACCTCCACTGTTGGTATCACACACCTAACGTACTACCTCTTTATCTTTTGATTTATCTTTTTCTTCACTTATTATGTTAAGAAATTCCAAACATTGATTTATCTTTCTAGTCAATTATTGGCTGCTTTTTTTCTCTGTCTCCCTCTCGTCGCCCCCAAAGGCTCAAACCCTTTCCTTTTCCTCCCAAACACCGCAAAGCCCCTCCATAATTCTCCATTTCCTAGTTAAGGAGGGATTTCAAATCCCCTTTTTTGATATTTATATATATATTTTTATTATGGATTCAGATCAGGGCAAGCTTTTTATTTGTGGGATTCCATGGGAGACATCTGAGGATAAGCTCAAAGAGTACTTCTCCCAGTACGGTGACATTCTTCAGGCCGTGGTCATGAGAGACAAGACCACTGGTAGACCCAGAGGCTTTGGCTTTGTCATGTTTTCAGATCCCTCTATAGTCGATAGGGTTCTTATAGGAAGATTGATCTGGCTAAGAAGAAGAGTAGAGAGAAAATGAGAGAATCTTCCAGAGAAAACAAGAAAGACGAGAGAGACGGAAAGAGTTTGACTGATCAGCTATCATCCAAACAAGACCAATATAGAATTATAGCTCCTCGTGTCAAAACAATAATCGGGTTCAAAGCCGAGAAATCAGGGTAAGCAATCTTAAAGAGTTTTAAGTTAAACATTTAACAAAGTCTTATACAAAGTCAAGGAAAGATTTCTAGATTGGGAAATGAATGCTAGTGAATTTTAATTGCCAATAGCTCAAACGGAACGCTTTGGCCTTGTGTGGATGATAGCTGATCAGTCAAAAATTGGCTAATTAACAATGTTTTCTAGTTTACTAGTAGCAATCAACTATAGGCTCTTGTAACTCTGATTCTTTCTTTTTAATGAGTATGATATTCATATAATTCTTTATGTTTTTATTATTGTTTTTCTTAAATCAAACTTGTTGAATATAAGAGTTATTGATCATATTATATTAATATTAAATCTCCCTACTTCTATTAATAAGTTTCATATCAATAAGCATCTCACAAAATATTTATTTATTTTTAAAACAAATAATAGATTTTAAAGTATCTAAATATTTGAATTTTTTCAATTTAGTGCCAAATTCTTTGAAAATTTCAATTTAGTGACTAATCTTTTAAAATTAATATAACTTAAGTCGAAACGTTATTTTGTTGATGTGACTAATAAACAAACATCTACATACCATTTGATAGAATCATGTTACGTTAGTAAAAATAATATTTTGAACTTATTGATATATATTTAAAAAGGCACTTACTAAATTAAATTTTTTAAAAAAGTTTGGCACTAAATTAAAAATCATATATTTTTAACTTATTATCACTTTATAAAATTAATAAAGGTTTAGTCTAATTTTTTTAAAAAAATCTTGATTCAAAACTTGAATTTTGAAACAAAAATTTCTAAATCTTTACTTCAAGACTATAATTATGAAACAAAAGTTTTTTTATATATTGGCAGTTTGGCACATCTCCTTAAACTTATGGCTTCCTGTCAAACTTTAATCATTCAAGATTTAATGTCTATGACCCTGTTTGACAATCAGCTGATTGTATTAGCTGTTAGCTGATTCTATTAGCTGTTAGTGGATAGCTAATTATATCAGCTAAATTGACCAGCGGATTGCATTAGCTGTTTGTTATAAAATTAGTTGCTTAGTATTAGTTGTTTATGTGTAAAATGATTTATGAAGACATGACTTTAAAAAAATTATAAGGGTATGAATTTAGTATTTCGTTGAATATTCTTATAGTAATTTAAATTTTAGATATTTAATTCTACAAAAATTAAGTTTATAACTCTAATAAAAAACATAGAACATATAACAATAACAAAATCTAATAATAATAATAACAACAGCAATATCTAAATCTCATCTCTAGTTTTATACCTTATGTTACCTGCAAACTTACTCGATGAATAATATCTTACTTGTCAATTTAAGCTACCATATAGACGTTTTGATAAATTTATAGATAACAGTTGTAGTTAATCTCATACATTTCATAAAGGTTAGAAATAAGTTTGAGGGTATAATTGTCTTTTAGTAAAATTTTTATTAATTGATTGGTTAAAAAGTTACTCCCAAGTAGCTTTTCAAAACATGGCTGGTTAAGTTAAATCAGCCAATCTAACTAACTCCTAATCAAACAAATATATTGTCAAACAGTTAATACTCTTTAATTAGCGGAAACATAGCTGAAAAGCTATCTACCAAACACGCCCGTATGTATTTTAAGAATAAGTGTGAGGCATCTTAAATTTTTAATAGAAGCGAGTTGATAAAAAGGACAGAGAAAAGATAATATAAAATTAGTCGGGTTCCAAGCCGAGAGATCATGGTGAACAATCTTAAAGAGTTTTAAGTTAAACATTTGTCAGTCTTATACAAAGTAAAGGAAAGTTTTCTTGATTGGAAAATGAATGCTAGTGAATTTTAATTGCCAATAGCTCAAACGGAACGCTTTGTCTGCTAACGGTTTTATGATGTATCAGAGCAGCTCCTCCGGTTACCGACCAAAAGGAACTATGTTGTTTATTAGTAATTCAGTATTTGAACTTGCTCTTCCTTTCTTTTTTACAATACTCGACTTAAATCTTTTGGATAATTTTAGACTCACCGTCAGGCGTCAGGCATGTTTTTTAACAATCTTTATAATAATAAGAAGAAAAGAAAAGTCCAATATATATCCTTATTAATTATAAGGCAAGCCAAAAAACTAAAGGAAATCTCATATTGCTTGATTCGCCTCTCCGTTTTTAGTTCATTCTTGATAAGGTATTTAGTCTCCGTCAGACAACCATTTATATCCGACGAACATACAAGCAAGACAAAGTTGAATGTTATCATGAAATAATTAGTGTTGCCTTTGTCTACAAGAAATTGTTTGTTAATCACTAGACAATTTATGGCAACAATTATGTATTGGAGTGAAAGGGAGTGATGAACTAAACATATCCTTTGATGCAATATATGTTATAAAATACATAGAACCGAACCGCTTGGGACATCATCTGAATTCTTACGTACCTTTCTGGTTGTCGGCCGTGTACCGTAAGAAAGGAGCTGCTCATTACTTTAACAGACATATTTGGCTATACATTAGTCCATCCACTATGCTTACACTTACCTTGTAATCCAATAACAACAGAAACATTCGATCCAACGTCTTATTTTGACCATTTTTTGAAGAAGCAGGAGACAAAAAAAGAGGCCGGCCTACGATGAGAGTTTTGTACTCATTCTTAACAGGGACACCGAAGAAAGAACAAGTGGGCATAGTTGGACCAATTTTTTGATGGGTAGTCGTTGGAGGAGTATGAATGCTCAAATTCTGAAACATGCACCCTCCTCACCCTTTCGTAATTCGGAAGAAAAGCATTGCCTTCGGACCCCATTTTATTTTCCTAACACGAACGTTCATAAGACAATAAGAGAGCGAAAACAATTTTACATGTTGATTCAAACAAAATAAAAGAAATTTCCTCGCGTTCGTGATTAGTCAATGATAGTGACCACGAACTTGATCTTTATGGCGAGCTGGATGGATGGGATGACCCTCAACCTCAACCTCAACCTCAACCTCAACCTCAACCTCAACCTCAACCTCAACGTGTATATATAATTTTATCTAATTGTGTTAATATCTATTATAAGAAAAATGAAAAATCATGACTTGGTATGGCGTTGCTTTCACGTATCCATTCCAGTCCCACACTTTCTAGCAGCCTATGTGACCACTTCCCATATTGTATAATTGCTTGTGGTTTACCATTAAATTTAGAACGGAATGGATCTGAGAACGTTAGTAAACTTTGATAATGATAATAATGACAGTCTTATTGTTAGTCTGTTAATCGTCTGATGAATGATTTCACGTGACGAAACAAAAGGACGAGCTTGGAATCCACGATCACACTTTCTTTTGTGTGCTTGTATTTTCCTAAGAACCAAACAGTTGGGAGAATCATCAACTTTGTACCCAAAGATAGTTCATATGATTTTGATACTATACTTAAACCCATAATTAAGGAAAGGGTGGATCAACGAATATTATTTGACACGGAAGGGGAAGCCGGACGTTATATAATCCCACGTTCTCCACTTCGACTTGACTCTCCAACAAAACCTCTGCTTTTCTCCCGTAACACACCAGACCCCCTGTTACATTCTTCTCTTCTTCCTCTGTGAGTGTCAAGCTTTCCTTTTCTGTCTCTATCGTGATTTCTTTCTTAGAACTGCACCGTATCACATGCATGCACTACCAATTCGTTGTTTTATTTTATTCAGGGGTCTGGGGTGCTCTGTTTTAATGGTTGAGAAGTGACACTAAAGCTATGTGATGTGAATATGGCACCAGAACTGAAAACTCTCATGTTTTATCTATTGATTCTTACTAGTGATGTTTAGCTGCAAGCATGTATCTCACTGTTCTTGGATGTACAATGCAGTGTTTGTCTGGTTTCCTCATGGATGCATTTCTTCTTGCTGTGCTTCTCTAATGCAGTTTCTGAACTGTTTGTTTTGGTGGCATGAATCTTATAATGTTGTTTCATCTTGGTGGTTTGTTCCTTTCTTGAGCTTTCCCTTATCCACTTTCACTGTTCCCACAGTAGTTGTAGATTCGGTTGGTAGCTTTCTCAGAGCTTATGTATCTTTCTCAACCAATGGTGTTCTGTTTTTATAGTTGATAGCTCATGATGATTTGTTTTTCTTTCCCTTCTTAAGAACCTCTTTATGATGTTTGTTATTAAACAGGATTCGAAGCATGGTTCACATATGCTCTGGCAAGTGTGGAATGTTGTTTTTTCCTTCACGTTATATCCACTTTTCTTTTTAATTTTCTCAAGCAAAATAGTTCCCATCTTGTTCATGAAACAAGAACTAACAGGTAGGCCTTTTCCAGGTTTGAAAATGGCTAGTATATCCATCTGGTTCATGGGGCTTGCCCTTATCTGGGTGGCCATGGCAGAAGCAGAGTACATAAAGTACAAAGATCCAAAGCAGCCATTGGGCACGCGAATTAATGACTTGATCAGTCGTATGACTCTTGAAGAAAAGATTGGTCAAATGACGCAGATCGAGCGCAGCGTTGCATCTGCAGACGTGATGAAGAAGCACTTCATTGGTGAGCATGAATGATTTCCCATTTATTTGAAAGGAGCTCTGAATATCATGGATGGCAAGTATAGATCATTCTGTTTCTTGAACGCTTTTGCAGGAAGTGTATTGAGTGGAGGAGGAAGTGTTCCATCCAAGCAGGCTTCTGCCGAGACTTGGATTAACATGGTAAACAACTTTCAAAACGGATCTTTATCAACCAGACTTGGGATTCCGATGATTTATGGGATTGATGCTGTTCATGGCCACAACAATGTCTACAATGCAACGATTTTCCCTCATAACATCGGACTTGGAGCCACCAGGCAAGTAAACAGTGTCTATTGATTATATCTTTAAGCTTTCAATTTACCGATGGCTGGAAACTTGGCAATGGGGATCTATAAAAGACAAAAAGTTTTCACTAGAATTCACTCTCACCGGCTTTGAGATCTCTAGAAACAATTTAGACCCAAGTTCTGGTTTTCATGCCATTCTTGGTAATCATGTGATCATATGGTTCAATTCTGACAATTTTCGATGAGCCTCTTTTGTTTCATTTAGGGAACCTGAACTAGTTAAGAGGATTGGAGCAGCAACTGCGCTTGAAGTTAGAGCTACAGGCATCCCATATGTTTTTGCACCTTGTATTGCTGTAATTATCTCTATTCTAAAAAACTACTACCCGCGAAAATACGATTATTACATTGCAGAATTCAGACAGCTGCTATTCGTTTCACTACACAGGTCTGCAGAGATCCCCGATGGGGTCGGTGCTATGAAAGCTACAGTGAAGATCCCATGATTGTTAAGGCAATGACTGAGATTGTACCAGGATTGCAAGGAGATATCCCTTCCAACTCTCAAAAAGGTGTCCCCTATGTGGCTGGAAAGTAAGAACTTCCCAATTTCTTTTTCTTCTTTTATTTCGCTTCTATCTGAAAAATAATACCCTGGGTTTCGTTTAGTATTTTATCTATCCAGATAGCTGAATAAAAGAGATACATCAATTACCATTTTAGTCAATTGCTTTTATCTATTAACATTTTAGTCAACTGCTTTATCTTGTGTGATCTTTATTGGAGGTCCAAGTCCAACTGCAATTACTTTCAATAACAAAATCAAAATTTGCCACTTTTGATGTATGACAAGAGTTGGGATGGCCTAACTCCTTGAATTTCTAGATGATTGTACAGATTTGTATGTTAATATTCTTATTCCAGATAATCTTCAAATCGCTGAAGTCTTCATGACACCTACTATTTCAGCGCTTTGTGGTAGGTTGAAAGAATTATTGGTTGCCACAAACATTCAGTATGGGGTAGGCTAAATATAAAGAATTAAACCAGATTTGTTGTTCATCAAAACTGAAATAAATAAAGAAAAGGTTTTTACTGGTTCGCACGTCTGCAATATTAAAAATCTGCAATCCTAATTCCTTGTCCCTTGTGGATTCTTGTGACTCTGGAGGCTTTTTTATCTTCACTTCATACTTCCTATACTTCCAGTGCAAGTTCAATAATTTAAATGACTAAAGCGAATCAACTGTCACAGTTTCCTGCCACTGGTTCATGCAGGCAAAAGGTTGGAGCTTGTGCCAAGCACTATGTGGGTGATGGTGGAACAACAAAAGGGATTAATGAGAACAACACAGTAATAAGCAGACATGGCTTACTTAGCATACACATGCAAGGCTACTATACTTCAATTATCAAGGGCGTATCAACCGTGATGGTCTCCTACTCCAGCTGGAATGGAGTCAAAATGCATGCTAATCGTGATCTAGTCACTGGTTTCCTGAAGGACACTCTTCGCTTTAGGGTATAACTGTATCCTCAAACTGCAACTCTAGTCTTTGGCTATCCTAATCAGTCTGAGAGAAGTTATAAGCATTACGTGAAAATAACATGGATTTTTTCAGGGATTCGTCATCTCAGATTGGGAAGGCATCGACAGGATCACATCCCCACCCCATGCCAATTATACATGCTCCATTCTTGCAGGAATTGGAGCAGGAATCGACATGGTATATCATTAGTCCACAGATGTTTGTGGCAAATCCCTTAAATCTCACTTTTCCCTACACTGTCCACATTTGCAGATAATGGTCCCACATAACTACACCGAGTTTATTGATGGCTTAACAGCACAAGTGAAGGACAACTTCATACCTATGAGCCGTATTGACGATGCAGTTCGAAGAATTTTGCGAGTCAAGTTTGTAATGGGTCTATTTGAGAACCCATGGGCTGATAACAGTCTCATCGACCAGCTCGGAAGTCGGGTAAGCAATAGACGTTATCGCTGTTGCCGAAACTAGTAAAATGTCTACACAAATATGTTAAATTTGATCTTTCTTCAACAACAGGAGCACAGGGAATTGGCCAGAGAAGCCGTGAGGAAATCACTTGTCCTGCTAAAGAATGGTGAATCTGCAGACAAGCCATTGTTGCCTCTTCCTAAGAAAGCACCAAAAATTCTTGTAGCTGGTAGCCATGCGGACAACCTTGGCTATCAGTGTGGTGGATGGACGATTGAATGGCAAGGACTGAGTGGCAACAACCTCACAATAGGTACTCTATAAAATTTCTCCCCACTTGTTTTATAGATCACTGCTCCTTTTTTGTGGTTTGGTAAGTAGTAAATTAAGTGCTTATAATCTTCAACCTTGCAGTCACTTCTTAAACTTACATAGTTGATGATATCCTGACAGGGACTACAATTCTCACTGCCATAAAGAATACAGTTGATCCAAGCACTGAAGTTGTGTACCAGGAGAACCCTGATAAGAACTATGTTAAATCAAATGGCTTCTCTTATGCCATAGTTGTAGTCGGAGAGCACACGTATGCAGAGACAAACGGTGACAACTTGAACTTGACAATCCCAGAACCTGGTCCACGCTCAATCCAAAATGTCTGCGGAGCTGTTAAATGTGTTGTTGTTGTCATCTCCGGCCGTCCTGTCGTCATCCAACCTTATGTGAACCTGATGGATGCTCTGGTTGCCGCCTGGCTTCCTGGAACTGAAGGGCAAGGAGTTGCTGATGTTCTGTTTGGTGATTATGGTTTCACAGGCAGACTCTCGCGGACATGGTTTAAGACTGTTGATCAGCTGCCAATGAACGTTGGAGATAAGCATTATGACCCTCTCTTCCCGTTTGGATATGGCCTCACTACCAAACCTAGCAAAGGCTACTAGATAAGCGACAAGACATCACCTCGTCGAGAGAGAAGAATTCAATTTGATTGTCTTTATTTGTAAATGAATAAAAAATTTATTACCAAGTCCATGTGTGTGTGTGTGTTTAGACTGGAGCCATTTAGTGCAATGGCTACTTGTTTAGTGCGTAGGAATTCCTTGTTCTGAGATGCGCTTGTTGATTGACTTTCTCCATCAACAATTAGGCATATGCCGCATCAAAGTTAACTTGGGCTCTAATTAGGTGCTTAAAACCTAAAACAAGAAGCCAAGGACTATTGAAATTTGAAGAACATCCAAGTATGTCTTTATTAATCATAGTTCATATGGTACTCATATTAAAACAAACCATTTTATTACACAAGGAAGAACCAGATAAGCAACTTACAAACATCGAAAGAAGACATCAGGTCTATTCCACAACAGTGATTTGCAAGTCCTTTTCCTCCCGAGGACCAACAGTACTACCACCCTCAACTTCTTTTATCTGCCTCAAAATGTCAGCCTTTTTATCAAGGATTGCTTCTAGTTTTGCATTGATTTTCTCCAACTTGTTCTTCAGTTTGTCCAGGTCTTTGGTCTTAGCAATCTCACCACGTTTCTTTTTCTTGTCACATTTATCTGTCTTCTCCTTCTGCTGCTTCTCTTCTTTTTCTTGGACTGTGTTCTGTTTTTCTTCCCCTTTCCTTTCTGATTCCTTGGAACTATCATTTACCTCAATCTCTCTGGAAGCAACCTCAAGTTCACCCTTGTGTTCCACCTTTTCCTTCTTGTCTTTCTTTTTCTTCTTTTTCTCCCCATCTTCTACTTCCACATCCACTTCTTCCTTGTCCTTCTTCTCTTTTTTTCCCTTATCTTTCTTCTTTTGCTTCTTATCATTTTCCTTCCCTTCAGCCCCATCTTCTTCTTCCTCTTCTGTATCATTCTCCTTCTCTTTCTTCTTCTTCTTCTTCTCCTCTTTCTTTTTCTTCTCTTCCCCCTCATCTTTGAGATCACCGTGCTTGCCTTTCTGCTTTTTGGATTCCTCCTCGCATTCTTCATCTATTTTGTTCTCTTTATCCTTGACCTTCTTCTCTTTCTTCTCTTTTCCTTGAATTGTCTCTTTTTCTTTCCCTGAACCTTCTTCCTTCTCCTCCTCTTTTTTATCCTTTTTCTTTTTCTCTTCTTTCTCTCCCATTTTAGCTTCCTTTTCATCCCCAGAAACCACATGATCCTTTTTTTTCTTCTTCTTCTCCTCCTTATCTTTCTTATTCTTTTTCTCTTCTTTGCTCTCACCAGCTTCATTTCCTACCTCAGACTCTTCATCTTCACCATCCTTACTGTCCTTTTTATCCTTAGCCTTTTCTTTTTTCTTCTTCTTCTTCTCATCCTCCTCTCCATCATCCTTCTTCTTTTCTTTCTCCTTTTTCTTTGATTTCTCTACATCCTTCTCTTTATGCTTCTCCTCCTTGTCCTTATCTGCTTTCCCCTTTACCTTGTCAACTGATTTGGTCTTAAATTCAAGTTCCACTTTAGTCTCTTCACCCTTCGTTTCAGCTGGCTCGGTATCCTTGCTCTTCACCGTAAGATGCATTTCTTCCTTTTTCACCTTTTGTCCAACCTCAGAAACAACAGATTCAGATTTGTCTTCCATCTTTGGAGTATTTACCTTAAGTTGAAATTCAAACCTTAGGTCTTTCTCCCTCAAACTCAGATACCCTAAGGAAAAACAGAACTTGAAATGAATATTCAAATAGAAAATTTAGCTTATCCATTTGCATTGACACTTAGAATTGAACCACAACCAATGTGTAGACAGAAAGTTGATCTCCACAAAATGATGTGTCAAAATACACGAGCACATAAGCAGATGTCAATTTATAACCATAAATTGAACACAATTATCTAGTGGACCAAACCAGCAAATTGAGCAAATATTGAAGCTTTCATCGTTGCTAGGATGAATAGGGGGAAAAAAGGACAAAGTAGAAAGTACCTCATACCACCAAAAAGGACTAAAAATCAGTAAAAAAGAAATAAACGAAAATGCCCATAAAGAATAGTGAAAGGAACATAACCGATCCCAAGTGCAGGTAAATGATTTCGTTCGAGTATATAGGTTAGAATACGAATCATCCATTATTCAATTACCTGAGACACAATACAGTTCCATAAGATAACTTTCCAAAAATCTCGACAGACCACAATTCAATCTCACAAGTCAAAGATGGAAGAGAATTTTATAACCCCAGAACAAGAAGATCAAACCTTGATCAACAAAACCTTTCAAAAGGATTGAAAACCAAACTCATAAAAGGATACAGAAGACCAACGTAACCACAGATTTATAATGAAAGGATAGTTATTACTTGGATTCTTTTCTCCAGATATGAGGAAAAAAAAACAGATACAGAAACAAAACCAAACCAAACACAATAAACAGAGGACAACAAGACAAGAATTTGTACCTTAGAGCTCCTGTTACCCTCTCGAAGGCTGTATGATCTAGATGGATTTAGAAGTTTGGGTTTGTGGGTGTCCCTCCAATGGTTGAGACAACATTCGATCCTCTGTTTTAAAGTCTCCAGAGCTCAGATTCGTCGTCTTGACATGACATTAACTTTTGACCTTCCAGATCCCAAATGAACAATACAGAGTCGGTGACGTGTTAAGAGTGCTGACTATACTGTTAAATGGTTACTGCCGCGACACGGATTGGCTCAAACATGAAATAATATCGAAAGAATTATACAATTGCTTGGGGACGAAGTAAATGGATTCCGTCCATTTTCAGGTCAATTCTAAAATTATTTGATTCTACATGAATTTTTAAAATTGCCATAGGAAGTCTTCATCTGAGCTGTTGTCTTGTCCTGTTGTCCATGTCCAATATATCACAAGTGCCAAAAGATACTATTGCTTCTGTGTCCTTTTCATGCACGTCCTTTCTCACCATACTGTATATTCTACGCAAATGCTCCTTCTCTCTTTACAGCAGGTAGGAAAAACCTGGTCTTTACGTTTCTTTTTGTTGCCTCAAAAAGTCAAATTTCGGACTCATGTTTCTGCATTTTCACCCATTAAGCTTTTGTTTGATTTTGTACGAGAAAGAGAAAAAAAAAACGAACTATGTTTTTTTCTTTCCTGTTTCTGTTAGCAAAGTATGTCTACATCCGAGGCTTGATGTGACATCTTTGCTCGCAAATGCCGTTTATCGTACTGCTCTCCAGCATTGAGGTTTAAGCGTGCTCGCTAAGAAACCAAATGCCATTTTCAAGTCATGAAGCATACAAGAAACAGGCTAGCATAGTTATGGTCGTGTCCTCCATTTTCAGTTCAAGAGTTGAAATTCAAGTAATTTCACAATTTACGTTAATAACATTAGATGTAGTACTGTTAACAAGCGGAAGTGGAATTATAGGTTTATAGAAATATTGTGGAAGCGACTTTTTACATTGACGACTAACGCAGTTCACAAGGAATAATATTTGACACGAGGGATGAGATTTATAGCTGAGATTGACTGAAACAAGGTTGAAACACCCTTACAGGCACAGAAGATCTAGTCCCTCCTACTTGGGCTTCTCAGGTACAGGAATGTATTAGAATTTCCTTATTGCTGAGATAAATGTATAGACGTGATTGACTGGTTCAGGGTTCTAACCCTTACAGCACAGAGGATTTGGTGTGCAGGATAGAAGCCTTCAATTTTTCCTAACATCAAGACATTTTCGCTCAGCTGCAGGCTGCAGTTAATTGCATTGATCACTCTAATTGCTAGTCTCACTAGAAATGTTAGTCCAAACTTTTATAAGTGTTGGATTCTTGGTACCTACACCGAAAAGAATAAATCTGAATGGTTATTTCCATCGAAAAGAGTGGTGTCGGTATGTCATCGCCTACTTTCTAAAATTCTTCACTACGTGAGAACTTCCCCAGGTGTGAATTCTGAGTGCAAGCTATATCATTTGCACATCCACTTACTAGTCATTAGGATCCCATTCATCATCCATTGCAAGAGTCGAACTACTCTTATCATCATAGTCCACAGATTCTTGCTGTTCAACCATCTCATTCTCAGTTTCCAGCATACTTTCCTGACGCCCTTCTACTTTTGTTGCCTCTGACAGAACAACTTTCTGATCATTCTGCATCCATTTAGGGCATTCATCCTCACCTGTGTATACATACCTTCCATCATTACCCTTCAGCTGCGTAAAAACCTTAGCAGAAGAAATTCTACAAGAGCATTTTGGTAGTGGGTGCGGGAGGAATGAGATTGGTTTTGACAACATCGATTGCCTAATAATGCCATCCTGACCCAAGCTTTTGTTCAGATGTTCCCTTACAGAAAGTGTCCAATTATGCTTAGGATGGTACATATTGTGACAGATCTCGTTGAAAAGTTTGGCAAGAACTTTCCTGTCGGAAACCAAATCAGAATCAGAGAATCATTTCCATGTATTTCAAAATATCTGGTTTACAGTGCTTAATACAAGAAAGACTTCAAAGACAATTCAACATTTTCAGTTATATTCTAACACTCAAATCTGCATCATGTCGAATGTCTTGAAATTACACCAATAAGTACACACACAGCAAATGTACATGAAACCAATAACAGTATATCAATTACAAGAAAGTCTGAAATTACTGGAAATAGGTAAATACATCTATGGGAAAGAAGATGTAAACCTGTCAGATTATCAACTTCAAAAACTTTTGTACCTTTTTCCTGGCAAGCACCAATATTTCAATGTGATATCAAAAAGTTGATGTTTCTTATTTACTGCTGGGAAGCAAGTATAAATAAATTCAAAAGCTATCAAGCATTGGGAAGAGGGGCATACAATACAAGGAACCTATTTGCCTTTGTGAGAGAAAGCAAGTTGAGCGAATATGTGTACCAGTATATGAAAAAAAAAAAGAGAGGAATTAACATACCAACCAAATTATGGAAATTACGTGGTAACCAAGGATCTTTTTTCAAACAATTGCTGAAGAATACCAAAGGTCAATTTGCGAAAGTACTTCAGTAACAGAAAGGAAATAAATCAGGTTACTTCGGTTTCAAATACTTCAATTGATCTATGGTAATCATAATTCTAGCAATTTATCCACCGTGCACTTTCAAATTCTTTTGAAACATAAGGGAGCCAGATTTACTCTAATGAAGGGATAGACTTTTCATTAATGTAGCTTTTATGTCCATCTACCTGTCTGGTCGGATATGTTCTGGAAGAAGCCCTCTCATATATCCTCTGTCCCATGACCAAGCTTGAGAAATCAGGCCACCAAATTATGAAAACCAAGAAAGAATGCATCTGCTTCCACAAAAATGATATAATCAAGAGCATCCCAAACTAACCTGTGAGCTTGCATCCTCAGATCTACAGGTAACGGGCCTGTATGGGGGTGAAGGAAGGGGCCTAGGCCGAGGACCTGCCATTTTCTGCTCTTCTTTAAGTTGTTCCTCACTTTTGGCAGGAGGTGCTTGAAAAGGATATTCAGGGATAGGACTTTCGGGACCAATCAAGTCAGAGAAGTCTTTATACCATAATGTAAGATCCAACATGTTCTCAAACAAGGCATGAGGGATGAGGACTCATTGACCACCAAAGGTTTCAGAACCAGCCATATTGATAATGGTTCTGGGAGCATATCCCATTGCTCTAAGAAGTCCAACCTGTCAAGAATTTGTGGAGCACCAGTGCATTTCATTAGTACTTTACAAGTCAATCTGAAATCAAATGAAACCTTGGCAATGATCTCGGTTGAAGCATGACTCATGATCAAGTATGCAAAATGAGTTCATTCTCTGCACTATATCTAAAATTTGGAAACAGAAAAGCTGAATTTGATTCTCTTATTCACCTTGTCTCACCAGCATTTCCTAAAGTCAAATGATTCTTTTGAGGATGGTCCCAAAACTTCCTTATAAAGTTGCTGTCCTGCAGACCATATATGGTTGTCAAATTATATATTCACTTTCCATTATTTTACATTAGCTGCCTTTAAAGCCTACTACTCTTTTCATCCGTCTCCATCCACACACATCATACATGTGTAAAAAACCATTTCATCTTCCATTTTGTTTGTTGATGAAGCATCACAGAAGGATGAGCATATATTATGATTCCCATTATTAAAGTCCTTGGATCTACACCCAATATTAAATACCGATCTATAAAAGAATTAAGTCCGCATGAATGTGTAACTGAAAGTTAAACCAGGAGCTTACTTCTTCGGGCATAAAAGGACATGAACCATTCTCTCTCCATAGATGAGAGTCTATATTCAACTCCTCACCAAGGATCCCCTGCTTGATCATTTTTGCCCTTCGGTATTGTATGAGTTCAGTGTGAAGATCCTAAAAATAATAAATAAGTTAAAAAGAAATTTCAGAAATAAAGGTTTTTCATTTTTAATCACCATTCGACAATTCATAACTAGCAGTTAGACCTCCATTTAGAAGTTCCAACTACTGAACTTGCTGATCCTCATCAATTACTGAGGAAAATCTTATAGATACTATCAGTAAAAACATATAATCTTAAGCTATTAAATGAAGCTCCAGCGGGGTCGCATATTTAAGACTCCCCTTCACTAAGGAGTGGGCACACAACCAAGGGTAGCATCATTTGAACTTCAGACTTCCTAGTTATAAAGGGTGTAATACCATGTCAAGAAACATTCGATCCAAAAGCTCAAGTTATTAGATAGAACCCAAGAATGATTCAATTACTTTTAACATATACAATACGATGAAGGAAACTCAAAACATTTTGATGCAACTCAAACTAAGACAAACTTAAACATAATTCCACTGTAAACTAGAGAGTTCTTCAGCAAACATGCCTGGAAAAACTCCCCACAACCATGATAAGCTAATATGTCTCTGACCAAGCCATGATGAAGTACAAGGAAAAGACGCCCAAATGATCTTAACCTATAGAAAAGTATAAAAAAGCAACTGATTTAAGAAATGCAATCAACTACTTCAGTGCTGCTGAAGTTGCAACTTGAGGCGTAAGACATGTCATCTACCAACTTGATCCAGAGTCATGGCCAATAGATGCTCACAGAAATATCATTTCCAATCTAAGGTCCCACAAAAACCAGCAAGTATAACAAAGAATTGATTATCCTACTTTATCTTATACTGTGTAATTTGCAGTCAATCTACGAAGAATATTTTTCTCAAATTTTATACCTTTTAACCATCTCAAGGCCACGCATCTGAATTTCTTTGAGAAAATGTAGAGCATGAAATGCAACCCGGCACCTAAGCCTTTGAAATTCAGACATGCTAGGTGGAAGAATAGACTGAGAAAAAAAATGAGAATCCACTAAGAAAATTCACGACATTCACACAACTTTCAAGCCAAAATTGACCATGCATAACCTCAAAGTTACTGATTTTTACACCAAATACAGTAAAAGGCAACAACCTCAAGAGAGAGACTTGATGGATAGATGAGGGTTGTTGATATTGAACAATCAGATTCAAGGATGTTGGTGTTTTGAATATGAAATATATTGATGCAATGTCCAATTCGAGAAGGACAATCTCTCCAATTACAAAGAACTTAACATAATCAACTCTGTTCTAAAACAAAAGCAACTTAGTCTATTTATAATAAAACAACTGAAAACTGAAATCATAAGAATCGGATAATGTTGTAGATGATGCTGCCACTCTTTCTAACTGCAGGCTTAACTCCACTTCTCCCTATTTTTGTGCTTAAGTGGTAGATTGATCAGCAGAACCAAATAGAGAAAAGAATTGGTCAACAACTAACTGCTCTTCTTTGTCACGTGGATATTTCTTTCTCCTTGCATATACCTGTAGAGGACGTGGGTATGTATCAATACTACCCTCCTTGAAAAACGACTTGTCCTCAAGTCGAAATGTGGGGAATTGACCCTGCAGTAAATCATAATTTTCCCAAGATGCTTCTTCAAGTGGACGATCTTTCCATTCAACCAACAATTCCAAAGTAGGTACTCCTCCTTCAAGAATCCAACTATATGTCTGTATCTGTGCTGGATAGAGAAGCAATTCACCTTGTGGAGAAAGTGGCAGAGGCGGTGGAGATGAATGAAATTGTCCTTTTGCTGGACGCAAGAGTGAAACATGAAAGACTGGGTGTAAGTGAGAATCTGATTGAAGCTCCAATTCATATGCAACTTTTACAATTTTCCTGGTGACTTTATAAGGTCCAAAAAATCTTGGAGATAGCTTCTAGAATTTCCTTTTGGCTAAAGACTGTTGTCGGTATGGTTATAGTTGCAAAAACACAAAATCACCCACGTTGAAGCTCAATTTTCTCCGATGCAAATTTGCTTGGGCTTTCATTCTATCTTGCATTTTTGTAAGGTTATCCTTAAGCAGTTGCAATATTTGACGATCCAAATCAACAATCAAAGTTTCTCCCAGTACATATGGATAGAGTGGTGGAGGAGAACGACCACAGACTATAGAAAAAGGTGTAGTATTAGTAGAAGAGTGATAACCTGTATTGTATGAGTATTCTACCCATGATAAGAATGAACTCCAAGCAAGAGGTTTCTCTTTAGCGAAACACAGAAGATAAGCTTCCAAACTCCTATCAAATTACCTCAGTTTTCCCATCTGTCTGAGGATGATAACTTGTGCTCATTTTCAATTTTGTTTTGCAGAGTTTGAAAAGTTGCTGCCAAAAATTGCTTAGGAAAACAACATCTCTATCAGAAACGATAGACCTCAGAATACCATGAAGACAAACAATTTCCTTGCAAAAATGTTCAGCTGCTTTCTTGGCTGTAAAGGGGTGAGCTAATGGTATGAAATGAGCATATTTGCTCAACCTATCAACCACAACCAAAATAGTATCAAAGCCATTAGATTTTGGTAGGCCGACAATGAAGTCCATGGAAACGTCTTCCCAAATTTGATTAGGAATTGGAAAAGGTTGAAGAAGACCAGCTGGAGCTAATGCCTGGTACTTGTTTTGCTGACACTGTAGACAATTCTGTACATGTTGCTTGACATCTTGTTTGAGATTGGGCCAATAAAAGCTCTGAGAGATGCGCTTCAAGGTTTTGAGATAGCCTCCATGACCACCAGCTGGAGTATCATGCGATTCAAAAAGTATTGTACTACGCAACTTGTCATCTGCAGGAATCACCAATCTGTCCTTAAAGTATAGTTTGTGACCGCTGATGGAGAATTTAGGGACAGCTGTTGGATCTGATTGCAAAGCCTCCATAATTGCTTTTGTATGAGGATCCGCATTTAAGGATTTTTGTAATTGGATCAAATCAAGAGGCATTGGCATCACCAAAGTAAAGAAATCAGCTAGTTGTGGGCGTCGAGAAAGGGAATCAGCTCCTTTGTTTTCTTTCCCTGCACGATAAACAATTGTAAAATCATAGGGCATAAGTTTTACCAAGAGGCGTTGTTGTTCTGTCGTAGTAGTTCGCTGCTCCAACAAGTATTTCAACGTGTAATGATCTGTTTTGAGTAGAAAGTGTCTACCCAATAGATAGTGTTTCCACTTCTGAAGCGCCAAGACCACTGCTAACAACTCCCTCTCATAAGCTGATTTTAATCTGTTAGAAGAGGATAGTCCTTTACTGAAGTATGCTACTGGATGTCCTGCTTGTAATAAGATAGCTCCCACCTTCTAAACTAACATCAGTTTCCACTGTGAACTTTTGTGAAAAATCTGGAAGTCTTAAAACAGGAACCGTAGTCAGAGCCTTTTTTAGCTGGATAAAAGCTTCTTCTGCCATCTGCGACCATTGGAAAGCGCCTTTCTTTGTAAGATTGGTCAAAGGCCGAGCAATCAATCCATAACCCTTCACAAATCGTTGGTAATAACCCGTGAGGCCCAAAAATCCCCTCAGCTCCTTAACGTTTGAAGAAGATGGCCAAGATTGTACAACTGAAATTTTCTCCTTTTCTACCTGTACGCCATTTTTGGTTATGATATGACCCAAAAAGTTGATCTGTGATTTAGCGAAGGAACACTTTGAAGACTTCGCATAAAATTGGTGAGCTTCCAGTAATGACAGAGCTTCTCTGACATGACTTTGGTGTTGGATTTCATCTTTGCTGTAAATTAATATATCATCAAAGAAGACAAGTATAAACTTATGCAAATGAGGACGAAATACATCGTTCATAGCCGCTTGGAATGTTGAAGGAGCGTTGGTTAACCCAAAAGGCATAACCACGAACTCGTAGTGGCCCGAATGAGTTCTAAAGGCTGTTTTAGGAATGTCCTCCGGAGTGACTCGAATCTGGTGATATCCTGATCGTAAATCAATTTTGGAGAAGATATGTGCACCATGCAGTTCATCCAAAAGCTCATCAATATTAGGTATGGGATACTTATCTGGAACAGTGAGCTTATTCAATGCTCGGTAATCTACACACATGCGCCAAGTACCTTCTTTCTTGGAAACTAGGAGTACCGGACTTGCAAATGGGTTGGTACTAGGTTTGATAAATCCTTTTTGCAATAATTCAGCCACTTGAGTCTCAATTTCTGTTTTTTGGTTAAATGGGTAACGGTATGGACGGATATTAGGAGGTTGTGCATGTGATATTAAGGGTATGGAATGGGTGTGATTTCTGAAAGGGGGAAGTGTTTTAGGTTCTTGAAAAATGATGGAAAATTCAGAAAGAATTTTATCAAGGGGCGTTGGTGGAGGACTATGGACTGTTGGCGTTGAGGCTAGGAATTGGAATGAGGCTGGTGTGGCTGTTTTGGAAGAGACTCCTTGAAGCTTGTACTGCTGACCATCTATTGTGAAGATAAGGAACATCTTGTTCCAGTTAGCTTGCACCGTATTTAGGGAGGCAAGCCATTGAATCCCTAACACCAAATCTGCTCCTCCAATTGAAAATGGGTAAAAATCTTGAGTAATCTTCAACCCAGGGAGCTGTACATCGAGATTTCTGCAGATACTATTACAACGAATAATATCTCCATTGCCAATCTGAACACCAAAAAGAGCAACATATTGCATCATCAAGCTTAGTTCCCTTCCAATTGTTTCTGAGACAAAGTTGTGAGTGGACCACTGTCCACTAGAATCAAAACATCACGCTTGCCCACGTTCCCTTGAAGTTTTATGTTGGTTACGGTTGGTTTCCCCAAGATAGCATGAAAACTGATTGCAGCAAATTCGGAAGGATTTGGATCACCATCTTCTTCACTGCCTCCTTCTCCTTCGTGCACAATTGCATCTTCATCATCGTGATTAGCTTCCAGAAGCGCAAAAGTACCGATTTTATATCGATGACCAGGTCCGTATTTCTCGTTGCAACGAAAACATAATCCCTTGGCGAATCGAGCTTGACGATCAGCATCCCATGGCATTGACTATCCAACGACGGTAGGTTTGTTTGTGGCTGCAATTGTTGTTCCAGATTCTCTCAGTTTTGTGGAGGAAGGAGCATAATTGGGCTTGAAATTATTCTGCCCACTAGATCCTTTGCAATTTGCGCCCAAGCCCAATTTGGATTCAAACTCAATAGCTAGGCTCATAGCTTTATAAATGGAACGTGGTTTGTGAATTCTCACGTCAAATTTGAGTTCCTCTTTAAGTCCATTGAGAAACACTCCCAACAGACAATGGTCCGGCCAATCAGATACTCTTGCAGATCGCCGAGCAAATTCTTGACAATATTCTTGAACGGTACCACTCTGTCGAATGCTGCAAAGGAATTCATCGGGATTTTGAAATTCCGATGGACCATAATTTTCTTGTAGAGCGTGTTTCAATTCATCCCAACACACAATTGTACGATCATGATCAAGCCAAGAAAAAAGAGCCAACGCATCGCCTTCAAGATATATGGAAACGACATCCACCTTTAATTCGTCAAGTGTCTAATGGTAGCGGAAGTACTTTTCTGCTTTTAGAATCCATCCTCTGGGATCACCACCATCATACTTAGGAAATTCAATCTTCGTAAAAGGACGGTTTCGGCGCCAATGAGGGAAGTCAACATCATCTTCATCAGTGTCATGCCCACTAGTGCGATCAGTGCAACGATGATCGCGGTAATCACGGTATTCAGTTACGTGTTCTTTTCCATGTCAGCGATTGACAGATGTAGAACCCTTTGAATTTTGGTTGGCTTCAATAGCAGCCACTTTTGCTGCTAAGGAATCCATAGCCTCTAATCGGGATGCTATGGAGGCAAGTTGGATGTTTATTTGATCGGTTGATGGTTTTGGTGAGGAAGGGCGGGTAGTGTTTTGTGTTTCGGGTGGAGGAATTACGGAGCGTGTGTTCACCATTGGAATCGTTAAAGCTCTGATACCAGTGATACTGAACAATCAGATTCAAGGATGTTGGTGTTTCGAATATGAAATATATTGATGCAATGTCCAATTCGAGAAGGACAATCTCTCCAATTACAAAGAACTTAACATAATCAACTCTGTTCTAAAACAAACAACTTAGTATATTTATAAGAAAACAACTGAAAACTGAAATCATATGAATCGGATAACGTTGTAGATAATGCCGCCACTATTTCTAACTGCAGGCTTAACTCCACTTCTCCTTATTTTTGTGCTTAAGTGCTAGATTGATCGGTAGAACCAAATAGAGAAAAGAATTGGTCAACAACTAACTGCTCTTCTTTGTCACGTGGAAATTTCTTTCTCCTTGCATATACCTGTAGAGGACGTGGGTATGTATCAGTTGTTCAGTACACATCTCATTCCATGAAGTCATAAAGGAGCTACTTGTCATGTAGAGCAGAGTTGACAATATAGAAGATTTCACAACATTTAATAGCTCACTCAGTGATAAGAACAAATAAGTGCATCTCTCTCCAATAGTTATGGTAACTATTAAAATAAATAAATATTAATTCAGAATATTCTCCCTTAATTGATAGGAGCTATTAAAGGTAGTTATTATTTCAATAACTGTAAATAGGGGTTGGCAGTTGTTAGGGGCAATTACCAAAACAGTTATTTCTGCTTTTATTAGAGGCAGTTACCAAAGCAGTTACTTCTGCTTTGGTGAACCGTGTACATTAAAAAAGGGGAATAACCCCTATTGTATGGTGTGAATGAATGCAATCTCTCTACCAAAAATTCTTTGTAGTTTCTTAACATGGTATCAGAGCCACAAGGAGATCAATTTGACTGCAAGTTTCATCCTCTGATCTGACCTTCATTGTCAGATTAGTAACTGCTACCAAATTCACTATGATTGATCTCTAATTAATCAATTGTCAGCCATTTTTCATCTAGCCTTGATTGCTGGAAATTCCCCCTACAATTCCAGTAATTCTCTTTGTATCAACCTTCATTGCTAGTACGATTCATTCTCCTCCTCTCCATATTTTCGGATCAATTGTCCTTAGTCCCAAAAGATGTCAGAAATTGAGGAAACAAGTGGAGTGCAGCAGGGAATGACAAACTCCCTAGTGCAGCCTCCTCTGGGAGATTTGCCTACCATCCAACCAGCCTTCAAACTGGATGGCAAAAACTATCTAAAATGGTCTCAATTTATTCGAACCACCTTGAAAGGAAAGGGGAGGTTGAGCCATCTGAATGGAACTGGTCCTAAGGAAGGGGATCCACCGTTTGAAGCTTGGAATGAGGAGGATGCCTTAATCATAGCATGGGTGTGGAATTCCATGATTCCTAAAATTAAAGATACGTGCATGTTCTTGTCAACTGCCAAGGACATTTGGGACACACTTCATCAGACATATTCAAAGGCCAAAGACACAACCCAAATATATGAGGTGAAAGTGAGAACAATGGCAACAAAACAGGGGAGTACGTCAGTGACAGAATATGCTAACCTGTTGAAAACGTTATGGGAGGAACTGGATCATTATCGGGTGTTGCAAACTAGATGCTCTGAAGATGCTGCTCTACTGAAGAATTTTGTCGAACAAGACAATATATGATTTTCTTGTGGGATTGAACCCTGAATATGATCAAGTCAGGGTCCAACTATTAGGGTGGCAAGGAGGTTCCATCTTTAAATGAGGAGGTAACACTCATTCGAGGAGAAGAAAGTAGGAGGATGGTTATGTTAGATAATCAAACACTAGAAAGTGGTGCAATGGTGGCTGCCAGACAGGGCAGAATTGAAGGAGGAAGATCTGGACAACAAAAACTTGATGAATTATGGTGCACATTCTGCAAAAAACCTAGCACACAAGGGATAAATGTGGAAGCTACATGGCAAACCTCCAAGTCGAGACTGGGGACATAAAGGAGAATCTCAGATAAATCAAGAGTGGAATCAGAGATGGGGGCAACGCAGAAAAGGTGGACAGGTGCATGCAGCTGCTGCAGTAAAGCTAGAGCAACCAGCTCTAGATAGAAGAAAGTTGAACCAGGGAGAAATTAACAAACTGACTCTTGCACTAGACAAACCAGGGGACTTATCTGCCCCTTCAGGTAGTACCTCTCTTGCATTTTCTGGTGAGTCTCTTGCACTAGTCAGTGTAAGTGCCTCAGTCCACTCCCCTTCCCAAGGTTCCTGGATCATTGATTCAGGAGCTACAGACCATATGACCAATACCTCAACCCTTTTCATAGCCTATAAACCCTACTCTGGTAACCAAGAAAAAAAAATCTACTACAGATGGATCCTTAATTACTATTGCTGGTCTTGGTGACATTAACCTGACCCCTAGTCTGATTCTTAAAAATGTCTTCCATATCCCTAAACTGTCTACCAACCTTATTTCTGTCAAAAAACTAATTTCTGATACAAATTGCCATGTATTCTTTCATCAAGATTTCTGTTTATTTCAGGAAAGTGATTCGAGGAGGAGGATTGGACATGCTAGGGCAAAGGATGGCCTCTACTACCTTGAGACATCGGCCAAACAAGAAAAATCAGACATCATTTCTCCATCCAGCCTACTATCCGAAACACATGTCACAAATTTAACCATCGGCGCTTAGGATATCCCTCCTCCTTCGTTATAAAAATTATGATTCCTTCCTTGTTTTCAAGCAATAGGGTAGAAGAGTTTTAATGTGAAGTGTGTAACCTTGCTAAACACAAGCATGTGCCCTTTCCAACTTCTATTAGTAAAAGTTCTCTACCCGTTGACCTTGTTCATAGTGATATATGGGCTCCAGCACCCATTTGTAATGTTTCTCGTGCAAAATGGTTTGTTTCATTTATTGATGATTGCACACGTATGGCTTGGATCTTTCTTCCCAAACACAAGTCAGATGTGAGCATAGTCCTTCCTTGGTTTTATACCATGATTCAGACCCAATTTGGAACCAAAATTAAAAGGGTCAGATTTGACAATGCTAAAGATTACTTTAATCAGACCTTATCTTCTTTCTTTCAAAAGGAGGGCATTATCCATAAGTCTTCTTGTGTCTATACTCCATAACAAAATGGCATTGCAGAGCGTAAAAATGGTCACCTTCTTGCTTGTACAAGAGCTCTTCTTTTTTGTAACAATGTTCCACGGTGGCTATGGGTAGAGGCAATCCTAACTTCTACCTTCTTGATCAATCGGCTGCCATCATACAACCTTGGAAACCAAAGTCCTGTTGATACTCGCCCTACCTTCTACCCAAATAATCCAGTTAAGACCGGCCTACAACCTAGAGTATTTGGATGCACATCCTTTGTTCATGTTCAGTCTCCCTGTAGAGGCAAACTGGATCCTAAGGCCCTACGCTGTATATTTGTGGGATACTCATCCACCCAAAAAGGGTACAAATGTTACCATCCTCCGATTAAAAAAGTCTTTATCTCGGCTGGTGTCACCTTTAATGAAACTGAGCCATATTATTCTCATTCTCACCTTTAGGGGCAGAAATCAGTACCATTAAATTCAAAAGATGAGGATACTACCATTTCTTTGGCTCCAGCTGATACTAATCAGCCCATTTCTGCTCTAGACCAGCCCATTTCTCTAGCTGATACTAATCAGCCTATTTCTGCTCCAAACCAACCGATTTCTACTCCAGACTAGTCCTTTACAGAGCAGCCTGTACCAAACCAATTCACTCCAGACTTACCTGATCTCTCAAAAGGTACATCAGACACTCATAATCCTCAACCAGCATGTGTACTCAAGAAGTTTGGCAAAGTGTACTCAAGGAGAGGAAAAGGCAATTCTGCACCTCGGCATGTTCAGGATTCCATCAAGGATCCCAATTTAGAGGTAACAGATCCTAATGATAAAATACATGAAATTTTTGAGTAGCCTGTTTTATGTGATATTGTTGATAAACCCATTGCCTTGCGAAAGGTACAAGAGAGTGTACCAAGAAATCGCTTTATCCCCTAGCACAATCCCTGTCACTAAAAAAATGTTTCCTTATCACACAAGACCTTCCTCGTCAATCTACATGGTGCCAAAATACCCAACACATGGACTAAGGCCTTAACTGATGAGAAATCGAGACAAGCTATGAATGTGGAGATGGAAGCGCTAGAAAGGAACAAAACCTGGGATCTAGTGCAGTTGCTTCCAAACAAGAAAACAGTGGGTTGTAGATGGATTTATACCATCAAATACAGTGCAGATGGGTCAATTGAGAGGCACAAGGCAAGATTGGTGGCCAAAGGTTACACACAGCCATATGGAATTGATTATTTGGAGACCTTTGCTCCAGGTGCTAAGATGAATACTGTGGGGGTGTTATTGTCCTTGGCAATAAACTTGGACTGAAATTTAAAGTAGTTTGATGTCAAAATGCCTTCTTACATGGTGACTTGGGGGAAGAAGTTTATATGGATGTGCCGCCAAGTTATGGGACTGAACTTCTAGTTAGAACTGTGTGTAAGCTGCAGAAAGCACTTTAAGGGCTCAAGCAGTCACCCTAAGCCTAGTTTGGAAAGTTTACCAAAGCTATGCTCACCTTGGGTTATGTGCACAATCAAGCTGATCATACTCTTTTTGTTAAACATTCAGCTTCAAGGGAAGTTACGATACTCATAGTCTATGTTGATGATATAATTGTGACTAGCAATGATGAAAAATGAGAAACAGAGGCTAAAGAGGCATTTGGCAATTGAATTTGAGATTAAAGAGCTTGGAAAACTGAAGTACTTCTTGGGGATAGAAGTAGCTCAGTCAAGAAGAGGTATTTTTATCTGTCAGCAAAAGTATATTATTGATTTACTGACAGAGACAGGTTTGACTGGATGTAAACCTATTGGGACACCCTTGGACCCAAATACTAAGTTGGGAGAGGCAGAAGATGAGGCACCAGTGGACACTGGGATGTACCAGCGACTAGTAGGCCGACTAATATACTTGTCACACACAAGGCCAGACATAGCCTTTGCTGTAAGTTTAATTAGTCAGTTCATGCACAAACCTAAGGAGTGCCACCTTCAGGCAGTCCATCGTGTTCTTAGATATTTAAAGGGAACATCAGGAAGAGGAGTGCTATTCAGCCGAGGAAATAGCATATATTTGGAAGCTTATACAGATGCAGATTATGCAGGTTCAATAGTGGACAGAAGATCAACGTCTGGATACTGCACTTTTTGGGAGCAAATCTGATAACATGGAGAAGTAAATAACAGGGGGTTGTAGCCAGATCAAGTGTAGAAGCTGAGTTCAAGGCAATGGCACAAGGAATATGTGAGTTATTGTGGCTGAAAATTCTACTTGATGATCTGAAGGTCAGATGGGAGAAGCCTATGAAGCTATATTGTGATAATAAATCAGCTATAAGTATAGCTCACAACCCAGTCCAGCATGAGAGGATAAAGCATATTGAAGTTGATAAACATTTTATCAGGGAGAAGCTGGAGTGTGGCCTGATTAGCACATCCTTTGTATCCAGTCAACAACAAATTGTAGACATTTTTACCAAAGGGCTGAGTGAACATTAGTTTGAAAACATTATTAGCAAGCTGGGGGTTTATAAAATCTACCTCCCAGCTTGAGTGGGGAGCGTTAAAATAATTAAATATTAATTTAGAATATTCTAGATAATTGATAGGGGAGATAGACAGTTATTAAAAATAATCATTATTTCAGTAACTGTAAATAGTTATTACCAAAGCAGTTATTTATGCTTTTATTAGAGGCAGTTACTAAAGTAGTTATTTCTACTTTGGTGAATTGTGTACGTTTAAAAAGGGGAATAACCCCTGTTGTATAGCGTGAATGAATGCAGTCTTACCAAAAATTCTTTGTAGTTTACTGATACATCCTCGGTGGATTCCTAAAGGAGCTTACTTGAATGGAAGAGTTATTGAGATGACCAACATTTTGGGACCTTTTCTTCATGTTGGTGCATTGGCTGATCATACCATTTTCAGAAGCCAACCTAATGTTGGGTGGGTGGAATTGAATCTTTCGAATTTTTTCTTGTAGTTGTGATTGTGTTCATGGTTTTATTTGTATTTCAAGCGTAATGGCTGGGATGATACCTAAGTGAACTTTTGTCTCCAAGCTAGAGTGTTTTTTTGATACATCAACTTGGAGGCCAGCTGTTTTATTATCATCTTCCATAATGATAAAAAATCTTATGAATAACTTAAATGATGAGCTTGTGAAAATTCTTCTCACTTTTTTTAAAAGCAGTGACACCCTTGATTATGTTCTCGAATATCTTGTAAAGGTCGTCAATAGACATTGACCAAGAGCCTTGATACAGGTTCTCTTCCCTTGGTTATTGAATTTTTAGCATTAACAGTCCAAAGTTGTATCGCTTAACAAGCTATACTGGCTTATTGAATTCTATATGAATCGACATACGCGTCTAGTGTATTTCTTTTGTAACGTCGTTTTATAGTGGAACTTACAAGATCATTTATTTTTCAATTTTTCGATAGTGGGGTCTACCATTGCCAACTGGGCACCATTCTGACAACGGTGGGTTCTGTTAAAAGGTAAAATTTTAAATTAAAAAAACATGTAATCAAATAAATGATAGAATCTTGACGAGGTTAATTTCGTCAATTAGGAGTTGGATCTGAAATGTTTTGAAAATATTAGGATTCTTTTTAAACAATTTCAAACATTATAGTCCAACACTCAAAATGATACGAGGTTTTAAAGGAAATCAAAGGTAAACCTTGCTAGTCACAAGAACCATGATGTCAAATTCAATGCAAAAGGGATAGAACAACTAAGAGGTTTACTCAGAACTCTCTTAAAATCCTCTACATCTTGCTCACTAGCCCAACCCTATTGTCTATTGCCTTAGATAGAGTGCACCCTATTTTGTTTTGGTCATTGACTATGGTACAATAGAACACATGAAACATATAGTCATGCATTTGTTTCTTATAAACCAAGTCACATCTATGATAAGATAACCATCGCAGATGGTTCTACCATCACAGCTGTTGGCAAAGAAAGTGCATACATTTCCTCTTTTCTTTAATTAACTAATGTCTTACATATCCCTACCTTAACAACAAATTTGATATCCCTTTATAAACTTAACGAAGAACTTATTTGTGTGATAATTTTCTTTAACACTCATTGTGTGCTTTAGGCTTGGACATCCATTCGCCAACTTTAGCAAATATCAACTTATCCCTATTTCACAAAGCAACTAAAAATTGATGGCATAGATATCAATTAAAGAAGAAGAAATATCTCCAAAAGCTAGGGTGGGTAAATGATTTTCATCAACAGTGTGGATCTTTAGACTTCTAAGATATTTGTTTACATTAATAAGAAAATAAAAACTTATTGTCCTCTTAAGATCTTTCCTTGACTATTGATCTTGTATAAAATGACGAGATTTTAAAACTTCTACTTTACAATTATTGTCAACCAACTGATCGAAACAAAAGTAGTGGTAAGACTAGGAGAAACTAAGACATCAATTAGAGATGAAGAAATATCTCTAGTAACTATGATGGGCATATGATTTCTATAAGCATTGATATTGGTAAGAAAATGAGCATTGTTTATCATGTAATTAAAATCCCCCCAGTCAAAATACCATGTGGAAAGTGTAGAAAAGTTTTACCTAAGAGCCCCAATGCAGAAAGGACAGAAGTAACAATCTGTGTAATCATTTCAAGATTCATGGATTGAACAAGAGTAGTTTCAATCTGTGTTGATTGTGATACATCTACAAAACCATTAACACTAGAAGACTGTGATACATCTACAAAACCATTAACACTAGAAGAACCAACTAAGGAAATATATGTTGTTGCAACTTTCTTAGGAGAATTAGTAGAATATTCCTTAGTAACATGACCATCCTTTTTGCTGTAATTGAATAATTTTCTAGGATGGTCCAAAGCATAATGACTAAATCATTTGTAATAAAAACATTGAATAATGCTTGTGCCCCTTGCTCTTGGCTTACCTCGTGCAACATAAAGCATATGAATTTAGGTGGATCTTTCTTGCTTCATTGTTGTTTAAGTGCAAGCACATTGCTCCTCACAAAACAAATCATTCAGATATGTATCTAAAGAGGGGAACATACCTCAATTAATGAGACTGGACTTGGTGCCTTCAAATTTAAACTTTAATTTCATAAGAAATTGATCTCTTTTAATAGCTTCATGAACAGATTGAAAAAAGCTAAGTCCTTTAGGAGACAATGTGGCATAAATAATATCTATATATTCAGCCCAAAGACTAAAGAAGCTAGAGAAGAATTTAGAAACTGAGAGACTTCCATGTTGCTGAGTGGGTATTCCATGTTTAAACTGAAATGATAGATAATGTTATGTAGATAAGACCTTGTGTTGGTTACAATCTTGAAGGGTCAAAGATTCAAGATGATGTTGGGCTAGACAGATCCCAAAATCAACACCATAAATTGAGCATCCTCTTCCAGTTTTTGTGTTCATCTTTATTTTTGTTTTTGTAAGAAGCAAGATTACCGCCATTAACATGGTGCTATAATTCCTTAGGTCTAACAAATATCTTGAAATGGAATATCCAATATGAGTTATTTTTGTATTAAAAAGAACCAAGGAACTTTCCTATTTATCTGAAGACATGATGTCGAGAGACTAGAGTTGAGATAAAAAGGGAATAATCAAGGACTTGAGCTGAATGTGTTGAGATAACAAGTGGAACTAAAGTTGAGATGGAAACAAACCAGACTAGGACGAGAATAGAAAAAAGGAGGGACTAGGACAAAAAGCACTGATACCATGACAAACCTAAGGAACTTTGGCCCAAAAAATCTGTCTTCTCACAATCGGAGAATTCGCATTACTATACAAAATACAAGCTGAATTTCAGTCCTTAAAAAATAGTCAAGCTACCACATATTCGTCTATCTACAGCTAATCGATCCTACTTAAGGAAATATTTATTTACTAAAAGCAAACAATCTATCTCTGATAAGGTCTGCCTTTGACATGCCAGAATAAAATCTACCTTTGACAGAGGTGTACAAATGTAGAACAATATTACAGTTAATTCTTTTGAAATAATGCAGCTAATCTCGTTGATAGAAACAAACATAAATTGCATTACATTTCAACTTATAGTATGAATTGATCATATGTGAATTTATATGGTGTATGACAACACGAACCAATTCTTCTAGCAAACCAAACTTTTTGAATAGTTATTGCATCCAGGTAGAAGATTAGAAACATAATTTACCCCATAGAAAGGAAATAATTCTGGATCTAATGTAAGGAAAAGAGGAATATTCAGGCAATATAGGCTTCAACAAACTAAGGCTAGAATAAGGTGAACGTAGTTGGAACAAGAGGAAAAAATCAGGGCATGTAGAGAAATTCAGAACAATAGAAGTCATATCTAATAGAAATCATATTTATAATATAAGCAACATGGAAAACTAAAACCAAGGTGTTCAACTAACATCAGAGGATGGAAGAGAGACCAAAAATATACTTAGCAAGGAAAATATGATAACAGCAAAAATGAAAGAAATAAAGAAATATGAGAACATTTAAAAATGTGAGCAAAAGTAAACAAAGTAGCTGCTTTCCATTGTGTTAACGAGGCTATAAATTGAGATCAAAGATTAGCTTACCTATAAAGTCATGTAGTTGCCTTCTTGCAATTCGATGGGCACGTAGAAATGCTGCACAAATATAGCACGCAGATTCCAACCTCTGTACAATGAAATAAGTGACTAGTTTTCGAGGGCAGATGCTTGATTGGAGGAACCTGTAGTAACTTGGAAAATTGACATGATGTTTTAAACCCTTCCAATCACGTAAAGGTTCATGTGAGGCCAAATCAATTGCTTCATCAACCGATTGCATCAAAATATTTGCAGTCCTTTGCATTATCCTCCCCTCTTCGATCATCCCCCAATAAGCAGCTTGGACACCTGGTAAAGGAAAAAGAAATTGTAAAGTAAAAGAGACCACTTATGTTGCACCACGAACACAAAAGTGAAGGATTTCTGTTTTGAGCCCCTTGTCTTCATTTTGTATAACACTGAATGAGACAAATCAACTATCCAATAAATGCATTATTGGATTTGCAGATGTAGTAAGATGATGAATCTTGTATATATTATATTCATAAGATACAAGAATTATCCAGATATTTTATAATATTTAGGGCACATCAATAAATTTAACCTCATTTATTTTCATGGTAGAATAATACAAGGTATAAGTAATATTCCAAAATTGGAGACATTGGTAATGCTTCCATATACGAGTACATAGCTAAGCAATACCAACTCTCAAAACACTATTTATTTGCAAGTGGCACTAACTCTATAATATTATAGTTTGTTTTAACAATTAAATGATGAGATCAAAACTCTCCTCCTAACCTTCTTAAATTAAGAAGAATCTATTCATTCTCTAAGAAATAAAATTCTATTAATTCAGCCACTATTTTATATAATATCAACGAATTATCTTTAGAGAATCAACTAATTATAGCTATACAATCAGCTAATTATTTCTATAATATCAATAGTCCCCCTCAAATTGGTACATAGATATTAATCATGCCTAACTTGCTTACAAGGAACTCAAAATTCTGAAGTAGTAGCCTTTTGGTCAAACAATCAACAACTGCTTGTATTGTAGGTACAAATGGTGTGCAAATGAGTCCGCTTTCAAGTTTTTCTTTTATAAAATGTCTATCAATCTCCATATGCTTCGTTCGATCATGCTGAATTGGACTTTTGACAATATTAATAGTTGCTTTGTTTTCACAAAACAACTGCATTAGGAGCTCCATTGGTTTCTTAAATTCTTCCATTACTCTTTTAAACCAAATTATTGCATAAATTCCTTGAGCCATTACTCTATGTTCTACCTCTACACTACTTTTGGCTATCACACTTTGTTTTTTTCCTCTTCCAATTTACTAGATTTCCCTATAAAAATGTGTAGTACCTAGAAGTTGATCTTTTGTCAACAAGAAACCTGGCTCAATCTTCATCAGTGTAGACTTCAACTCTCCTTCGATCAATTTTTTTGAAGAACATGACGTTTTTCGATTGCAAGTTCCATGGAATTAATCAACCAAGCTATGATCAAAGAATTCTTGGAGCTCGATATTGTCATATTTGGATCATCTAAAGCCGGCCTTGTTGTCTCACCAGTCAAATACCCAAGTTTTCCTCTACTGTCAATGGCCAACTTTATTGTTTGCGACCATTCTAGGTACTTGTAGCCATTCAACTTATGATTCGTCAATTGAAAAGGCAAGTTTGAGCCAAGAAGATCACAATTATGTTTTATGTTTCCCATTATAACATTAGGATTAGTCACAATCGAATTGCTAAAATCATCATTGGATGATGCGTTTCTTTGCTGGCCAATCATGGCTAAGCGATAGTCCATTTAGGACTGATTTGAATGAGCAAAGAAAATAAAATATTGCAGAGGAGTTGTGGCTCTAATATCATGAAGAAAGAGGACAAAGTAATTATTCCTTGATTTTTCTGTGAATAGTACAAGGAATATATAGGACAATGTAGCCCTAATCACCTACTTAAATCAAGAAGAACCTATTTATTCTCTAAGTAGTAAAATCTCATTAATTCAGCTTACTAATTAATAGAACATCAACTAATTATCTATAGAGATAATTAGCTGATTATTTTTATAAAATCAACAAAAACAAAATCTCAAGCTAAATTTCAGCCCCTAAAATAGCTAAAACTATTATGTACATACTTTCTATATCTAATAAATCCTATTTAAGGAAAGATCTTCAAACCCTTATAATTGTACAAAAGACCAATCAACTTTTAATGGAGTATGAAATCAATCTTCGACATGGCCACACAAAATCAGCCTATGATATGGATGCATTAATGTATTAGATGTCAATTATGACAGCTAATATTGTTGAGCCATCAATATATGAGATTATTCTAGCCAACCAACCATTCATGCACGTTATCATAGTTACCCACATCTAGGACAAAGTTCCTCTATTAACTTTGTTTTATGATAACACATCAAATCGTTCAATTTTTTTTCTTTTAATCTATTATTCCTCTAACCTTCTAAAAGAATTAGGCACCTCACAAAATAGACATAAGTAAAAATTGCAACACTAGAGAAAGCTCATATTAGAGAAGTGTAGTTGCTAAGATCATCCATAACATCACAAATATTTCTTTTGTAAATGCCTTTCCTAAAGTGTAAAATCAACCAATTTTGCCTATTAATGCTACCAGACACCTCCAGAACTTATGGAATTTGATTTAAAAGAGACAACAATGGTATAATAGCATTGATTGCAAATTTTTATGTAATTTTTATTTTCTATGAAATTGCAAACCTTGATCACCTCAATCAATTGATCACATATTTTTACAATAAATAAACCGTAACAAAGAATAGTGAAAGGGAAAAGTCTGACCATTTAAGAAGCGTATGCGAATATCTTTTAGATTTGTCACGTCCAAATTACTCTCAATTTTAGAATGTTCATCTTCCAAATTATTTAAGCTTCCAATGTATCTTTTAACAGTAGGCCAGTCAACAGGCCCAAGTTCCTCATCATCTCCAAGATCACCAAAAGCCTCTAATGCCTTGTTCAACATTTCATACTTAGTAAAGTCCAATATACGTTTCTGCAAAAAAGAGTGGAAATGTCGTGCAGGCTATGTAGTGAGTAGATAATTCTATATAGGATTATTAAGATATAAAGTCGATTGTATTCCAAAACAAAGTATGTTCTAGCTGAAAACATTTTCTCTAGTTGTAATCATATTTAACAAAAGCAATCAACAAAATAAATAGTAATATAAAAGTTTGCCAAATGTCATTAAACAATTCTATAGAATAAATAAGGCATATGATCAATCTTACAACAATGTCTATGGCATCAATTGACACATATGATTCATTCTAGACAATGTATCAAGCCCACCTTGGGAGGTGACATCCGATCCATTTGCAGAAAATGCAAAATAAACTGTGTAGTTGATCCGTTCACAATAAGTGTCAGAAATACAATCCCACCAGTGAAGAAAACAAACTGCAAATGGGACCAAAAGAAAGAGTCAACTAACATGTATCTGTTTTCTTTAAAGAAACATTTTTAGTTGGTCTACCAAAGTGGCTAAAATGAAATGATGCAATAATCTATCAGAATAAGCAAATGCTAAAACTAAATGCTTCAGTAAGTAATGAAATACTACCCAACTTAGCATAAAGGTTACAATGACTCACCAGGGTTCCTGTCTCAGAGGTGATATATGTAGAATCGTCGCTAGTACGCTATGCATGTAAACAAAATAAAATTAGATTAATGACTACTGTCCGTAAATCATTCGTGGGAAACTGGTGACCCAAACAAAACTTCTTTTACATCACAATCCCTCTTAATGTTATGTATTCAAGGAAGGTCAACAAAGAAAACAGAAAAAGATCTATGATATCAAATACTAGATAACTTAAAGAAGACAAAACTTACCTTAACAGATAATGACAAAGATAATGCAACGGCCCCTCGCAAACCTGACCATGTGAGAATAGTAGCTTCCTTCCAATCCAAGCCATAACCAAGATTTCGTAAAAATGGATATAACACTCCAACAACCACAAACCGTGACAATTGCACATATACATACAAAAGAATCAAATGGCCCCAAGAATTTCCTGAAACAAAATGAAGATAATCAAGTATCTAAAGGAGCAATCATAGAAGATAATAATTCATGCTCAACTCATAGCCATCTTTAAGTCAGTGTCAATGTAAAATAAAAGTTTCCACAATGTTTTACATATAATTGTGTTGGCAAATCAGAAATATTAAAGGGAAGAATATTTTATTCTTTCTTGCAAATATGATGTTTACAAGCTCTCTATTTATACATTTATACCTAACTATAAATAAAGAGATCATATAAATGTTAATATAAAAAACAATAATTACTATTACAGTTACAGGAAAAAAATTATAAATATTGAGAATATCAATTGCTCAATCACTTAAGTTGTCCATTCCTAGATAAGGAAAGGCAATGACATATAGAAATTTTAAAAAATGAAAAACATTTGTAACATCATAATCTTAGGGATTGTATAGTTTTTTTTTTCTTTTTTGTGCAACATATACTAGACCTGTATATAAGTCCTACTATTACTAAATAATATGGTATTAGAGCCCTAAGTTCTTTGGTTAACTATCTTTCATATTGTGGCATTGTCTTTGTTGATATTATAGAAATAATTAGTTGATTCTCTAGAGATAATTAGTTGATATTCTATAAATTAGTGGCTGAATTAATGGGATTTTATTTCTTAGAGAGTATGTTAAAAATTTCTAACGTTGTTTCAATGAGAGTATGTTAAAAATTTCTTTTGAGAGCCTGTCATATGTCTGTTAGCTGCAAAGTCTATAATCCAAGGATTATCTTTAGAATTGTAGTACTCAATACTTGATTTGGCAAGGTTTCATGTAGAGTCTGTTTTTGAGAGAAGTTGTCTTAAGGCCTGAAGTTCCTCATTGGATAATCCCCAAGTAATGATGGTTCAGACAATTCATTTTCATAAGCCAAGGGAGCCTGACCCCTTACCACTGAGCCACCTCGTTTTCCACGACCCTGATTAGGCCATCCATGCAATTTCCAGCAAGTTTCTCGAGATGTCTTGATTGTCCACAGTAATCACAGTGTAAGTGATCCTTATTAGATGAGGTATTTGTAGGTTTCAGCTTTTCAATAGAACTTGCTACTAATCCTGCTTTTTCAATGATAGGTGTATGTAGCATAACATTTCGCCTACTTTCTTCTTGCTGTACTAGAGAATGTGCGTGATAAGCAAATGGATGATTAGTATAGGATTTTTTTATTGATACTTAGCAATAGCCTTGTAAGATTTACAAGAACCAAATCTACCAGCCAAAGATGGCCCCTCAAGCTTTCAGCTGAGACAATACCAAGAGAAAGGATATACCTCTCTATATTACCCCCCCATTCCCTTACATACTCTCTCCCCTCTGATTAGCTATTAGCTTCTCTCTCCTCTAACTAATTCTAACAAACTCATTGTCTAACCGTTACCTGACTCATCATGCCCTGAAGCTGTCACTTTCTGCTCTGTCTTCTTCTTTCTTCTGGAATATATTAACATGGGTTTGTGGCCCATGTTCTGTTCCTGCTTCCTATTCCTCCAAGAGTAAGTTAATATGGGTTTATGACCCGAAATGCTATCATACAACCTGTAAAGCGGAAGAATAAGAAGAATGGCTTCATACTGCTATTTTCTTTACTCAAGTTAGATGTGGAGATAAAGTATGCAAGCTTATCATTGATGGAGGAAGTAGTATGAACGTGGTATCAGAGAACATGGTGAAGCGATTGAATTTACTCATAGAGAAACATCCAAATCTCTACAAAGTTGCTTGGGTAGATGATAGTACTATACCAACTGCTCAAAGGTGCTTGGCTTCTTTCAAATTAGGAACATATGAGGACTCTATTTGGTGTGATGTCATTCCTATGAAAGTATCTCACATTGTACTTAGGCGTTCATGGCTTTATGACCAAAATGTGTAGCACTTCGGAAAAGCTAATACCTATTAGTTTATATTTCATGGAAAGAAGATAATTTTGAAGGCCGTGAAGGTAGACAAGGTAGAAAAACAAAGAGGAAGTAACAAGACAGCCATAAATGCCAATAAAAAGCCTCTTAATATCTTTAAGGAGATAGAATTTGAAGTTGTTAGCAAGGAAAAGGAAATTTTGTTTGCAATGGTAGTGATGGAAGTATAAGAAACAACACCTGAAACACCCTTTACCTTACCAAAAGAAGTGGGAGAATTGTTGGCTGATTTTTCACACCTTACATACGATGATTTACCAGGTGAATTACCTCCTTTACAAGATATTTAGCATGCCATTGACTTGGTACTTGGATCTGCTCTACCAAATCTATCCTATTGAGAATGAAGAGCTAAAGAGACAAGTAGAGTATTCAACAAAGTCTTGGTCCGTGTGCAGTTCTAGCACTATTGACTCCTAAAAAGGATGATTATCGGGCAATAAATGAGATCACAATAAGGTATATATTCCAATACTTCACCTTGATGACATGTTAGATATGTTGATTGGAGCTACTATCTTTACCAAGATAGACTTACGAAGTGGGTACCATCAAATTAGAATTAGACCGAGAGATGAATGGAAAACGTCTTTCAAGAATAAAGAGGGACTTTATGAATGGTCGGTGATGCCATTTGGAGTCTCTATTGCACCTAACACTTTTATGAGAGTGATGAATCAAATGTTTCGATCATTTATGGGCTAATTTTTGGTTGTGATGATATATTAATATATAACAAGACTAAAGAAGACAACCTATTACATCTGTAACAAGTCTTGAGAGTTTTGAGGCAAGAGAAACTTTATATCAACTTAAACAAGTGTTCTTTTATGCAATCAAGTGTTGTATTTTTTAGTTTTATTATATCCTACTGTGGAGTGAAGATGGATCCTGAGAAGGTTAAAGTCATCCTTGATTGGCCTATTCTAACGGATGTGCACGAGCAAGAGGTTTCACAGCTTAGCAACATTCTATAGACGATTTATTTGTAATTTCAGCACATAATGGCACCCATTATTGATTGTTTGAAGAAAGTACAGTTTACTTGGTCAAAGGCAGCAACTAAAGCATTTGAAGAAATCAAGAAAAAGATGACTGGATCTTCTGTTTTACATCATCCATATTTTTCCAAGGTATTTGACGTTGCTTGTGATGCATCTCATGTGGGAATTGCAGGCATACTCAGCTAAAAGGGACACCTGATTGCTTACTTCAGTGAAAAGTTAAATGAAGAGAAACAACGATACTTAACCTTGTCTGAATTTTATGTTGTAGTATGTGTTCTTTACAATTGGCGTCGCTATGTCTCATACAAGGAGTTTATTTTATATTCGAATCATGAATTTCTTAAACACTTCAAGTCCTAGAAGGACTTGAACAAAAGGCTTGCCTTATGGAGTGAATTTTTAAAGCAATTTAACTTTGTTATTAAGCATTGGATAGGAGTTGAGAATAAGGCAGCATATACATTTAGTAGGAAGTGTCATTTGCTTAACACTTTAGCAGTAAAAGTTGTGGGGTTCAATAAAATAAAAAGAGAACATGTTTCAGATCGAGATTTGGAATAATCTATTCAGAAATTGCAGCTGGACAAAGAGACCAACACTTTCCTTATGTGATCCACGATCATTCTATCATCAAAGGAAATCGACTTTGTCTACCTAATACTTCTATAAGAGAGTGTGATTTAGGAATTACATGGAGGAGGTTCAACATGGCACTTTGAAAGAGAGAAAACCATCACAATGGTTAAAGATCACTTTTATTGGCCCTTTTTGAAGCAGGTCGTGTCTAACGTTATACGACAATTTCGAACATTTCAATTAACTAAAGGAAAGAAACAGAATTTTGGATTATACACACCACTACCCTTGCCTTATGAACCACGCTAGGACATAAGTATGAATTTTGTCTTGGGAATTCCTAAAACTATAAGAGGTTATGATTCTATTTTTGTGGTGGTGGATAGGTTTCCTAAGATGAGTTATTTCATTCCATGTCCCAAGTCTTATCATGCTATCCATATTGCTAAAATTTTCTTCAATGAGGTTGTACATCTCCATGGATTACCTTTAACCATTGTCTCTGATCTTGATGTAAAGTTTATGAATTATTTTTGGAACTCTATGGAAAACAATTGAACACTAAGCTTCAATTTTCAAGTTCTTTCCATCCCCAAATTGATGGACAAATAGAGGTGGTGAATAGAAGCTTGGGGGACCTATTAAGATGTTTGGTTGGTGGCAGAATTTGCATATAAAAGTTCTATAAATAGGTCTACTGGGAAGAGCCCTTTTGAGATAATTTCATAAGTCAACCAAGGAAGCCTATTGGTCTAGTTCCTTTACCGCAAACAACATGAGTTTTAGTTGAAGTTGAAGGTTTTGCACAACACATGAGGGACATCTTTGATAAGATATGATGAAAGATAATAATCAACAAATTTTCTTATAAAGAACATGCTGATCAACATCTTCGATTAGTAGAGTTCAATGAAGGGGATATGGTGATGGTTACGATTTTTGTAGAGCGTTTTTTAAAAGGGAAATATAAGAAAATTCATTCATGAAATGTTGTACCTTATAAGATCATCAAGAAGAAAAGTGTTAATGCTTTTGTTTTAGAGTTACCAAGTGACAAGGGAATAACTGCTATCTTAAATATTGCAGACTTAACTATTTATTATAGGTAAGCTGGGCAGTCCCTTACTGTATCCATAAGAATTCCAGTCACCCCTCATCTTAAAAGAGTAAATAGAAGATGTTATTGATGAACAAATTGTAGCAACAAGAGATGAGGAATATCGATAATTTCTTGTCAAATGGAAAGGAAGACCAATTTCTGACAGTATTTGAATTCTAGAATTAGAATTTCAAAAGTTAAATCTAGACTTATATGATTAATATTTGTCACACTCTACATCGAGGATGACTTCCCACAAGCAGGGTAGAATTGATGCAAAAGAGCTTAAAGTATGCAAAAGAAATAAAAGAGGAAAATTTGTCAACCACAAGCCTCAATTTGGTATGATGAGGATTAGAAATTGAGTTGACATCAAAAATAAAAACTGAAATTTAGATTGTGCTAGGATTCCTTATTAGATAGGAAGTAATAGTAAATTAAATATGTTATTCTATTTGAGATATGTTATCTTAGTTATTTAGGATTTATAGAATTTTTATTATAATAGGATTTGAATTAGGAATCTTTTCCTACTATAATAAGGGTTTTAAGAACTCTCTCTCTATATATATATTTAGCTCTTCATCAAAAAAACAAGCAATTTGAAATTTTCTACAAATTTGAGTTTTTAATTAGAAAGTGTGATGCTTTCTTCTAAGAGTGATTCTTAATTTCATACCTTCCATTCTTTGTGTTCATCACAAAATTCTAGTAACCAAAAATCCTAACTTCCAGCATATTAAACCCTAAAATATTAGCTAACATCAGCCATATTTCAAATTTTGTGAGTTTTAGCTACTAGTTAATAATTCTTCTGTTTGTCCTACATGAATTTCTTTATATTTTTGTCAAGATGTCATATTCTTCTCTCAAAAAAGAGAAACCTGAATTTAGTAACATGTTTTCAACCATGTCTGATGAATCAAAACTTGTTCCAATTTGTTTATTTCAAAAGAATGGCTATTTACATATAAAACTCAAACACAAATGACGCCATATTCTTGTGCATCCATTGTCATAGTTACAATAAAAGTCTGTGGTGATGGTTTCACATTTATTTTTTTTGTGAAAAATTTTTTTTATTGAAAATGGGGAGGAGTGCAGAGGTGCAGGGTAAATTGTAGGAGAAGGGTATTTCAGGAGCCTTGATGTCTTTTTACTTGTTGATCCAGTTATTAGATTTGTTTAGATCTGGGCTAATCATTATTCTTTATGTGGCGTGACATGACATGTGTCTTGATTGGGTTATTCATGTGTTTTAGAAGAGAAAAGTAGTCATACTTGACAATTCATTTCTTTCCACTTTGATTTTGTTTTCATAAACCAATTTCTTTCTGAGAGCTTGTTGTAGAATATTATGAGAGAAGATGATGTTCTATATTAAAGAGAAAACAAACCAACTAACAAAATGAACTTGTTTGGGGGCTTCCTATGATTTGGTGCATCTTTGTATCAGTTAGGAACAATAATTAACTAGTATCCATATGTGGCAGGTTCCCATCACTGTTCACTTTGATCATGGCAATTCAAGGCAAGAGTTGATTGAAGCTCTTCACTTGGTAAGTATGGATCTTATAATCTATCAAATGATATGTAATACATTACTGATAGTACTTGAATTTACAAATGTTGAAGTTACCAAGTATAAATCTATATGGGCTCATAGTTTAATGCCAAATTGCCTTTATCAATCATTTCAGGGATTTGATTCTGTTATGGTTGACGGCTCACATCTTTCTCTAAGCGATAATATCTCATGCTCTAAGTTCATATCCCACTTGGCCCACTCCAAAAACGTGATGGTCGAGGCTGAACTAGGGAGATTGTCAGGAACTGAAGATGACTTGACTGTAGAAGATTATGAAGCAATGCTAACTGACGTTAATCAGGTCGTTATACTATCTGATGCATTTAAAAATAGCTAACCCGGATGTCGTTTATATTGATGTAATTGGTATTACTTGAATTTCAGGCTGAAGAGTTCATTGATGAAACTGGCATAGATGCCTTGGCAGTATGTATTGGCAATGTACATGGGAAGTACCCTGCAAATGGGCCAAATCTGAGACTTGAATTGCTTGAGGTAAGAGTATACTGATGTTGCTCATGTCAGTATGTTTTGCGTTTTGAAACTAATACATGTCTGACTCAGAGCCTTTGAAATTGTCTATATTTTTTTTTTCTGGACACAAATACTTACAAACTCTCTCACTCCATGCACTTGCAAGGGCTTGAATCCTGGTAGAATGGACCCCTTTTATTGCATTCATATATAGTACAAGTACTTGCTAGACTCAATTCGATTAGGTTTCTATTATGGTCTAATTATCCCACATCGGTAATAAGAGAGGCTAATGTGGAGTTTATAGGCTTATGAGCTCTCCTACCTTTTAAGCTAGCTTTTGGGGTTGGCTCTCTCATAAGACCTGTAACAATTGGTATCAGAGTTAATACCACTCTTTCAAGTCCTCGTACCATGCTCACGGGTTGTGATGTCGGTATTTGGGTGTTCGCCTGGGGCTAGAAAAGATCTAGCACACAGCCTTGGGCTGCGAAGCGTAGTGGAATTTTACGGTCCAATTGTTCCACATCGGTAATAAGGAGGCTAATGTAGAGTTTATAAGCTAATGAGCTCTCCCACCCTTTAAGCTAGCTTTTGGGGTTGGCTCTCTCATAAGACCTGTAACAGTTTCACATCCCACTAATTTGAAAAGAGTTACTGATTTAAGCTACTTTTCTAACGTTTGTTGATGCTGTTGATGAAGAGTAATTTTAATGATTTTAAAATCTTCCCTGGCTTTAGGATTTACATGCATTAAGTTCGAAGAAAGGTGTTTACCTGGTGCTGCATGGAGCTTCTGGCTTGCCCAAGGAACTTATCAAGGTAAAGAAATGAAATGCTGCCTTGTTCATCTATTTAAGAATTCACCCTAGTTCCGATCTTTGCATTATATATACATATATAATATGAAGGAGAGCAAAAAGAACCTACATGTACCTCACGAACAAGTTGCCACTTAGGATTAGTATCAACACCTCTTTTGTAAGTGGATTTTTGTAGTAAGATTCAAGTAGGCCCTTTAATCTTGAATTTGATTAATTTTAATTCCAAAATTTTAGAATTATTGTAGTAAAATTAGTTAAATAAAAAGTGTTAAATTGACCCTTGAAATTAGGTATTTCTTTTTTATCAAATAAAGAGTGAATAATACATTTTAATATTAAATCTAGAGTATAAGTTGATAGTTGTTTCTCAATGAATTAAGAAAGTAGGATAATTTTATATGTAATAATATTGCTAATTAATGATTTTCGATTTCTTAATATAATACTATTTGTTGATCTTTAAATTTTTTTTGAAATAATAATTTTAATAGTACTAACTTAAGTTATAATTAATAATAATTTTAATAGTACTAGCAAAGAGTTTCCAGTTTGCACCTGCTATAGCATTATAGTGTGCGTTAATATGAAAAATATGATTAATCCATGAGAGTTCTTCAGTTCTCCTTCACCATATTCAGTATTTTGCAGTAGAAGAAGGATTTGAAACCATGAAATAGGCCAATTAAAATAGGCTCAGTATCAAGTAAATAATCTCTCAAATTTTGTTGAATTTTGGAGCAACTGAGCCCTCAAACATTCTAGGCAAGAAGCAACCTGAAAGAAGGGCAGGTAGAAAGGAAGACTAGTGAGAAGGTGGAGCCTATCTCATCATGCTATTAATTCATATAAATGACAGCTCAAAGGGAAAGGCGAGAAACTAAAACTACAAACCAAAAGGGTCACGAGGACAAGAGTCTAGAGAGGCATAGCAAAAGAGAGTTTTAAGCAGCGGAAGAAGAAAAGGCTCACCAAAAATGGGATTCAGTAGTAGAGTTAACAGACGGTTAACAACTGAAAAGGGAGGTACAACACAAAAAGGAGAACTTGAGGGACTACAAAGCTTAAAGAAGCAACAAAATACAACTAGAGATAGTTTAGGAGAGAAACAATAGAGAAGCATACTTAGAAACGGGGACAGAAATGAGCTATCCTAGCCTGAGAGTCTGAGCCCGATCCCGATCCCGATCCTGAGTCCTAGCTTGATTGGGCCCCATCAGCCCGATGGTTGGCTTTGCCTGAAAATTTTTATTTTTTATAATTAAAAATAGAAAACGACGTCGTTTTATTCAAAACGATTTCTTTTTGCCGCAAACTAGAATTATATTAGATGCAAAAGCACCACTTTTGAAAGTAAATTTTATGTTAATGAAAATCTTATATCTTAAAATCATATTCTTTGCTTTATTAACTAATATAATATATTAAATAAATAAAGTGAAATATTTCATTATTAAATACTCTTAATAAAACATCAATAAGAAAATATGTATAGAAGTATGTACAATTAAGGCATGTCATTAACTAGTTGAATTTTAAATTGATTGATATTTAATCCTCTCTTCAATAAGATGTTGGAAAGTTGGTTTTTTAATTCAAAATTATTAATTGCAAACCCAACTATCCATAGCTATTTCTAGAAATTACTGAAAAATTGTAAATTTAGTAGAGCTAGAGAGTAGAGACTATTGAATTTGAATTAAAAATGTTATAATGAATATTTTATATTATTAACGTTTTTAAGTACTATTAACATATTTTAGCTTCATGTTTATAAGTGTATGTTTGCCTTTTGATTCTCTCAAACTTAAAGTCAATAATTATTGATATTAACTATAGTCATTAGGTAATTATTCTTTAAATTTTATGATGTATAAAATTAAATCTTGAGTTCTTTATCAAATGTGCCACATATGAGATTTTGGTGAGAAAGCTTTAATCTCTCTCTCTCTTTTTG
>JANZLC010000002.1:9713987-9724180 GCA_026413385.1 Erythroxylum gracilipes | reverse complement strand
GTGTTCTTGAGATGTGAGCTTATGAAAAGGGTAAAGATTGAAAGGAGAATTTTGAATGATCATGTACAAATGAAGTGAAAATCAAAGTTCAATTTGATACCTATGAATTTTGAAATGGGAATGAGCATTAAAAAAAGGTGTTCTAGAACATATACTCGGGATTGTCATTGAGCATGCATTGTACATAGTCAATTAATACATTTGTGCATAAATAAATGCTTATAAATGTGCAATTATTAATGTAAGTGCAATATGTGTCTTGCATAAATGGGCTATGCAGGTCAAATGTCCGCATTCAGGTGTTCCGGATTTGGAAGCAAATGCTATTTTTGGAGCATACTGTGAGTAGACCTAGATGGTCTCACTTTATTATTTGCTTTATTTGAATTTTGTATACATTGATCTCTGTATGATGAATGTGTATATGATCGTGATGATTGATCAGATTGTATGTGAGTAAAATGAACTAAGTGTTTTAGAAATGTGCATTGCATGCAAGATGATAAGTGAATGCTCAAATATATGTTGAATGTCGGACTACGGTCCGATGATAAGTGAATGTGATCGAATAAGTGCATGCAATGTAAGTGATGCATTCCATCTCATAAATGCATAAAATATAAAGGAGTTGTGATTTGAGTTGCCTATATGAAGCGCTTCCATGTAGAGCTATGCTCCGTAAACTCTGTTCTGACTGAGCCCTATGGGCTAGTACTCTGTTCTGACTGAGCCCTATGGGACAGTATTCTGTAGAAGTGAGAGGCACTCAGTCATAACAATAAGAACGAATGTGAGTCCCATATAAATGGCATTTGCATAATATAAATGTTTAAGTGCACTGAATGTGAAATTGGAATTCTGTATGATGTGTGATATATGTGTTTTGTAACTGGGTGAGCCATCGATGATGGTCACTCATTGAGTTTGCAAAACTCATCCAAAATTTACAAATATTTTTCAGGATCAGAAGAATATCCCGTTAGGCCAACGGGAGTATACCTATAGCATTCAAGTGAAGAATAAAGTTCGGGATCAGTTCGCATCTGCGTTGTATGTCTTTTGTATTTGTGAAAGGGCCTAAATGGCCATATGGAAATTTTTGTAAATTGCATTGTAAGATTGAAAAGGCTTATAAATGAAAGTGGGCCCTATTTGGTTTTTGACTTCCGCATGTATGTTTGTGTTAAAAAAATTATACCTATTTTATGTGTGAGTGTTTTAGCACGCCACTCTCGTGGGATACGGACTCGGATATAACCCTCGATGTTGGGTTCTGGTCTTGCGAGAGTGAGGTGTTACACTAATGAGGAAAAAATCCATTTAACAATTGACAAAGTTCAAATAGATTAAATCTATTGTATATGAAAATGACAATTACTAGCAATATTAAGTCTAATCTTCCTAAAATTAAAAGGGTTAAGAAATTACTTAAGTTTGTGAAAGAGCACTCCTAGACTGCTGATAAGTCTGTTATAGGCACATTAGCGACCATGAAATTTGATGGATTACATAGTATGCATGCACACATCATTAAGACGAGTCTCTAGGAATGGAAGTGGATGAGAATTTCCTTGTGGAGTTTATATTAAACTTATTAACATCTGAGTATGATCGCTTCCAAATGAACTATAATAACATGAAAGACAAATGAAACGTGCATGAGTTGCATAATATGTTACTTCAGGAAAAGACTAGAATCAAGAACCAAGGAAGTCAATCCATTAATTATACCAATAATCAAGGAACTGGTAAGAAAGTTGGAAAAAAGCGTGACAAGAACGTGAACATACCCATGAAAGTTAGTGGGAAATCCTATCAAATCCACAAGAAGGAGCATGATGAACATATAATACATTTCTATCGGAAGGTTGGGCATTTCCAAAGGAATGTCTTAAACATAAGTCATGGTTTGAGAGGAAAGGTAAGCCTAATGCTTACGTATATTATGAAACAAACCTTGCTGAAGTTCTTTTTAATACTTAGTAGATTGATTTTAGTTATACTACTCATGTTTCCAATACCTTATAGGAATTCTTTATGACCCAAACCACATGATCAAATGAAAGTTTGTCTATATGGACAACGAAATGAGAGTTTTAGTAAAAGTTATATAGATTTGTCGCTTAATCCTAGACACTATATATCATTTGGAATTGTGTGAAAATTTAACATACCTAGTATATCTAGGAATTTAGTTTCTTTATCCAAGCTTGATGGATCTAGATACTTATTTAAATTTGGTTGTGGTAGTTTTAGTTTGTATAAATATAACCACAAGATTGGTAGTGGTGTATTTTATGATGGTTTATATAAATTAAACCTTGATGTTATTTATACTGAAACCTTATTGACTTTAAATCCCAATATTGTTATCAAGCATAGTTTAATTAAAGATAGATCTGCTTATTTATGGCATAAACGTTTAGGATATGTTTCCAAAGAATGACTTAAAAGATTAGTAAATAATGAAATACTTCATGAATTAGATTTTAATTATCTTAATATTTATATAGATTGTGTTAAATGCAAAGAAACAAAGCATACAATAATGAAAGGAGTCACAAGAAGCACTAAAGTTTTTTAAATAATTCACACTAATGTGTGTGGACTATTTGATGTGCCTACTTTCAATAAAGAAAAATATGTTATCACCTTTATAGATGCCTATTCACGTTATAAATATGTCTATTTGCTATATGATAATCTTATGTTGTAGATGTAACATCCCACCCCAGACGGGAAGGATAAACTCGTAATTTGGCAAAGGTTGAGAGTGATTAGGACTAATTGGAAAATGTCATGCATACTGGTATTGGTCAACAGTGAATTAGTGCACATGAAAATAACTGTACATGCATTCATGATTATTTCCCGGTAATTGGGCCTAAATGGCATTTTATTGTGATTAATGTAGAAATTGTGTTTGAAAAATTTATTGGAGTGAGTTTTTGTGTGTTTTATATTTTAAGGGTATTTTAGGAAATTTTTTGGACTTTTTCAGAGAAAATTTCCGAACCGAAAATATAGCCAAGGGGTGAACCGGTTGATTTTCGGTAGCGAAAATTTCTGTCCAATGACACTACAATATTGGGTATATTATTTTGGGATTGAAATTAGAGTCATTGAAATTGAACGGGTCAAATATTCATTTCATTAGGGTTTAATCCTATTAAATGACTTTTGTCTTTTTCCTAAGCTTGCCAAGTGTCCAAAATGCATTAATGAGGCTTGTCTTTTGTTCCTATCCTATCATTCTCGATTCTTCTTGGTTAAAAGGGTGAGAGGAGCTTCTGAACTCGATTTTAATTGCAACCTTCTCCTCCATCCGTGGGTGCTTCCTCCTCCTTTGTTAATTTTTTTCCTCCTTTGTAAATTGCTACTTTTCTCTTCTATCTTAAGTGATTCTCTCCAGTTGTACACAAATCCAAGCCTAAGCTTCTACCTCCCTCAAGTGATGATTGCCATGGGTGTGAGTGGAAGGGAGAAATTGGGGTAGTTTGAAGATTGAAGATTTTTAAAGCTTAAATAGGTAAGAGTTTGTTCTATGTTTGTTACATGTATAATTGTGACATCTTGTGCATCAATTGCATGAAGTTGTGCTTTGACTAGATGGGGATATAAATTGGTTATTTCATTGATGGTTGATTGATCAAATGCTAATGAATGTAAGTAGAGTTGTTAAGATGATTAAAAGTGACATTATGCTTAAAGATTAGTGTAAAACATGATGGATGATGGGAGGAATGTATGCTGCAATTTGTGGACTTATGTCCAAGGTTAGGATGTGAATGAGATATGGTAGATATATGAAATGAATTGAGGGAGAATTGGTTTAGAAATGGCAAGGAAGTGATAGGGTTTGGCTTAGGTATCAAATATGGAAATTGTGACTTTGTTCATGTTGCAATGTTTTGCTATAACTAATTGTGTGGTTAAGAAAATGAGGTGAGGATTGTGCCAAATTAAACTTGAGTTTGTTGGCTACAATTTTGTGTGAAATAGGTGTTGTCTAATTTTAGCCGTAAGAGGTTGAATTTTAGCTTGGAATGTTCATGTTATGAACTGTATGAACACTAACCGAAAGTGTATTCTGAAACTTTGGTGATTTTTCTATATTTATGTAGAAGGAATTGATGGAAATGGTCTTCATGAAAGTTGAAGCCTATATTGTTATCTTTCCATTGCCACTAATTTTGTAATTTTTCGATCTGTATAGTGGGAGATATGAATTGTTGACTATGGACTAATTTTGTGCAATTTGGTAAAACCTAGACTAAGTGAGGGTTTTGTGACCATTCTGGAACAATTTGAGAGAATTCTGTGAATTGAATTGGCTTACGTGATTTTCTGAAACGTTGTAGAGGAAGTATTTATCTTGAAAATGGTATATAGAATGCAATTTTTAGATAATAGATTTAGGACTTATGAATTTTCAAAGATTGGACTGAAATTAGGTCATTGACTGATGAACAGGGCAGAAACTTGTATGATAGTTTTGAGATTGATAGCACTGGAATTGGCTTTGAAGCCCTTCATGAGAAGTGTAGTACTATGTTTGATATTTTCATAGGTGTAAAGTATGTAATTTTTTAACAATTTTGCAAGGAGATATACTGTTTTGAAATTTGCTGTTCAGATTGGGTCATTTCTGTGGGCAGAACATTGATTGAATTATTTGACCTATTTAGAAATTGAATTGGGATACATGTTGCTTCTGAACGTTATAGAACACATTCTGATCTTTCAATTGGTATTTATTTGTAATTTTCGACTGAGGAAATGGGAAGCTATGGATTTTGCAAATTACTGCACTGGTTGAGAACTCATTGACTGGACAGAAACTTTGAGTGCATTTTTGACACCCTTTGGGGTGAAATTGATTTTTGTGTTCTACATGAAACTGATAGAGTTTTTCATAACCTTTCCAACGAGGTATAGTTTGTAATTTTCTGAATTGTGTGCAAAGAGTTATGGGAGTTTGGAATTCGGTTGGAAAAATGGGAAAAAGGAGAAGGAACTCGCGATCGCGAGATGATTATTTGAATGACAGCTCGCGGGAGCGAGTTGGTCGTGAGAGCAGAATGACTCGGATTCGCGTTTGGCTGGCGATCGCGAGCGGCTCGTTGAAGCCGCACTCGCGAGATGGGTTTTCTTTTATTTTAATTTTTATTTATTTAATTGGTTTTGAGCTTCTTTTGCTCATATCTTTTCCGTCCGACGTCCGATTGACCTGATTCTTGAGGCATCGGATTCGTATAATATTGAATTTCATTTTATAAGAAATTGGGAATTTTTGGACGAGAAATTGACGTGGGTCCAGGTAATGGTCTTTTTGGTCACTGTTTTATTTATTTCGGGACCTATTGAGGTCCGAATTGAGTACTGTCAGTGTCATTAGATTTCTAATTTTTATACGGATTTTTTTGATGGAAAATATTAGATTAGGGCCAGGAATATCATGAACATGCTTTGTGCACCGTCTAAGTGTTACATGTGCATTCTAAAACAGTTCTGATTGCACAAATGATAATGTTTACATACTGTCACTGTTATAGAGGCACTTTTGGAGCGTCAATCCTCTAGTGTTCCTGAAACTTCCAGGTATTCGCTCGGAAGTACAGGTGAGTAACCTAGATGGTTCATTCACTTATTATATGTTTAATGTGGAGAATAATGGAGGGATTAGAGTTGTGTATTGTTTCTGACTAGATTCCAGACAGGTGGTCCGATGGATTGGGAGAATTGGCATAGAAGTGTATCTGGTTGTGATTCTGTGAACTGCATTATTTCTACTGTGTGAAAGTGTGATACATAATTGGCTTGTATTGTTACTGCTTACTGTTTCATTGTGATATACCGTGATACTGTGATTCACTACTTGAAGTGTTCTAGATGTGGCCACTGTGCATTATTTGCTACACTGTACTGTCTTTCGTTGCCTCTACTGGGACAGACTATTTTATACTGATTGTTACCTTGGGCATATGCATTGCATACATCAATGCATACATCAATGCATAAACGGATAACAACAATAGTTGTGACCAGAGTCGCCACTGATACTGATAATGATACTGATACTGAAAAAGAGCCTCGAGATCGAAGGGAGTCCTACTCCCTAGACGCCAAGCGTCCACTGATTACTGTCCACTGTTTATGCGCTCGGTCACAACACGGTAATGAAATGGGAAAGTGTCACATGTGCATTGCATACTTATTTAACTGAATACTGTAAATGGGAAACAGCTGAATGCCTTCCAAAACAGTGAATTGCTGATAAGTAGTGACATAGTACTTCTGACTGTGATATTACTGTGATTTGTATGTTGCATGAACTGGGCGAACCATCGATGATGATTCCTCACTGAGTTCGCAAAAACTCATCAAAATTTTGCATCTATTTTTCAGGACTAGAAGAGTACCCCGTTTGACATAGGAGTATACCTACTGCGTGCAAGTTGAGAGAAAGGTCGGGATCAGTTCGCGTCTGCATTAGTGTCTCACAATTGTATTCCGCAATCGTTGTAAACTGATTTGTATTTGACTTTGATGGATATTGTAAATTCTTGTAAATGATTGTAATAACTGAAAATATTTACTACTGTCTACTGCTTATTCCGTGCGAATGAATGTCTAAAAAAAATTGTATACCGAGTTTTAACTGACTGATGTAGTACGCCACCCTCGTAAGGCACGGACTCAGATATCACCAACGATATCGGGTTCGGGTCACGCGGGAGTGGGGTGTTACACTCCCTCTGTCTCTCCCTCAGCCGCTCTATCTAGATCCACCACCTCTGCTCTGTTGAACTATTGTATTACCCCCAAATCGCCCACTGGCAGTAGTCTGAGTCCCCAAAGTAGCTAGACAATCTCTAATCTCGTGGTCTATAGAGCCATATTTAAAACAGGCCCTATACATTCTCCGACACTCACCACCATACCTTCTCTCGCAATACTCACAAACTGGAAGTTGATTCTGAGCTGAGCTTCTCTCGCTGCCAATTTATGACATCCTGCCCCTCGGCCTAGACCCTGACTGCCTAGATCCACCTGAGGATCTGAATAGTCTATTCTGGCGCTTACTGAAGCTCCTGCTAAAACTGCCCTGACTCTCACTAGACCTCTTTCCTCTGAACCCTTTCCCAGTCTCTGCTTGTTTCTCCTTCATCAGCTGTTCAATTCTAATTGAGGCAGCTCTCAACTCAGTGAAAGTGCCCATATCTGATCTCGTCAACCTTGTTCTGATCTCCATCTTAAGCCCATTCTCAAACCTCCTGCCCTTATCTTCTTCTGTAGGGATTAGATCAGTAGCATAACCCATCAATTCATTAAATCAAACCTCATACTCAGCCACTGACATCCTACCTTGCTTTAATTCCAAGAGCCCATGCATCTTCATGTCCAGATAGATCTTGGGCATGTAGTTGTCTCTGAAGACCCTCAGAAAGTCTTCCCACTTCAATTGACAAGGTCTGGTAGTACTGCCCAAAACAGTCTTCCACCACTGATAAGCTGGGCCCTGTACTAATGATACTGCATAGTCAAACCTCTCATTAGGCTCACAGTCCATCTGATCGAATACTCTCTCCGTCCTCTCTAACCATCCCTCGGCCTCAGCAGGGTCTGTGCTGCCATAAAAGTCCACATCTCCCTACTTCCATAGCCTATCATACCTCCTCTCCCTTCTCTCAGGAACTCTAGGAAGCAACCCCTCAGACCGAGGTACCGAGGACTCTTTACTGGCTTCTATAGATCCTTGGTCAGTTGGTTGATCAATCTGATCACCTAGAGCAGATGACCTATAACAAATAATAAATTCAATCATTATCCGCATTTTTCAAGATATTTTATGCTTAACATTCCTATATGTCCCAACCATGCCTAAGATCATGATGGCCCTATGGGCAGTGAGCCCATCCATGCCTAAGATCACATCTATCTCCCTCAACTGCAATACTATCAAGTTTGCATCCAACTCTGCTTGCTCAATCCTAATTACGCACCCCTTGCATACCTCACTAATAACAGTAGTACTACCTAGAGGTGTACTCACCTTTAGCCCATACTGTAGTAACTTCCTATCACAATGCAATCTACATGCTAAATATGGTGCGATAAAGGAGTGTGTGGATCCTGGATCTAGCAGTGCAAATGCCTCCAAATCATAAAAAAGAAGCATACCTGCAACCACATCTAGTAAGTCTTGGGCCTCCTACCGGGTCATAGCATAGACCCTAGCTTGGGACTGTGGTCGGCTGCCCTGTCCCTCAGGCCTCATGAAAGAACTCCCAGCTCTTCCTCTGTCTCTCCCTCGGCCTCTTTGTCCAGATACACTACCTTTGCTCTGTTAAACTGTTGTATTACTCCCAGATTGTCCATTAACAGCAGTCTGAGTCCCCAAAGTAGCTGGACAATCTCTAACCTGGTGGTCCATAGAGTTACATTTAAGGCAAGCTCCAGTCAATCTCCAACAATCACCACTATGCCTCTTCTTGCAGTGCTCACACGGGGGCCACTGACTCTGCACTATACCTCCTTCATTGCTGGCGTGAGTAAGACCACCCCTTTGTCTGGATCCTGACTGCTTAGATCCACTTGAGGATCTAAATGGTCTATTCTGGCACTTACTGAAGCTCCTGCCAGAACTGCCCTGACTCTCACTAGGCCTCTTTCCTCTAGACCTTTGTCTAGTCTCTGCTTGTTTCTCCTTTATTAGCTATTCAATTCTAATTGAAGCAGCTCTCAGCTCAATGAAAGTACCCATGTCTGACTGCGCAAACCTTGTTCTGATCTTCATATTAAGTCCATTCTCAAACCTCCTGCACTTGTCTTCTTCTGTAGGGATCAAAGCAATAGCATAACCCATCAATTCATTAAATCGGACCTCATAGTCCACCACGGACATCTTTCCTTGCTTCAATTCCAAGAACTCTTACATCTTTATGTCCAAGTAGATCTTGGGTATGTAGTTGTCTCTAAAGACCCTCAAAAAGTCTTCCCACTTCAATTGACAAGGCCTGGTGGTATTGCCTGGAACAGTCTTCCACCACTGGTAAGCTTGGCTTGCAGTATTGATACTGTATAATCAAACCTCTCATCAGGCTCACAGTCCATCTAATTGAACACTCTCTCTGTCCTTTCTTACAATCCCTCGTCCTCAACAGGGTCCATGCTGCCATAAAAGTCCACAGCTCCCTACTTCCATAGGCTATCATACCTCCTCTCCCTTTTTTTAGGAACTCTGGGATGTAGCCCCTCAGATTGAGGTACCGAGGACTCTCTAATGGCTCCTATAGATCCTTGGTCAGCTGGTTGATCAATCTGATCACCTAGAGCGGATAACCTATAACAAATAATAACTTTAATCATTATCCGCATTTTTAAAGATATTTTATGCTTAACATTCCTATATGTCCCAACAGATGCCAAACCATGCTCTAATACTACCTAAATATAGCACCCCCTTACTGTAGGGTATACACCAGGACGCTCGGGGGTCATTTCAGTGCATAACCTACGCTAAGGGAGAGCTACGTTCAACCATTACATTCACTTCCCAAGGAATTATAACATTATTCGCTTATAAAGCATCATTAGAAAATCATAATATTTTTAAAACCAACTTTTCCTCATTTCATTTCTCAAAATCAAAAGTCTACATTGTATCCTTCAACTTTAAATACATGTACGCTAACAAAACCTAGTACAAAAGTACTATATGATAGAGGAAAAGACATCAAATCTATCTTAGCCATCCAAAAATTCCCAGCTGACCGACCTTTGAGCTATGACTTCTCTTTGCCAAAACACAATCTGCGTGGCTAGTAGAGCCTCTCAGTAGCTAGAGTCAGTCTCTCGGTCCTGAAAAGACAATGTTGCAATTTTGGTGAGTTTTACGAACTCAATGAGATAACCATCATCGGGTTCACTCAATTCATGTAGCACATCATTTCACATAACATAAGATTTCACCACTTTGCACTTAACATAATTGTAACGCCCCAAATTAGGGGTTAGCATGTTAAGCAACTTTACTGATTTATGTTTTGTCTCTTTGAAATTTTGGCATGCATTCATGGCATTTTCCGGGTAAGTTGGTTTAATGACACTTCAGATTTTTCAGACAATATTAAGATAATTTTAGTAATTTTTGGATACTTCGATGATTTTTAGAAATTGTTGGTGACGTA
>JANZLC010000002.1:9674990-9693914 GCA_026413385.1 Erythroxylum gracilipes | reverse complement strand
AGCTCTCTGCTTCCTCTATTTATACTAAAGCCCACTTCTCTTATTTACCATCTTGCCATTAATGAATGAGCAATGACTTATTTGCCCTTATTTTACCTTTGAAACTAATATCTTATCTACAAATTTAGATCGGGTAAATGAGGGAACTTGACAAAACTTTATTCTACAAAAATGTTCTTCTCAATCATACAAATCCAACGCCTCAAGAATTAGATCGATCGGAGCTCTATAGCTCAAGATATCTCCAAAATACTAAAGTCTGCTCAGAATTGTCAACTGGTCCTCTCACTTTAAGTCGATCGGTTGAAAGTCTTAGAGACTGAATCTAGATAGGCCTTCTTCATCAAAGTTGTAGCCTCATGTCTCGATTTTAATTTGCAACTTGAATCACCGAATTCTGAGCTCTATAGCTCTAGATATCCTCAAAATACCGATCTATGTTCAGACTTTTCCCATCGATCATCTCACCTTGAACCGATCGATCTCTCTCAATTTAAATCCAAAACCGATCAACATGGCATGGAAAGATAGAAAAATGTCTTAAGAATCCAACGCTTTGAAAATCAGGTCGATCGAATATCAGAAGAAGAAGTTATTCTCAAAATAATAGAGGGAGGTCGGTCGGCAGAAAACTCCACAGAAGTGCCGAGCGGAGAGCCCGCGAGGTGAGCGGGCCGCACGGGCGCTCGCTTGCTCGGGCCGCTCGGTGAACAAACTTTGTGTCTGACCTTCTAACTTTGAACCCTCATATCTTTTGACTCCGAACTCCGAATTGAACAAATTTTGTGTCTATTTTATAGGGAAATGACCGATCTACAATTTCATGAAGAACTGAAAGACAAAGTCAGTCACTAAAGGGGTTAAAAAGTCTACACAATGTGGCTGATTGATCGGTCTCATACTAAACAATATCAGAACTTCCAAAAATCATAACTTTCTACCCCCTTGTCCAAAAAGCTCGATCGTTATACGCATGGAAAGATAAAAACAAGCTCTACAATCTTCATGAAGAACTCAGAAACCAATTCAACCCCTAGCTAAGTCAATTTTCCAATCAAATTTTCTGCCCTGATTAATAATCACCTAAATAACATCATTCAACAATTCAACTTTCCATTTGACTCCATCTAACAAGCAACCTCAATTTATATGCTCATTATATTCAATAACATCCTATTATTCATTACACATTCTATCTTTCTTTTCTATAGTGTCTCACGTATATATATATATACATACACATATTAACGATAGTTCCCATTTAAAGTTCATCAACTCATCATCCATACTTAAATCCTCCATACACAATTCATTAAACACATTCCTATGACAAGCATCGAGCCATTTCTCAAATCATCCATAAGCCACAAAATACAAAATTTTGGAACAAATTTTGAAACCAACTCCATATCACTCAAAGTCTATTCACAAAGTTCATATACAAAACTTATGGCACATTTTCAAATTAATGCAAAGTCATACTTGACAAGCATTGGCAAAACACAATAAGACTCGAAGGTCTTCCATTAATATCAAAAGATAGGTTCTTACAAAGCTTTAGTGGGCATTTCTAGCCCCAATACATCGAAGTCTCATAAATTGAAATTTCAAAGAAGTTACATGAATAGTAACTGAACAAGCTCACTTTTTCAATTATAAAGATGTTACCCACACTACCTGCATACTTAAAACACTCATTCTTTGTCATTAACCTCAAACATCATTAACAATATTACCCAAATACAACACTAATTACAACACTAATTTCCTGATTTAATTTCATTTAATAAATCAAATTTTCATGAAAAAGGGTCGGGGTCCAACAATTCTATTAGTCTCAGATTGATAGTCCGAAGAGAGTTATAAAGATGTTAGGATGATGAAATATGCTTGATCCTGTTTAGGCCGAGATTGAACCTAGAACTAGACGACCTTGCGTATATTTGACAATTTAATCATTTTCAATCGCTTGCTTTAATTTGTTTTAGATAGTTTACATTTATTTAATTTTCTAAATTGCTAAAAATCCAACCCCCCCCCCCCTCTTTATATTTTCCTTACATCAATTAATTTTGGTTACGAAAATTAACCGAACATTTCCTATGGATTCGATCCCAACTCACCCTAACTACAAATTTTAGTGTGCAGAGTCAGGTAAATTTGGTAGTACACTCAACACGCATTGTCAATAGGACGCATTGGTTTCTTTGGGCACAAAAGACACAATAACTCTTAGTAGAAGTACTGTGAGGATTTTTCTAGCTTGAACTTGCTTAGAGTCGACGGCGACATGTTGGAAATCACTAAAATGTGAAATTATAATATTTAATTTTATAAAAATTTTAATAATTAATTTTAAATTTCTACCATGTCAGCAATGACGTGACAGTATACCAACGACATTATATCTTCATCACCTTTTTTATTAACGTAGGGTTCAATTTTAACATTCTTAAAATAATAGGGATTAATTTAAATGCTCCAAAACCTTAAAGTTTAGTTTGTCATTAAAAGCAAACCTTATGATCATTTTTACCCTTTTAGCCAACTTCATTTCAAGGCTTGGGATTGTCCATAATATAGCCTAACCATTGAAAATTTATTGTGATAATTTTACAACAGTTTTTTTCTCTAAGAATGATAATTATTCCAAATGTGTTAAACATATAGAACTGAAATGCTTTGTTGTTAAGGAGGTCCAAAAATGTAAAATGTCAATAAAGCATATTAGCATTGATTTTCTGTTACCTAACCCCTGCGTATTAATGACTGTATTATTTATAAATTTTCTATTTTCTACATCATATATTTTATTGTAATGTATGTTGTTGAAAAAAGGGCTGAAATCTCATTATGTGCTTCTCACCTATAATCATGATTAAGGAAAAGAGCTAGTATAGGGTACATGGAAAAGAGTATATTGAATTAATAGTATATGATCGTTGTGGCCTTTATTTTTCTTATACTTGATTATAGTTACTGATGATATCGATGTATGGGAATGATGACTATTGTATATTATGATTGTTTGAATTATTGTTCCAAAGTCACATGAGTCAAGTAAAAAAATGCTAGAAATTAGCCGTCAAAAGATAGTTAAGAAAAATTAATAACTTATTAAAGAGATCTTTTAGCTATTGTGATGAGAAGTTTTTAAAAATGGTTTGATGGATGTCAGTTATAAAAATTCAGACCGGTCATTGAATCGGTGGTTTTATTGATTACCGGTTTGACCAATTTGACGTAATAACTATGCAATAATTATATTTAATATTTAAAATATTTACAAAATACAAAAACAAAAAAATGTCAGACTGGTCAGACCGGACCGGTTCGACCGGTCAAATTGACCGATTTTGACCGGTTTAAACTGGATCAATTGACCACTAGTTTTGAAGTGTAACCCGGACCGGACCACTGACCCGTCACTGATCGGACCGGCTAGTCCGGTCCAGGTTTAAAAACACTGGTACTTATAAGAGATATCTTGGTTCTATCTCTACCAATAGATTATCTTGGCTCCATTCTATCTTTGCCAATAGATTTTTTGTCCTCAGCATAAGTGAGATCGCAATGTTGGAAAAAGACAAATTGAGTAGGGAATTTATATATTACTGAAAAATACAGAAAGGGTATTATTCGAATATGAATTTCTAAATTCAGCCATATTTATGAAATAACTCTAAATTTCAAGTTTTTCATTAGCGGAAACAAAGAATAAGCATAGTTGACAAGTACTGTGTTTATGCGCTTTCGTTTTTCTTGAGGCCATAACGGGACCGGAGCAAGCATACTGAAAATTCTCCTCTTATGGTAAAAAACAAAAGAAGATATCTATATCAAAACGACAGCGTGTAAAGTTGTAACCAATAGTCACCGCCCACCCGTATTGTAATGACCAAAGAAGAATATAGTATCATCAGAGGGATTCAGCCAACCATACGACCATTCCATTCCACAGCTAACCATAAACCAACCATTACATCAAAATCAAATACCATTACCAACCCTTTTTATGAGGAGGAGAGACTAATCCGAAATCCTATCCTGTTCCTTTTCCTATTACCTGCTATCTTACTCTCTCTTTTTTTCCACTTTTTTGCATAATAGTTCTTAATTTATGTCTTGTTTTTCTTGTCTTAGATTAGATTATATTTTGTAATAAGATCCCAATTCCTCTGTTCTTTGTTGTGTGTCCCCTGTTTCTCTCTGCCGTCCAGATCGTCGTCGTCGTCCGTCTTTGTTTTGGTTTCTGTTTGCGGGTTTCCTGTTTTACCCTCGTTTTGCGATTGCATTTTCAGTTCCCCCATCTCATGGCTCTGCTACCTTTTGTCATCCTCTATTTTGGGGCTTTGTCTTCGCCTGGCCTTGTGTCGGCTTCGGCTTCTACGTGCCCTAGAGTCTCTACCTTTTCACCTCATCATCTTCAATCCCAATGCTTCCTCTCCATCTCCCCAAGCCCTGTTCTTGAGGTACGTTTTCTCATTTCCCTCTTTAATTTCCTTAATGTTTAAATTTTTGTTGTTCCACTTGGTCGTTGCTTAGATTGATAAGTTATTGGTCTTTTTTATCTTTCCTTTTTATTTCTCTTTTGGATTTGGATTAACGGCTTGTATTGTTTGATTTGATTTTTGGGTTTGACGGAGTGTTCTGTAATTTAATTACTAATTTTTTGTCGGCCCATTTGTATATTCCTTTGAGATGGATATTTAAATTTTCGGGTTTTATTAGGAATTGGTTGGTGACCCGTATTCTTTAGGTCTTCATGAAAATCCTTGGTTTCAATCTTGTGTGCTCTGTAATTAAGGCTAGGGTAAGCTGTTGACTTTAAGGTTGTTGTAGTATTGGGTGATGAAATGAGGACTTTGAATGGGTTTCCTTCCTGTAGCAGAGTATTATATATTATAAATGAACTTTTCCAAATTTAGTTGACAACAAGAAAAGGAGATTGCTCGGTAATTGTGGCTACTATGGTTTCTGTGACTTAGATGTCTTGTATTTGGTTCTAGGTGTAAAGCATGTTCTTTTCAGGTAAGTGTATGCTTGATTGGACGTAAAGTTTTTAATAGAATGAAATGGAATGTAAATGAATGTAATAGTAGAAAATTGTTGTTTGGGAGGGATGGAAGGGTTTATAATGTAATATAGTGAAATGTTGTTTGGATGAACGGTTTATAATGTAATATAGTGTAAAGTTGTTTATCATTTTACATTTCATCCTAAACTTCTCAAATCGGAGGTTTTTTATTTTTGCTGTTTAGAATATAATGGGATGTAATATAAAACTCTGTTTAGGATATAATGGGATGTAATATAAAACTCTTCTCTTCTATCCCATTCTATTCTATTTCATTCCATTATAAACCCTCCTCCTAAATAATGAAATAATATTACATTCCATTCCGTTCCGTTAATAAACCCCCAACCAAACATACCCAAGTCTCTAAGGAGTATCCTTTTCTCGTTTTCCATGTCCTTTTCTATGTGGGCATGGATGACTATTTCTAGGATTTTCGTTTGCATATTTAGTGTGTCGTGTACATGCAGGGTGCTGGATGGGGAGGACTTAAATTTGGAGAGAAAAGCAAAGGAAGTTAAAAATGTATGCTGAATTAAAATACTTTAAGTTATTTTCTCGTTCTAATCAAGTTGTTTGTCAGATTAGATGCAATATCCTTGTGAAGGATGGGATTCTTTTACATCAAGCCTTACATTGTGGAAATTTTGACTCTGATCATCATATTCTTATAAGAAGATTTAACAATTAGACAGTTGCTTATTTTCCTAAGGAGCAGCCTTGCAGTTTTACCTTTTTAATGTTCCAGCTTCATAAAATCTTTATGGTTATGGTTGAGTGGGTTATCAAAAATGTAGGTTGCTGTCTATAAATCGTTCATTTATATTGTTGAGAGCATGTGAAAATGTTGCTTTCCTATCTAAGATGCTACTTTATAGCTGTATTGGACCTCAAGCTCTGCCTGATTCTGGGGACTATATTGAGGAATCCCTTCATAGATTTCTTTGGCATTTAAAAAGATTCAAGGGAGAATTGTTCTACCTTCCATCTACTCACAACTTGACTGGGTTTTTCGAATGTGATTAACTTTTGGTTCCATATTACTTAGAATTCTGAACTCAAATGTTCTGACAACTGTTAGGAGTGTATAAGTTGTCAACTGATCATCATTTTTTCCACAATGGTTGTCTAACTTGTATATGCTTTAACTGAAATATCTGGTGCAAGAATGAAAGTTAGCCTTTATATCATCCCTTCTGTCATTCCTTCTCTAATTTGCAATACCTCACCACTCTTATCAACCTGGATCTGCATTAAACTATCATAGAATTGGTTCTCAGATCTCTATTTTACTGATTTGGTGAGTTATATTGAATATTCTTTGATCTCTCTTTTTCTCTTCCTACTGCTGAGCTGCATATCTAAATGTGTCAATAGGTGAATGGGAACATCCTGGACTGGACTTTGACTTCAATTAAGGGGAATGCTTATACTTCTGTACTTTTCTACGCTTCTTGGTGCCCTTTTTCACGTGATATTCGTCCCAAGTTTGAGCTTCTTAGTACCATGTTTCCTCAGATGGAACATTTGGCTCTTGAGGAATCTTCTGCTGTCCCGAGGTATGTTGTTACTTGCTCCACTTCAAATGTTATGTTATCACAGATGAAATATTCTAAGCTAGGTTTTTACTTCCACTGGACTAGTTATTCTTGATGTTATGTTTATGCCTACTCAAAGAATCAGCTACCGAGCATCAACTCTTATTTTATCGTCAAGGACTCTACATATTATGAGATTGATTGCTAGAATGTATGCTTACATATCTTTCTGTGTACATGGGAAGTATATTCTAGTGGATCATTACTTGAGCAAAACCCTTTTCGCTACATTTATGTTTTAAGCTTCTAGTTGAATTAATCATCTCTATCAAGGTGAACTTTAGTTCAGTCTTTTCTAGGGTTCTGTTTTAATATATGTGCATGATTGTTGGTATCTGTTTCTTTTTAAGTTAATACTCTTGCATATTTGAATCACCTATTTTTAAAGCAGTTTAACTAATTTATCAATATGGAAATGTAATTATACCAAAATCAAGAATTTTTTATGCAGCTGCCCTTTTCAATTTTTTGTCTTTCTACTTGACCACTTTTCCAATTCTAGTCCTCTTTAATTTTTGTTATTTGAGTTTTCCTACATGGTTTAACTTTTGAATTTAGTCCTTACTCTCAACACTTCTGAGATTTTGTGTGACATCAACTATACCAAATGTGAGATCTCTACTTGCAATTGAGACTAGATTTTTCAAAAAAGAAAGACTATAAGTGACGTGTGTTAGAAGTACTATCAGAAAAATATCAAAGTGTGAGCTACAGTTCACTTTAGAATTTGGAAGTCTTGATGGAAGAATATAGCCCCCTTATTAGGCTTCTATGACAGTTCATATTGATGTTTACTCTGAAAAATTAAATATCCACTATGAATTTTTCACTTAGATGTTATCTGTGTTTGACAAAACTCTGGTTTTCTCGTCAATGAAGACCATATTGGAATGTTATCATATGTAGGAGGACTTGCATACATAAATCTAAGTAGGAAGATGAAATTGGAATCAGGATCAAGTATGAATGAAAATTTATTTATTCCTTTTGTTGAATGGCCCCAAACACATGGAAATGAGACTATTCTTTTATTTACCCCTGGAAGTTGTCACGTCATCTTTTACTGATAACCAAGAAATGCCTTATTTCACAGCATGTTTTCTAGATATGGAATCCATAGCTTGCCTTCAATATTATTGGTGAATCAGACATCGAGGGTGAGGTATCATGGCCCTAAAGATCTACAGTCTCTGGTACAGTTTTATGAGAAAACAACAGGTAAATTCTTCCCTCTATAACAAATCATTGTATAAGAATGAATGTGTGGTTCTATTTTATTCTCATTTAATTCTACTTTCATTAATTTCATAACTCGATGCCCAGCTTCCAATGCGCTCATGTGCAGAATTTTCATACGTTTCAAAGATCTGTTAAACCATTATGAACTGATGCAAATGGTCTAGAATGTTATTGAGTGCCAACTATATCTAATTAAAGCATCATACATGTTCTGAGAGTGTGAAATGATTGCCGTACAGCTTCATCTATTGTAATGTGTGATTTTCTGTGTGATTCAGGACTCGAACCAATTCATTATCTGGTTGAAGATAGGCCAAGAAGTTTGGACGTCGGTGAAAAATCCATTATGCAGCCATGGAATGTTTCATCTTTGGATGAGATTATGAAAAAGGAACCATATTTGCTATTTGCTGCACTGTTCCTGTGTTTTCGGATGTTGCTGCTTGTATTCCCTAAAGTGTTGTCACATGTGAAGGCTTTATGGGGCTTATATGTTCTACACCTTAACCTGGAAATATTTGGGGAGACGAGCCAGTTGTTTGGGCGTATACTTGACATGATTGATGTGAGGAGAATTTGGACCAAACTTGGATTATGCAAGACCAGGAACTTCCACGAAGGAGCCAAAAATTGTCGTGTGTGGGCTTCATCTTTGGCTTCTGTTGCTTTAGGTGAATCTTCTTCGTCATCAAGTAGATCATAAATCTGAGGTACACTAAACTTCCCCGACATATTCAAATCGAGGGTACAAAAGAGCATACTGAGGATGAGGAGTTGATACTAAATCTATTTTGAATGCTCTTGCTAACTGTTGAACCCTCTGTCTCGCTTTTAACTTTTTTCTTGTTGGTCTAGTAAAGGTATTATTATTATTAGTGATAATGATGATAGCTGAAGCTGTTGTACTTGGTTCGGGTATTGGGAGGAAGCAAACATGCATGTAAATCTGAGAACAGCTTGTCCTTTTTCCTTTTCTCTGTATATTATTTCTCATTTGGAGGAGAACCAACTTTACACGAGTGGATGTAAGCATGTCTCTATTCTCGCGCTCTTAAGTGTCAACTTGATGAAATCAGGATAACTCTTTTAAACTAAAATGAACTTCGCTGGTAAGTTGGAAAGTCCTTTTAGCAACTAATGATTGATAATAATTTATGACTTAGTATCATGTTGTTTTCCCATTGTCCAATTTTTGAGCTGATGTTTGTCACAACACACTTGACCTTTTGCTCTTGTGGGTATTGAATTGATTGTGAGTTATTAACTGATCAAGATTTACTAATGGCCCCTGAGAAAGATGTCCAAACCAATTTCCACAGGCTACCCGACATATCTAATCTTGACACACCTTATCCTTAGCTTGAAGTGCCTGCAAGTCACCTGTCAAAGAAAAACAAATCATGATCTTTACCAAACTAAAACAAAAGGTTAAAGAGAATAAAGCTTAGCCAAAGAGGTACCTTGAGAGATAACCCTAAGTATCTAGTCTAATGATTAAATCTACATTAATTCAATGAGTCCAACTTCTTATTAAAAAGGGGGATTGTGTGTAGGTCTTGATTCATTTAATGTTTCCTATTCAGATGCTTCGGTTAAAACAGGATGGCCACTCTGAAGAAGTTATTTTATGAAAAATTCTTCTTTTTGGAGTTAACTTGCAAGCCAAATATATCTACAGGATGCACACAAGTTAATGCAAATGTTGAGAATACAAGTAATTTGCCTACCCCGGAAAACCAAACACAAGTTAAGCTAAGTATTGGTCGGTATTGATCATTGGTGTTGCATTTTAAGTGATGTAATATGAAAAATGGTATACGTATTTGAAAGTCTATTTGGCAAGGGCTGGAAATCTTCTTTTTTTTCTTAATTTATCAAAAATTTATTCGTATTTGCATGCTAAGATGTCTTAAAGGTGCTAACTTTGTTGGTTCTTGCGGTAACTGGGGAGATTAAAGAGAGTTTCTTTTCTGGCTCAACTCTGGTTTGTTAACCTTAAGGGTAGGCTGAAAGAAGATGGGTTAGATTTTGAAGCTTTTTGTTTATTAATTCAATATTTAATATATTTTCAAGTCTGAATTGTTATGGAAGAACCCGTGGACAGTTGTCTATGGCTTCCGCTTCCTTCTTTTCTCCTCAAGGGCCTACCCCATGTCGCTTTCTTTTCAAGCAAACTTGGATAAGCAACCCCCCACGTCTTCTGCTTCCCTTCATCTTTTTCTGTAGGTGGAATAATTAATAAAACCGAAGTACACCAGAATAGGCTAAAAGATGAGACCTTTAGCTTTAGGCCACACTGCTCACCGTGTTTTGACCACATCTACTGCATGTACTGTTGGCTCAAATTTCTCCAAATCTACACAACAGTCATCAGAACTAGTGAGAAAAAGTAAAAGAACCCAATAGAAAATTGGAAAGAAATATCCAAGGAGACCTATCAAGCAAGGCATTCATCTTCGCGGTTGTGGGTCCCATTGGACCACCCATGGATTGACACATTCATATTTATCTTTCTCTCCTGGACATCTTGGGTTATACTCCATACTCCATAGAGCTAGAGGACACCATAGTGGTGGCCTTGGCTCTTACGGCTGATGAAAATCACTCGCTTGACTCCATCAAAAGAAAAGATCCCTTGTTTTGATCATTAACTCAACTTCTTATACAATATACAGAGAACCTTTTACATATATGCGTAAAGACCCTTACCTTCGATCCAGTTCAATTCCATAAATATCTGCTAAAAGATGGATCTCGATGAGTGGGAACTACTGCCCCGTGAGGGATTTCGTGATTACAGAGAAGATGAAGAAAAAGAGATTAGAGGAGGAAGCAAACGTAGCTCCAGTCCGAAAACTGTCTTTAACATGAACTACTTCATGTGCCCATCTTCACCGCCAAGAAGTTCAAGTTCAGTGCCTAACCATCTTGCTCCAGTTCCAATCCAGTTGGAACCAGCGAGTGGTAGGGACCCTGATGATGAATTGTCTAAAGGAGGAGTCACCATGGTACCTATTGACATAAGTAAGGTGGTTCCTTCCATGATCATGCCAAAAGTCAGGGTTACTAATATAGGATCGAAAGAAGCTGATCAAGATCCGGCTTCTCAAGTTTTCTTCAAGAAAATGAAGGAACATGAATTTGTCGACATGAAAAAATTGGAGTCTCCTAAGTCTCCTACTAAAGGTTTTGCCCCTCCTCAGATCGAGGCCTATAAAGGCGAGACCTTGAGTTCGCCTAGATTCAAGAACCAGAAAGAAGATACGGAAGAAGAGGCTATGTGGGAGGAGAGTAGCGTGGGCTTAAACATATGGAAGTGGAGCTTCACTGGGATTGGTGCGATTTGCACGTTTGGTATTGCTGCTGCTGCAACCATTTGTGTCATTATTCTGGGAAGCCACCAAAAGAACAGCCACCAGAATCAGAATTTCAGGATCCAGATTTACAGTGATGATAAGGTTGGTAAATCACCTGAAAGTTCTTTTCTTAATTTTCTTTTCCTTTTCGCGTATTCATGATCACATTCTTAGGTCATGTTTCTGAAATGTTTAAATGCTATCAGTTTGTTTTCTTGATCACGTAGAATTTGAATAGAAGTTTTCGAGTAATAAGTTTGGAACAGCATCTCTACTACTTAGACTCCACATTTTAAAGAGATTTCTATTAAGTCTCCACATTTTAACGGGATTTCCGAGTAATAGCTTGCTCTATTTGATGTTTTGGGGTACTTGTGAGAGATTCTATTCCTTGTACCAAATCTTCGGACCAGATACGTGTACATAAGGTTCCCCAATCAAACATGGAGTGGCACATAAATTCTTATTTCTCATTTTGGAAACTCTTCTTATTACAGAGGATAAAGCAAGGGGATCGCCGATCGACAAGATTGAACGAAGCAATTTCAACAGCAAGAGGCGTTCCAGCTCACATAACTATTGGTGGGTACTACCATGGTCTTTAGAGCGAAAGCCTTCACTAAGAAAAGTCCCAATTCTCGCTGCCAATTGGAGGATACGCTAAATCTGCTACACTTGCTATTTTTGTACTTTAAAACTATATGGATGTTTGTGTATATTCTCATGGATCCTGTTTGTATTGTAGATTCTATATAATAAGCCAGTAATTTGGTATCTTACTGGCTTGTCTCACAATTAGCCCCAATAATTGAACGTTGAAGTACTCAAAACGGTCCCCCAATATGAGTTGGAAATTATTCAGTATCTTGTTCGTGTTTGGTTCTGAACAAATTTAGCATGCATTTGGTATCTTTCCAGTCGTTGATATTGGTATTTATCTTGCATAATGCAAACATTCTAGCTTTGGATCATCTCATTTGCTTGATCATGTAGAGAGATCTTCTTTAACACGAAAAGAAAAGGATTGATATGACAACCCAAACATCCAAACAAATGAGATTTACTGAGTCCTGACCCACTTTTGACTAAGTGACGCAGTGGTTGATTGTCAATAGTGGTGACTCTACAAACTCATGATTTGAAAGCCCTGTTTGTCGGTTGTGTAGGATCATCACTACTTTGTTCTTCACATGCGAAGGAGCCTTAGATGATGGAATCAAACAAAAAACAGACACGGAAAAGTTTCGAAAAGGCTTTTAATACATCGGTTGAAACTCTTTACTCCCTAGTGATTCAGGCCAAAATACTCCCTCCCACAGCATATGGTTGGCTTTCTGGTGAACACCGACCGACCAATATTGAAGAACATTACTTCACTTGCAGGTGCACCGTAGAATTAAACCAACCCATTTATTCTGTAAAGTTCATCTCTTTCCTTACTATCCATGAATTATGTGAAGCAACCAAATCCATTAGTCCAAACTGCTTATCTACAACAGGAAAACTCTTAACTGGAACTGAAAAAGTTCGCAGTATAAAAGTCAGATCAATGGCTATCATCTGCTTGCTTAAATCAATGTACAATCAACAGTTCTAAATTTGTGAGCAAACGCTTGAAAAATAATTAGATCAAGCCTCAGAATTGCAGAATGTCAGCAAGACTCAATGAGTCATTCAGTCCCGAAAGATGGTGTTTTAGTGACTGATTTCATCATCGGCAATAGCTCAAAATAATCGAAATGAAGAATAATAAACCAACACGACAAAACCTGGCACGAGATTCAACAAGTAAACAAAATCATGACTTTCAAGACCTCTTATCTCACATTAAGCAAAAGAGGCTCCATGCTTTACAATATCTTACCAAATCAACTTGCATTCCCAACTTTCTCGTTATAGTTTAAATAAGCAGGCATCGTTCCTTTTGATTACACGAACTTCAAAATATTTTAAAAAAATGACCGATGTCCCAAATGTACGAATTCACCTATAAGTATCAGAAAACAGTTTATCGCCTAACCCCCAAAAAACAGATTCCTGAGTTAAACCCTCTTAGTTTAGCCTCTGTCGGGACTGGATAGCATTTACAAAATTTTGCACCTTCCGGTTTTTGTGAGGGTACTTACCACAAGAATCAGAAAGACTTGAACAGACAGGAAACATCGAAACCTATAGAACAATCTAGACATAATGAAGTCAATTTTTCCGACAGAACTTCCTAAAAAATCAGACTAGCAGATGCAACAAATGCAATACTGGAAGAGCTGACTTAGAGAGCATAAAAAGACATAAAATCTTCGAATCAAACTAGGATAGGAACGTAGAACTAAAGTTCCTCACCCTCAAACAGATTCAAATAATCTACGCCTCTGTCTGAACCAAAAGGTGGCCTTTAAGTTTAAGCCTTTTGGTTATTCGAAGGCAATTGTCTAAACACAACACGCGCACACACATTCCATTAGTAATAAAACAGAGTGAAATTGAGGACAAGTTTAAAAAGTCATAGCTGATCAATGTACAAGGCTGCTTGGGGGACAGATGATGAAGTAAATGAACAAACTGACCCCTCAAAGGCCTCACGAACAAAAAGGATGCCCTTTTTGATCCAAATTAATATGTGCCTCCTAACTAAGCCAGATATGAAATCGCATATACATACATACAAATATGTAAAGATTCAAACGGCTACTCAAAGAGGCAGTTTTATTGGATGAGAACTGAACAATTGAAGAAGCAAGGTGAAGAAGAGATTGTTGGCGTGGCCAGGGGATTCTAGAGAAACATACTGAGGCGTAAGGGCTAAGAGATTGAGAGTCTAGGGCTGTACAAAGCACAGTAGGGTTTTAAGATTGGGGTTTGAGTTTAGGGTTTTCTCCGATTGTTAGAAGTACCAAATTACTGAAATGCCCTCCGGATGCCGTTTGGACTTTTTAGCTCACTGGCTTTTTCTGGCCCAACCCTCGCCTCTGATGCCCGCTTTCTCGTTGCTTCGTTAATAACTAAAGGCACTAAAACAAAATAAATATTATTCGAATTTGAATTTATCTTTTTTCAGAAAAAAAAGAATTTTTTTAAAATTACTTCATTTGTAAAAAAAATTCATTTTTAATTTTTCAAAAAATACTTTCTTTTGAATTTTAATTAAAAATAACAATAAAATGTACGCAACGTAAACATTACTTACGCACTAATTAAATATTACTTACATAATAATTTAGTCCAACTTTTAAACCGGACCCTAATTAATTAAGTATGACTTAAACTAATAATATATTACAATCATATTAAATTATTAATTTAGCTCGAATTTAATTAATTTAATTATGTTTAGGTCTAAGAATTGATATTTGATTAGTTACGTAAAATATTTACACTACATATGTTTTATCGTTATTTTATAAATAGAGTCTTCTAGAAAAATAAAATTATAAAAGAATTATAGTTATTAGAATGTTTTTATAAATTTTAATTAAAACGAAAAATTTTTTTAAAAATACTTTTTGGGTAAAATTTTATTTGTTAATTTAAAATTTTTTAAACAAATCTAAGTGGAAGGAGTCATAGTAATGCGTATCTCTTAATACGAAAGACCAAATTTGAACCTTAATTGGGGGTTTCTCTACGAAATGTTGTGCAAGGGCAAGGTGTCCCCATCGCATGAATGTGTATGATTACACTTGATATTGAAACATTATAAATGATGAGGAACCTTCTCTAATTATTTCTGTCGTCTCTTTCTTCAATCATCAATTTCTCCCTATTTTGGATTTTGTTCATTGAAATTTCAAATTTTGTCATAAACTATACATAAGAGTTTTTTTTTTTATCGTTGACTAGAGTATCTACCGGTGAACCGAGTGATTAATTCTCTCGCTGATTTGTAAGCACCTCACCGAGTAAGACAGCTGATTCAAAAATTCAAGGCTACTCTATACCCAAAGTTAAGGATCGAGTCGTTGATCTTTGGTTAAGGATAAATGAATCCCTTTCACTCAACCACACCTCTTAGGTTAACTATAAATAAAAGTTACGAATTCCTATCGGCTCTTCGTTGAAATTATGATTACATAATTGTTACTATCATACTGTTAGTCCAACTAATAATAGAATGTGTGTCTTATGTGTCTATTAATTTAAAAATTTTAAGATAAAGTTGCCGTTATTTTCAATGTCACTTTGGATATGAAAGCAATATATTGGATTTATAAATATCAATTAAATTAATTATGTCATTTTATTATAATTTGACTTATTTTTACATAAAAATACTTGAGTTGTACATAATTAGTAGGAAAAAAACTTAAAAATTCATTTAGATGATGGAGCAAATCATAATCCACGTAAAAAAGAAGAGAACATGCTAATGCATGAGCAAAATCTTTTAACATTTTTAAGAATAAAATTAATAATAAAAGATATAATTTTTTTAGAAATTCTTCAATATTTCAAATTATCAAAAAAACTTCTTCTAATTTTCAATTTTTCAAAAAAAATACTTTCTCTTTAAGTTTCGCTTAAAAACTAACGATAAAAAATATATGACGTCAATATCATATTTGTATCAATCAAATACTACTTCTATGGTGATTTAACTCAACTTTTAAACTTAAACATAATTAATTAAATCTAACATAAACTAATAATTTATTATAATTATATTATGTTATTAATTTAAGTTCAATTTAATTAATTCAAATTAGATTTAAGTGCTTAATTGGGTAACAATATTAGTGATATTTGATTACTTTAAGTTTAATATTCATACTATGTATATCTTGTTATTATTTTTTAACCGAATTTTAAAAAGTTTTTTCTTTTTAATCTTTAAAGATTAAGAGATTTTTTAAAAAGTTTCTTAAACTGTCGAGAAGGTTTATGTCTTTCACATTAACCCTCCAACAACATAGAGTAAACCAAAGTATTGAAGTCAGCAAAATAAACACCACCATTGCTTAGTGCTGAGATAACTTCTAAATAATCAGTTTGGCATTTGATAAGGTTGTAACTAAAAAGCAAGTCCCAAACGGTCAAACATGTCACATGCCTTCACGATCGCTTAGGAAGAGGGAAGAAGAATATTTATATTTCACCAATGATAAGTCTAAACTACAATGTCATGGGATCCTAAACTACATATTTCTTCATAAACACCTTCCACAAATTAGCAAAAGATGCCTTTTTGATCCCCCCAAAAAAAACAACAGTGGAAAGGAACCAAAGACTCCTAAATATTGACATCCAATTATTCTTGTCGTTCCTCATGTTGCATCCCTCACCCAAATCCTCTTAAGGATTTATTAACAAGAGAGCAGAGAGAATTAGGAATTCGAAACACATTCATAGCATAGGACGAGATAGCCTTCACAGCAGTCCATCAAATAAAGAGAGGCCTGTATAAATATTGCTGCTAAATCACTATTGCATACACATAATAACCAAGATGGAACATCTTAATAAAGAGTAAGAATTAGAGGTAAAGAAATCAAAGACTTCCCTAGATTAATTTCCAAATTACAAGCGTAAATAAAATGTTGAAAGATTATTTCAGATAAAAAGAACATGTGATGTCAGTGTTGGAAAATTGGGACACGATTCAATCCCAACCACAGCGAAATAATTAAGAATTTTTTATTTTAATTTCTCAAAAACTAAGATCACTTTAATTCTATAAACTGATAAAATATAATAAAGTATGAATCTTGATTTATACCTTATTTCGAAGACTAATCATATTCTTGTCATATCCCTCAAACTGTTTCTGAAATCGATCAATCTCAACTACCATAGTCGCATAAATGTTCGACTTCTAACAGCATCCACGTAACAGGTTGAGAGAACTTCGCAACTCTTGCAAAGAGGGTTAAGCAACTCTTACAGAGAGCTTAATTATATTTATAATAAGTTTTGGACATTTTACTAATTTAATTGAAATTAAATTATAATGTTAGTTAAACTTTAATTAGAATTATAAATAATTCTAATAAATACCAATTACACTCAAATAAGATCCAATATCTCATATTGATCCTTATTTATTAAATATCACATATTTAATCATAAAGTTTCTTAAACTTTACATTCAAGTCTAACTTGATTAAAATGTCTTTGTTCTCTTCAACATGTTATTTATGTGAGACCCATTAGATCTCCAAATATATTGGCAATGTATACAAATTATAACCTTAAATCATATTTAGGATTAGATAAACCGAACTCCTTTAATTTATCTTTAATTCGCTAATTAAACAATTTATAGATCAAGATTGACGTCTAGCAACACATCATAACCACCCAAATATTTAAGAATATCAAACTGATTTTGACTAATTTTTCTGTACATGATTTTTTTCGTATAATTCAATCCTTTCTCCATACAATGTTTCAATTAGACATAAAATATGAAATTAATTTTTACTCTATTTTGAGTCCAATCATATTACTTCTCAGTCATTAGCTATTGATTCAAGTAATGACATTTGTAAACTATTTACAAAACGTTATTCTACCTTGGTCAAGGATTTCCCGAATCAATACTAATCGATAATAACAAAACATTCTCCTTAACTTTTTTAGGGTGATAAATCCTATATTAATCACTCAACTATAAGATTTCGGTCATGCATCTCATATACAATATATATCAAATATACGCAGTGGAAAATAAAACGGAACCTCAAAAACCAGATCTACTAATGGATATAGATATAGAAAACAAAAACATGAAATGTAAGATGTTTACATACCTTTCCGACGATTTCCTTCATTCTTTAATCTTTTCCACGTTGCGTTGTCATAAACTACAACGATTAACGTAAATCGTCTCTAATGAAAGTCCACACGAAGATAGAAGGATGATGTCGGACCCCGTTCCCGGAGCCCAACTGTCCCGGGAGGTGAGCCCTGCTGAGGCCCATGCCCGAGACCTGAGCCTTACTGACATACTAAGAAAACAACGTTTGGCTTGCTTTTCATCAATCCATCTCAATTTAACTCCAAATGAAACAAAAATTTATGGAGAGGTACCTATATGTCTCATGAATCCATTGGCTCAAGAATCAACCCATTTGGAGGTCGAATGAGGGATTTATACCCAAAACACTGAACCTAGGTCATTTTCAAAATCAGTTCTGACCTCTCTTGGCGCGAATGCCATAACTCTTTCTGTAGTTATCCAAATGCTTTCGTTCTTGTTCCATTTCAAATATAACATCTATATCTACAATTCGTATTAGAGGCCTCAAAGCGAGATTCGGCCTCAAAACTGGTCAAAAACAAAAGAAAACAACTTTCCTCAAAGACAACTCGAGTTATGCTGGAGGACAACTCGAGGTATGCTGGACAACTCGAGGTATCTAAGAGCGGAGAAGTTTCCGAGAACTGATATAAGTCGACTTATGCTCCATAACTCGACTTATGGAGTCAAAGAAGTCGACTTATGCCTCACAACTCGACTTATGGAGACCACAGGTCGACTTATGCTTGTAGCCAACTTGTCTCTACACTCTCTAATTCATCCCAAACATCATGAACACTTCTAATCTTCTCTAAACCCATCCATTCCATGTCAAAGCACTCCTTAATGATTCAAACAACTAATTCAACTCATTAGTTTCTCAAACTCCAACTCAATTTCTATTTAACTTACTCATCAAAA
>JANZLC010000002.1:9651068-9674890 GCA_026413385.1 Erythroxylum gracilipes | reverse complement strand
GAGCTTGGTGTTTGACTTGAGTATGAAGTGTTATGGTAGTGAAATGAGTGAATTTTGGAAGAATTGAAGTGTTGATAGTGTTTGGTTAGTGATGAGCAGGTCTTGAAGTGGCATAGGGGCTTTTGGAAATCTCCATGTCCGTTAATCGGACACGCATGTCCGTTTAACGGACAGTCTCGGGTGAAAAATCCCCCTTGGGCCACTTCATGTTCGCTAAACGGACATGCCTGTCCGTTTAACGGACAGTCTCAGGTGAAAAATCACCCTTGGGCCACTTCATGTCCGCTAAACGGACATGCCTGTCCGTTTAACGGACAACCTCGGGTAGAATTGGACCATTTGTCCAGTGCTTGTCCGTTAAACAGACATCTATGTCCGTTTAACGGACACTCTCGGGTCAAAATGGCCTTCAAGCTCAATTCATGTCCGTTTAATGGACATGCATGTTAGTTCAACGGACATGTTCTGGGAAAGTTGTTTTCTTTTGTTTTTGGGTTGTCTCAAGAGCAGATTTGGGTTTAAGGTTTGACAGCAAGTATTACCGTTAGGGTTTTCCGCAAGGCTCTTGTCCTAGGACTGTTGGGCTCCGGAAATGGGGTCCAACAACTATACACTGTATACCCCTCATCTCCAGTAGGAAAAATAAAAAATGGAGCACTTGTTAATCTGCGCTTGAGCTTCTCAAAACTTTTTTGATATTCCTCATTCCAGATAAATTTATGATTCTTCCTCAATAACTTAGTCATCGAAGCAGCTATCATGGAACATCTCTCAATGAATCTCCTATAATAACCTTCCAAACCCAGAGAACTCCTCACCTCTGTCACTGTCTTGGGTGCATGCCAATTCACCACTGCTTCAACTTTCCTCGGATCAACATGTACCCCATCTTTCGGAATTACATGTCCAAGGAATATCACCTCATGAAGCCAGAATTCACATTTGCTCAATTTGGCATAAAGCTCCTTCTCCCTCAATGTCTGCAACACAATCTTGAGATGTTCCTCATGTTCCTTTTCACTCTTAGAATGCAACATAATGTTATCTATAAACACTATAACAAACTGATCCAGATACTCCTTGAAGACCCTATTCATAAGATCCATAAAAGTAGTTGGAGCATTGGTCAAACCAAATGGCATGACTAGAAACACATAATGCCCATATCGAGTCCTGAAGGTTGTCTTGTTTACATCAGACTCCTTGATTCTGAGCTGATGATAGCCTGACCTGAGATCAATCTAGGAGAAGACCCTTACTCCCTACAATTGGTCAAACAGATCATCTATTCGTGGCAGAAGATACTTGTTCTTAATGGTCACCTTGTTGAGTCTCCGATAATCAATACACATCCGCCATGTTCCATCCTTCTTCTTAACAAACAAAACAGACGCTCCCCAAGGTGACGAACTCGGTCTTATATACCCCTTCTCTAACAGTTCCTCCAATTGCTCCTTAAGCTCCCTCAACTCAACTGGAGCCATTCTATAAGGTGATATCAAAATAGGCGCGATTTCGGGAATCAAGTTAATAGAAAACTCGATTTTTCTTACCAGTGGCAAACCAAGTAAGTCCTCTGGGAACACATCTGGAAACTCCCTCACAATCGAAAAATCCTCTAACTTCCCTTCATTCACATCAGTATCCACAAGATGCGCCAAGAAGGCTTCACACCCTTTTCCCATCATTCTGTCAGCTAGCAAAGCCGAAATAATTCTTGGTGATGGTGATTTTATGTCCCCTCTGAAAATTACCTTCTCACCATTGCCTAGATCAAATTCCACCTCTTTAAGGCCATAATCCAACTTCGCATGATATTTCTTCATAACATTCATTCCAAGTATAACATCTAGCCCCTTTAGGTCTAGAGGTAGTAAGTCCACTACCAGTCTAGATCCATCAATGAAGAGCTCATAACCCCTATATATTCGACTTATTATCACATTCCTCCCTAAAGGAGTACTAACAATCAAAGAGTTATCCAAAGGCGTCGAATTCACACACCATGTAATGTTATGCTTGCATAAACAAAAGAATGCGTGGAACCAGAATCAATTAGTAAATATACTGCTGAATCAAATAACTGAGCCATACCCGTGACAACCTCAGATGCGGCTGCAGCTTCCTCTCTAATCATGGTAAACACCTTTTCTTGTGCCTGACCCCTTGGCCTTCCTGGAGGAATAGCCTTCTTTGCAGTTCCAGAGCTGCCTACCTCAGTGACTGGCCTGGTTCCCACTGTTTCTGCTCGCCTCGGGCCTTGAAACTGTGACCGCTCCTGCCTTGATACCTGGGGATAGTCTCTAATCATATATCCCTTCTCCCCACATCGAAAGCATGCTCCTAACAAGTTGAAGCACTGTCCCCTGTGCAGCTTCCCACAATGCTCGAATTGGGGGTTCATGTTTTTGCTCCTCTCCACCCTACTATTGCCTCCTACTATTGAGGCTTGCACTTACACTGCCCTTGCCTGCTTGTTCTTACCAGAGGCACTACTCCCCAGCTCACTCTGTGTGTGGGAGCTCTTCACACCCCTCTCAGACATTGGAGCACTCACCGCCTTCTTGGAAAACTACTCTCTTAGTTTTCACTTTATACTTGATATTCTCCAACTTCTCATCCTGGAGTGCAGCATCTACCAACTGCTGGTAGTCACAAAAAATGCTAATCAAGACTTTCTCCTTGATCCCTAAATGAAGCCCTCCTTCAAACTTACGACATTTATCTTCCTCGTTCGCTATGATGTTGGCCGCATATCGAGAAAGCTGAGTGAATTTCAGCTCATATTCACTCACAATCATGTCCCTCTGTGTGAGATTCAAAAACTCCTTAGCTTTCTCTTGTACATAAACTCTGGAGAGGTACTTCTTCCTAAACACTTCCACAAAATCTCTCCATATCAGTACCAGTGGCATGACCTGATTGTGAGGCACTGATTCCCACCAATGCAGTGCGTCCCCCTATAGTAAGCTCACTGCATAATCTAGCTTCTCCTCATCTGAGCACTTCATCTGAATTAGAACCCTCTCAGTCCTCTTCAACCATGCTTTGGCCTCTTCTGGATTTGTCGTTTCATTAAAATCTATAGCCCCAAACTTGCAGAGCTTATCATACTATCCACTCCTGTCTATTAGAGCTTGCATCGAAACTTGAGACCCTTGACCTATGGCATACGTGAAAGCCTGAGCAAAAGCTTGAAAGAAACTCGGATCCATGGGAGTTGCTTGAGGCATAGGAGGAGGTGGTGGAGGCACCTCATGCTGCACACTAGGTGCCTCAGAACTAGGAGCAGAATGTGTCCCAGCATCTTGTGAGATATAAGATTCATCCGTGCTCCCCTGGCGAGAGCAAGATCGAGTCATAGCTCCTAGAGTTCTCTTTGGAGATGGCATTTTCACTCCTACAAATATAAAACCATTGAAAACCTTTAGTGCAAGCAAAACAAATTTCACAATATGCAAAACAGTTCAAATCATATAAACCAATTCAAATCATGTAAAACAATTCAAAACAATGCAAGTTGTTCATTTAAAACAATGCATATTCACTTCATGTCCTAAATTACCCATTTTGTGCCTAAACCTAGTCCTACACCTAGAACTAAACCTAGTCACTCTGATACTATAACATGTTGGATCCCGTTTTCGGAGCCCAACATCGGACACGGGATCATAAAGCTTAAGGATGGAGGAAAGACTTAGAAGTTGAAAATTTATAAGAAAGATCATTCGGAAACAAAGGCGGGTGTCGCCGCGGCGAACAAATATGGAAAATCCCCTAGACCTTTTGGGAATTTTACGCCGCGGTAAGCGATTTAACTTTCATTGCGGTGAACCTGCAATTTAATTTTCACCACGGCGACCCGTTGGTCTCACCGCGGTGAACTCACCACGCTAAAGAAAATAAAAGCTTTGGGTTAATTACGCCGCGACGAACCCTTAGCTTTGCCACGGTGAAAGATCCTGAAGCAAAAACCCATAACCTAAAATCAACATACCTCATTTAATGCAACTTAAACTTTTTCAACTACTCAACCCAAACATTAACTCTACTAAATGCAGCCATAAAATTTCCCAACAACCATCCTCAATTCAAACCCAAAAAAAATGAACTTATACATAAACACTTGCAACTTCCAAAATCCAAATACATATTTCATTAATAACAAAAGTAAGAGTTTTACAAAGCTTTAATGGCATTTCAAGAAACAATACATCAATTGAGTTCAAGAACCAAAAATAAAAAATACACTTGACTAATAAAACTTGAAATGCGGCTAAAGCCTTGAATTCCCAAAAATTATAACTTAAAAATACAAAAGTATGTCAATTCGGAGTGATGCTGTAACCCTTGACCTACTCGATCTCTTGCTCATCACCTGAATAGGGGGAGGAGAATGGGGGTGAGCTATAAGGCTCGTGGGTAACAATTTTATAACCGATAACAAGCAAAACCATTGAAATTTTTCATTTTCATTATAGAATGCACATTGAACCATAAAACACATATTTTTCAAAATTCTCTTTTATCAAACAAATCATAAGCAACATATATCATGTATTCATCAACTTGTTCACAAATCATAAGCACATAGGCACATCGAAATGATTTGGGTGGATCCAAAACAGAATATATTACACATTTTCCCTAAGGGTCCTGTGTAGCCGTGAACAGAACGTACTATTGCAATCCCACTTAATGGTCTTGAGTAGTCGTGAACTTATGGAAGTCCATGAAGGAGCTCCACGCCACTAGCGGGCAGGCGGGAGAAGCCTTTTATCAAAATGCACTTGACTTAACTCAGGGGACCACCACAAACCCACATAACATATATTTCATATCTTGTAAACTTGTTGCCCAAAATGGCACATTTCTTTCGAAACTTGATTTCATAACCATAACATTGTTTCAAAAATCAATATTCTTTCAAAACCATTTCCATAAACCAATAATATAATTCATATACAAACATGTAGCACATTCTTAAAACATTCAAAATGCAACAAATGAACATGTATAAAGTGGTTAAAAATCTTTTAGTTCTGTTCTTTCAAAAGAAGCATTTATAGCTTATTACTCAATTATAAAAGCATAACCCACCTTGAAATCCTTGCTTGTTACTTGCTCAAATGTGTCCTTCCTCTTGATCCTCTTGTCTCACTTGCCTTACTTGATTTCCTTAAACAATAACCAAAATTTCATTCAATTTGGGTCAAAAATTGGAAAGTTACTACCTAAACAATTTCGGACTATCCTTATGCATAAAACAAAATTCTATGCTCAACTTCGCTCCCAAAATTAAAATTCTTAAAGACTGAACTTAGTTCCTTCATATAACTTGTATCCTTATGTCTCTAGTTTACACCAAATCAAAAATCACTCAATTTGGACATCTACATCAAAAGTTATGCCCAAAATATCAAAGTATATCTGTGTAGGAAAATTGGAGTTCACCGAGGCGAAACTCAGAAGTTTGTCGCGGCAAACGTGCACAGAAACTTATTTCGAGAACGGGTTTTGCTGCATTTTTCATCTCTTCACCTCCCCCCTTTCATATATAACCCATATTAACACTAAACCATCTCTTTTACTTCATTTACAAGCTCATTTTTAACCCAATATCACTAACAATAACATCAAAATCTATCTTTGATCATTAACCTTAAAAGAGAACACTTGCCTATAGCATTCACTAACACTTTCCACACATGTTAAGCTATATTTTGAAGAATTTGAAGTATCAACAAGTAAGTATGAGCATTATTCTCTTAGTCCTAAGTTGATTGGGTTTAAGTATATAAAATATTTGTACAAATCAGATTCTAACTTTGCTAATGTGTATGATGCATGTGAACAAGTTGCTTTTCAAAAGTTTTATAGAAATGATGGATATTTGTTTAGAGATAATAAATTATGTATTCCTACTTGTTCTATGCGTTAAATGCTTGTTAAGGAGTCTCATGATGGAGGTTTAATGGGACATTTTGGTATTTCCAAAACACTTGACATATTATAGGAGCATTTTTATTGGCCTAACATGGAGAAGGATGTTGAAAGAGTTTGCTCTACTTGTCTAGCGTGTAGGCAAGCCAAGTCCAAGATGCAACCGCATGGGTTGTACATGCCTCTACCTGTCCCTAATAGTCCTTAGGTTGATATATCTATAGATTTTGTGTTAGGATTGCCTAGGACTAGGAAGGACATGATAACATCTTTGTTGTAGTTGATAGATTTAGTAAAATGGCTCATTTTATTGCATGTCATAAATCTGATGATGCTACACATGTTGCTGATTTGTTTTTTAGGGATGTTGTTAGGTTGCATGGCATTCCTAAAACCACTATTTTAGATAGGGATTCTAAGTTTTTAAGTCACTTTTGGCATGTTCTATGGAATAAATTGGGAACTAAACTTTTGTTTTCTACAACTTGTCATCCCCAAACAAATGGACAAACTAAAGTGGTTAATAGAACCTTAGGATCTTTATTGCGTGCTGTTGCGGGTAAAAATTTGAAAGCTTGGGAAGATTGTTTGCCTTTGATTGAGTTTGCATATAATAGAAGCATTCATTCTTTTACAGGTTATTCTCTATTTGAGATTGTGTAAGGTTTTAACCCATTAACTTCATTGGATTTGTTGCCATTAACCCTTGAATGAGATTGTTAATGTAGATGGGTAGCAAAGATCCAAATTGGTTAAGACAGTACATGAGAAAGCTAGGCAGCACATTGAGGAGAAGAACAAGAAGTATGCTCAAAGAGCTAATCTAGGGTGCAGGGTGATGAAGTTTGAGCCTAGAGATTGGGTTTGGGTGTACTGCAGGAAGGAGAGATTTCCTAAACAAAGGAAGTCTAAGCTCAATCCTAGAGGCGATGGTCCTTTTCAAATGCTTAAACGCATCAATGACAATGCCTATAGGGTGGATTTGCCAAGTGAGTATGGTGTTAGTGCTACTTTTAATGTTTCTAATCTATCTCCCTTTGATAATGTAGGTCTTAATTCAAGGAAGAATCCTTTTGAGGAGGGAGGGAATGATGCAACTCACCAAGGCAATAGAGACTTGAGAATGCCAATGGGTTTATAAGGTCACGCTCTAAAAAACTGAAGGCATAATTTCATGTTTATGCACAAGCTTTTGTTTCACAAGAACTTCAAGAAGTTTTGTTGATCAAACTTGGGGAAGAGCTTAGGGAGACACCTAAGTGTGTGTGCACATTGGAGGCATCAAACCAAGAGGGCTAACACTTAGCCAATTTTCACAAGCACAAGTCTAATCAATAGGCTTGGGCTTATTTTATCTTGTAAAAGGCTGTCGTATCAATATTATCATGCGATTTTTACCTTTCAAATTTCATCTTACTCTCACTACTTATCTTAAGAACCATTCTCCTATAAGTGTTCATTAAAACAAACAATTTGTTCAATATGTCTATAAGATTATATACAACCATTTGGATGTATTATCATGAGATTTTTACCTTTCAAAATTCATCTTACTCCCACTACTTATCTTAAGAACCATTCTCCTATAAGTGTTAATTGAAACAAATAATTTGTTCAACATGTCTATAAGATTATATACATCCTTTTGGATATCTTATAACCTTTTATTACCTAATTTTTTTCTAAACTTAATGGATCATGTATGCTTCAATTAAGCATCACATCCTTAAATCATTAACTTTGACTCTTTTAAAGTCTTAGTGTTCCATATCTGATATGAATTCTTGCTAATGGATTCAATTGAAACTATTAAAGGTAAGGCATTGTACTAGGCATCGCTAGAGAAGAAATATTATTATATTATATAATATCTTTTATTGTATTGTATTTTCTCCTTACATTAAACCATACTTTATGAAATTTTGTTGCGAAAATATTCATCAGAGAATCTCATTCCATATATATAACCAAAAATTTATAACTTTTCACAATGATCTTGTTGAATTATTTCAACATTCTAGAGTTAGAAAAATTGAGCTATTCAAAATTTTAATTCATTATTTCATTTAATACATATGACTATATCACATAAAGTCATTAGTAATCTAATAAAATATAAATATTATCCTTTCATAAATTGTTATTCCATCAAATACATCACATGTATAAATTTAACAATTCAATACCATCGTTATCCTTTCACCAAAGGTTGATTCGGTTTTTCTTCAACTTGACAAGTTTCACAAGTTTTATGCGATTAATAATTAAAAGGATACAAGTATCTTTGTATATAACCTTATGATTTTTTTGAATGTTGATTTAACTAACATGACATAAAATGATAGTCTCGGTTATCCAGCTTTCTATTCTTGTCATTTATGTTAAGCGTAAGTCTTATTTAATCTAACGTATGCAAACTATCTGTATAAAATTGGATCAACTACTTTTACTTAACAATTTATTTCTTATCATGCTTTGAATATTATAGTAATATATGTTGAATCTAAATTCAGTATCAAATACTCATAAGCATGAACTAAAAATAAATATAATCTCTATCATATCTCCTATAGGTAAGAAAAGTCATACAATCACTTTTCTTCTTATGACACTATTATCATACTATATCAAATGCTTTTAATCGATGTCCATGTTTATGCTTTTAGTAGGTTAAATTAATCGAAACAATTCTAACAAGATACTATTTCTTTAAGCTCTATTCTATACGACCTCTTGTGTTTTACTATCATGGTGTTGACATACATCTTATATGTTGTCATCAAAATTTATGAGACACTATTCAACTCAAAAAGTCAATACATTTTGTCATCTATATGATTTTGACTATCTCTAAAACCTTGTCATGGAATCCTTAATAGGGATAAAGGGTCACTTTGCCACAAATGACTAACAATCGAAGAATGAAAACCCAATCTTAAGAGAATAACTTCTAAAAATTCCTAGTCAAACCTATCATAAGCCTTAGCAAGTGTCTACCTTGATAGCTATAAAATGTTGCTTACCTCTCTTAAAGAGTCTTCAGAAAATGAAATAAAGGTTATAAGAATGTTATCCATAATAAGTCTTTTCGAAACAAAAGAGATATAAAATTTGTTCACCGAGTTATTCATAATCATTTTTAGCATATTTGTTAAAGATCTAGAAATAATTTTCTTCAAAATAATTTTAATGAAGCCTGTGTTACTATGTCATTAGGCAAGCAACCATTGCTTAATAGACCAAGCCATTTTGTAAAGTTCATGCCCAAATAGATGTCAAAACTTCTAATCTAGTAAGGGAGAAAAAAACATCATGTTTTTGTGTGTTTATATGGATGCATTTAAAATAGAACCACTTGGAACTCATCATTATAAGGATATAAAAAACATATTATCAATATCTGCTGTAACCTATGCCATCAAATCCCTTAACACAAGTCGGGGGTAGGAGCTTATCTCATAAAGGAAGATAGAGGAAAAATGAAAATATATTAAATTGCTTCGGAGACTCCCTCTCATTAATAATCTCATATGATGAGCTAACTAATGAATGAATAAAGTTGAAACAACGTTTCTATTTAGCAAAATTATGAAAAAAAAAAAAAACAGTGTGTTAACATTATATGAGATCTTTAACGTTATAAAATTTCCTCCATAGCCGCAGTGGAAAAAGAGGTGCATCCCATTCCTTAGTGTACAAAACTAAGCCCCCCTAAGTGTATCTAATTATTTCCTCTGAATACATTTGAATTACAGCAATTGGATTTTTATTGTTATAAAAAATAAAAATGAACTGATTATTATATATTAGAAATCATTTAACGAGTAACATTATTAGCATAAAAATGTATTCTAAGTTTTATTTTTAAAATGTTGAAAAGCACAAATATTCATAATATTATGACCTCAGCCACATATTGAACAGTATGTGTGGTCGGTGGTGGGGTTCGAGTTTTGAATTTGAACGCAAGGCTCCTATAGGTCACATCCTTAACAAAATTAGACTGTCGGAAATTGTGAGAGAGAGATAAATAATTTTACGACCAACTATTTCTGGATAATTATAAAACAAGAACTTAGCCAAATAGTCACTAATCTTACCTAAACCGGAATCATCATTACCACTAACGCACAGCTATTAAATCATTTTTTGTAGCAGAAAACTCTGAAAATGATTAATGGGGGTGACGGTATCAGGTCCAAAAATAGTAATAAACTAAGAAACAGCTCACCCAAAATCATTATTGAATAGATACACCGCAACCATTCCACCACTATTGCCTTAAAAAGAAAAAGAAGACAAACCGCATAACAGAACAATAAGAACTTCCCAAATGCCATGTAATTTTCAAACTACCGGTAGTTAAGAAGTGGCATCCCACAAAAACAGTTGGCAACAGCTGTATTGCACCACAGCAATGGCTAGAAGTAAAAGCCAACCAACGGCTGGAACCAATAACGTAAATAAATTACATATGCTTTTTATAGTCCCCAAATGCTCTTTAACCATTGGCTTTGTGCATGTGCGGTTCATCATCAAATGTATGTAGACAACCCACTTTTGTCTCCCCTCTTAACACCTATATAAGCGTCGCTGCCACCCATTCTCTTACACCCACTTGCTCCTCCTTGTCAGATACAACATCTCTAGTCACATTTTTCTTTCTTTGTAACTTTTGCCTGATTGAATTTGAAAATGGCCGCACTCAAGATGAGATTGTTCGTTGCCATGTTGGTGGTTCTCGTGGCGGCGTCCGCCGTTCAAAACGCATCGGCCGCTGAGGCCCCAGCACCAAGCCCCGCCTCCAACGCAGCCGTCCTGGGACCCGCCACCGCGTTGGCTTCTCTTGTTGCTCTGGCATTTGGGCTTGTTATCTAAACGACATCGTTTGTTCAATACTTGTGATTTTCCTTGGATTATTTTCTTTGATAATTGGGTATGCTCGAGTTGCTTTCCTGCTGGGTGTATAGGGCTTTCAATGGTGGGCGTTACAAGGGTGGATTTTCAGATGGCATTTTTTATCTGATCCTTGTTTGGTCAGAGCGATTCTTATGGTTGTTCCCATTCTAATTATTGTACAACTCATGGTGATTTGTTTGAATTCCATGTAAACTAATGAATTCATCTTTATTATCCATTATCCAACGATGTTGACCAGCTGAATTCGTAACAGTCTTTGCAATAGCACCGAGGAATAGAGAGGGACATTTTCTTGGAATCAAATTGGAACTAGCTACTTCTCCGCTAACAATCTGTAATAAAAAAGTTATAATAATCTTCCGGATCTGCTTGCGTCTTTATATGATCATGGATGCCAGCTACGCACAATCATTTACAGCAACACGGTCGATATCACTTGTTTGATTCTTTCATGTGACGAGTTGGGAATAATTGTATCAAAAACGGCTACGTATGCTGTGTTAGTTTTCAAGAACTTTTCGCACAAGATACATATTCTACTTTTATCATTATTTTATATTATAATTTATAAATAGGTATAATTTATAAATTAAACGATCAAAATGATTCGTAACAATTGTGGAAGACCGAATTGCCTTTTTCGTCACGTTGACAATCCTAACAATTTCCCTCCCTTTTCTCTAATTGTGTGTTCAAATTTTCATTTTCAAGTTTAGAAGTAGGAGTATAATGTACTGTATGAAATGCATAACAGTAGGTCCTATCAATCACAGCAAGATCTACTTTTTATTTAAAAAGTATATAATATATACCAAAAATAACATTTAATTGAAAAAAGATAATTTCGTCATTTAAAATGTGTTCAAAAACTTGAAAGTTTAATTTGAATAATTCAAAAAACGTTAAAATTTAATATATATTTTATTGAAATCACCATTCTTTTACCTTAAAATAAAAGAGCAGTAGACGGATCAGAAGACCTTCGCTTTTACAAGTTTGGATTATTGCCAAAAGTCCATCATTTGAAGGTAAGATATAATTAAAAAATAGAGCAAAAAACAAAATAGGTAATGTAGGTTTAGTACTGGGTATGTGCAAAAACAAAACTATTGAGATTGTTTATTATTTAAATATGAATAAAAAATAAAGATACACTTTTTTATAATTAAATATTTCAAATATATTATCTTGAAAATAATCTATAATTAATGTTTTTAACCTTATGAATGCCTATTTCCAATTTTTATGTTTTCAATTTTAATCAAAGTATTGTAAGTACTGACTTAAAACTAATGTTTTAAAACTAGACCCTATGTTAAATTGGTAAAACAAAAATTTTAAGGTTTAATCGATATTATATTATTATAAAATTAGATAAAGATTAAGTAACATTAAAAAATTTGAAATATTATTAAAAGTGATTGTTTTTATATATCAAAGAATTTAAAATTTAATTAAAAATAAATTGTTAAATAAACATTAAGTGATTTTTGTTTAATTTGTATGAACTGAATAATTTATAAAAATTGACCGATTAATTAATAAATTAATAGGTTTTAAATAACAAAAATTATTAAAGTATATTAAATTATAAAGTTAAAAACTGAATAAAAAATTGAAGGATTAAAATTTTTTACTATTAAACTATTCAAATCAATTAAATTTGTTAATTATTGCGTAATACAGTGTTATTATTGAATCAATACGAATTTAGTTTCCCATCATACCATTTTGCAAGTAAATGAATAAGGCCCAATTAATTACAATGGATCTCTAAAACCCAATTATTGACCAACTAGGCTCAACAGAAAGGAGGACTCGGCCGGTTAATCACTTTGGGCTTAAAAAGATAGACCCGCACTGCATTGCTATCAAAGTGAAATAACACCGTCGATCTTCAATCCTACGGTTACAATAATCTTCAGTTATTTTATCACACCCAGAGAGGGGAATAAATAGGCACAGAACAGGGAGAGATGGAGAAAGAAGAAAGAAAGAGGAGGAAGACGAAGAAGAAGAAGGGGGAAAAAAAAGAAGGGAAGAGGCTTAGGGAAGCAAACAAGAATACTTTGTGGAGGGGATAATAAAGAAAGATAATCGGAGATAAAAAGAAAACAGTCTGCAACCATTTCTCTTAGCACAAACAAATTCAACAAGAATTTGAGAGAGAGAATTGTAGCTCTTAGTTTGTACAGAAACGATCTGGGGTTTCTTCTTGTTTGAGAGATTTTACTTGTTCTCTACCCGCAGAGATTGTTTCTGTTCAAGAGACTTCATCCTAATCATGCAATTGTCTCATGGTAAGTCTCTTTTTTCCTCTTCCCCTCATTTCTCTTCTCTCTTCTTTGTCTCTGTTTCTCTCTTTTCACAGAGGTATTCCAATGACAAGTAAAGCCTTTTATTTGTGTGGTGCACTCGTAGATCTTCGTGTTAGCCCACAATTCTCTCCAGTTTCAAGTTTTATCTTTCTCTTTGTCGATTTTTATCATTCTCAAGTTGAGTAAGAAGCACCGGCCAGGTCCTCTCAGCAATCTATGTCTTACATCTTCTTAAAGATCAAACTTTTTCGTTTCCGTTCTTTGATTCTCACTTCTGGGTCTTTCTCAATCTACTCGTTTCTTCGACTCTAAAGTCCGATTCCGTTGATTTCCAAATCTGGGTCTTCTACATGTTTGTTGTTAAATCTTGGTCATTTGCCAGTGTATTCATTGTTTTCTATGGCGGATTCAGTTTTGTGTATCCCCAATTCCTCACTTTTCCTTGAGTCACTTCTAGGTGGTCTTAACCAACTCATCTCTCATGTATCTCTATCTCGAGTATTGGCCATTTCAACGATTCTAACTTCTGGACTGGCTTCTGTTTTTGGTGTTTTCCGTTGACAGATATGGAGAAAGACGATAAAGACCAGCGAGCATGTAAGACATTAGAGCCTGAATTCTTTTTGCAGTGGGGGAACAAGAAGAGGCTTAGATGTGTGAGAGTTAGAGATCCTCGAATTGTCTCACAGAGATCCGATGGTATGTTTCGGAGGAAAAACACATCTGGGATTGATAGATGTGTGGTCTCTTCCACCACTGAGAAAGAAGCTTCTCATCGTCTTCAATCCAATCGCCTTACAAGGTGAATTAATTCGTCTTTTCTCTTTCATCTTTTCTTCTGTTGGATTGGTTTGCTGCGAGGACAAAATGGGAAGAGAAAACAAAGACGGGCTCTAAGCTCAGCTCTTTGCATTCTTTTTGGGTCCTCTTTTATGTTTTTGCTTAGTCTTTATGTTCACTTTGGTGGTTGGGTGGTCGTGTTTTCTGGGTTTTTTATTTTCTTTCCTTTTTCTCTCTCTAATCTGTTGTTTCTCTCTTCTTTTCTGAGAAACCAAGCAGATAATTGAGAATTCTTTCAGAGAAATAAAATGACGATGGAAAGAAGTTATTTTCTGATTGGTTCCTCAGAAGGTTGAAATGTCATTTTTACCCTTGTGTACCCCAATATTGCTTTCTCTACTCTTCCATCCACCAAACAGACAATTTAGACTTCCAATCAAAACTAGTAAAAGGTTGGAAGCTTTCCTGTTAATCTTTTGTATGGTTGATGGAAGGGATTAGGAAGTAAAAATGAAATCTTTTGACTTAGATTTGTAAAATTTTAGTTATTATCGTTACCCTTCATTTTCTCTCTTTTGCCCCCGGGATTTTCTTAGATCCCAAGTGATGAAGATTCTGGGGCGTAGCGTAGTCATGTTTTTCCTTGAAATCTTGATTTTAGTGATTTTTTTGATTCAGGAATTCGGAGGCAGCCACCCTCCGGTCCAGTTTGACCGAGAACCGGAAATCAACGGCATCGCCGGAGAAGGAAGACCGATATTACACCACAAGAGGTTCAGTGGTTCTAGAAGAGAACGGGAAAGTTGGGATGGAAGGCAATAATGGAGAAGAGAAAGGGCATGTGTGGCCAAAGCTGTATATAACTTTGTCAAGCAAAGAGAAAGAAGAGGACTTTATGGCTATGAAGGGGTGTAAGCTTCCTCATAGGCCCAAAAAGAGGGCTAAGATCATTCAAAGAACTCTACTTGTAAGTTTCTTCTGCTTGGAAAATGGCAGAAAAATCTTTTGATTCTTATTTATTTATCGTGTTTTATTTGTTGGTGGTGGGTGGACAGTTGGTGAGCCCGGGGGCATGGCTGACTGATATGTGCCAAGAGAGGTATGAAGTTAAGGAGAAGAAGAGTGCTAAGAAGGTGTGTGCATCTTTTCTGCCCACATGTGAATCTTGAAGAAGATTTGAAAAAAAAGAAAAGAAGATTAATCCTTTCCGCACCCTTATCTTGATAGTCTGAATTATATGGTTTTGTTTGTGTGCTTTGCAGAGACCAAGGGGGTTAAAGGCGATGGGAAGCATGGAAAGTGATTCAGAATGAAGAACTGCTGCTTTTTCCTCCTTTCTTTTAACAATGGCGGGATTAATGTATTTTCTCTTAAAATTTTTTAGAATTAAATTTCTTTTTTTTTCGTTGAGGGGTTGATGGTAATGTTGGGATCTTGCTGGCATTATCTGCCTTTGTTGCATTGTAAAAGTTTATTTTTATGAAATTAGAGAAGCAAAATTTCTCTTATTATGACTATTCCAACTTTTACTTCCTAGAAGCGCGTAATAAGTTAAAATATCCAACAATCGTGTGAGGTGGACATCGAGTCCTTTCGATTTTCGCCTACCATTTTTATTAAATTCTCGGATTCCTATTCCTGGCAAGGTGTTTGACTGAAATTGGATTCCAAACCAGTGGAAAGGTTTTGTTTGTGCAATCTTCTTTCCAATAATGGGCAAAGTTGATATGAAATATTTTCCATGTGGTCAAAGTCGTTTTTCTGGAAGATGAAGGATCCTCACGGCAATTGATGGAGTGCTCCTGACAACCCTGGCGGTGTCTGCCAAAAGCCTTTAGCCAGGCTTGGCAGCAAGCGGATGCCGCTTAATCTGCTTGGATAGTATCGCTCAAACCATAGCCAGGAGTGAACAAAATACGTAAAATGACTCAATATTGGGGTGTGATTCAGCATCAGAAAGACTTCATAAGCACGTGATGCGTATACCAAGCATTAAAAATTTCAGATGGTGAGAAATACTTTGAAGAATCAGAGGTTCGGAAAGAACCAAACCAACTGGAAATTTAGGCATAGCTCTCATGGCATGTAGGTCGACGCGGAATCTCGTCATATTGAACTGAACCAAATCGGACATACCAATATCTTATCTAACTTTATACGTGCAAGTCCCCACTAGCTCGAAAACTAAGATGAGATTAGAAGCCAACAAAACAGTAGTGTATACATACAGCTATTAAACCAATAAATCTAGTAACAGAGAAAGAAAAAACCCAATTATTATTATTTATTCTCAAGCATAATAAGTTTATCTTACGGCTCAAAGTACAAGAAAAGGCTTCATCTAAATGTGAAAAATACCGTCTAGTTCACTGTTTGCTGACAAAAGAGAAGGCCAGCAGAGGAGTGGCAGAAGTGTAAAATATTCTAGCATCTTTGTTTACATTGAAATTTGAAAATATAAACAAAATAATAGATAATTATTATAATATCATCCCTTGTATATGAATTTTCAATCATTAAAAATAGAGAAATATTCCTGCATTTATTTTATGCCAAGTAATTAGAGGTAGTGAAAAAATCACACCCGCAAAAAAAATCAAATGGGCCTTTTTCCAACAATAAAGCAAGTTGTGTAATTTGGCTAATTACGTTTACGAACCAAGTTCTAAAGAATTAAGGGAAATTTCATATCCATCTCCTCTCCAGTAGGGCTTTAACCAGTAGAATTGATGAGAGGAACTTACCTTCTTTTTTTATTTGAAAAAAAGAAGAAGAGAGGAACTTATCTTCTTACTTAAGATTGGAAAGAAAAAGTTGTAATGTAATACAAGGTAACAGGTTTAAAATATTAGGAGAATTGGAGAATCAGTGTAGAGCAGTCTTCTCAACAGAATCATCTCAAGCAGCTGAACTATAGGATATATGCCTTTGTTTCAGACAAATGCTGTGGTTAAAGATTGCCAATGCATCCGGATCTGGTGCAAGTTTTGGGCAGAAATTTCTGTTCTCAGAGTATGGCAGGGTTGATTACTGATCATGCAGAAATCCTTTCTCCTCCAAGAAAGACACCACTTTCCCTGCCATGGCTGCAGGTGTGGGACACACTCCATCTCGCTCTTGCAATTCTATCTGCATATAATGAGAAATAACTTCAGCTCAAAATTACAGGGGAAAAATGGCGAAGATTAGCAAGCATTCTCTTGGAACCCTTCCAAATTATGAGACACTATTGCAAAAATAGTACTCTATGATTAGGGCGGAGTTCAATTGGTTTCATGCCTCACAATTCAGAGGGGGTTCATATGGATCATCAATGCCGGTAAAACCTGCAATCAAGACATAATTCAAGCATTCATTCAATCAGTCGTGATGTAGGCAGCATATGGCAATATACATAATTTGTGATTGAGTTTTGCAGCTTCCCAACATTGTTGTGTAAGTTAGCAAACAGTTTTAACAATTTAACAATTGGCCATTTGGCCTAGTCAATGGGTTTGTCTCCGTTTGGGTGGAGAGCAATAATGGGAAGAAAATCTCCTTCATTGATAAGAAAGCCATAGGTAAGGGATTTTTTAGGCAACCTTTGATCTTTCCACTACGAGCTAGCTTGTAAAGGCCTTTTGCATCCCTTGACTCGCACAACGATAGAGGCATGTCCATGAAGACCTAGACAGATAAAACTAATTACGATTCATCTTCACAAAAGAAAAAGAAAAAAAGCAATTCTTATTAAGTTCCAATCAAGAAGAAACTTACCTCAATGAAATTTGAATCTGGAAGCATAGCTCGGCAAGCATCTCGGTCTTTTCTATATGGTGATATCAGACTGGCAATGCAGATCAAACCTGCATCTGCAAAGAGCTTTGATACTTCACCTAAATCAAATAAAAGATGAACATTTCAGTTACACTGACACAAACACATTTGATACACGCCATATAACAAAAACTGGGTTCAATACCATTGTACCAATGTTCAAGACATATTCTGCTAGGCTAGTTGCATTCCAAGTAGTGGAGAGGGATAGTAATTCTCTTTCTTTACATAAGTGATGTGACAGATTAACTAATCCAGTACTTAATTTTTTTATGGAAACAACAGTTTACTTATGCATTAATGGAGTTTCAGCTCCGACATAATATTATTACTTCCATTGGGAGGCTATCTAACACAAGTTAAAGAAGAATGAAATTAAGCCTACAAATATAAAAACCAGTACGCAAAGCTGCAGCATGCAGGCTCAGTATTTGTGGACCAGTTCAACAAGTAAGCTTCAACTCCACACAAGGAAAAGTCAGTAAACTTCTAAAAGATCTCTTCCCCTGAGCAGTTTCCAACACAATAATTTGCTAAACATAGATACCAAACAGAAAGTGGGAACCATATCTCTACTCTTTACAAAGTAAAACTGGAACTAGCATCTTAACTCACCACATCAGATTAGAGGCTGTAAAATATACCACCAGAGAACACCCACCAAAAGATGCAAGTAAATGAACAAAATCAGAAAAGAAAACAATAATAAAAGTCCAAGGATCATCGGACAAATTGGTAGAAGAATCTCATTGATATAAGAATAAAATTGGTTGAAGAATCTCATTAATATAAGAACATACTCAAAATTCTTCTTACGCTGGATACAAAGACCAAAGTTATTGATTGCTTCTGATCCACAAGCATGCATACTCAGGATGCAAGACACGATTTGCACTTTTAACATTCAGGAAAAAGTATCCGATCAAACTTCAGTGAAAAACTCGTAAAGCAAATAGTTATTGGGAATTTACTTTGATGGATATCTAAAACAAGCACTATGACGCATCTGCTTTCAGCAGAATCATACTTACCAACCCTACGTATGTTTTCAGTTCGATCTTCAGCACTGAAAGCCAGATCCTTGTTGAGTCCATGCCGAAGATTATCTCCATCAAGAACATAGGATAACCTTCCCCTAGAGTACAGTTCCCTACTTAGGGAGTATGCCAGAGTGCTTTTTCCTACAGAAATAACAAAAACCATGATACAGTTGCAGAGTTGCAAAAATCATAGTAGGATAAGAGTTGATGAGCTCCCAAACAAATTGTGATAGAGATGGTGATAAAAGAGGCATTCTGAAAAGTCCAGCATTTGTTCATTACAAGAGTTAGCCCACTGTATTGTGAATTGGTGGGAGTTTGAACTCAATATGTATCCTTTACATACCATAAATCTCTATCATTAGTCAGAACAATACAGCCAACTATATAATTGCATATTGAAGCTCAAAAACCTAATAACCCTCCGGATTTTCCGTCATTTTAATTTTTAAAATCAAACGTGTTTTTGTCATTTCAAAACGCACATCCTTGTTTTTCCTGTAGTTGAAACTCAAATCATCTACCATATCAATGCATGTTTTTGGTACATCGAGATGATAAATATATACAAACATCACTCTTTTCTTGTATCAACCAGAATTCTGACCCTAGGAAGGTACTCCTGCCTTCTTTCCATCAGACCAAACCATGGTTCAAAAATCAAAGATTTGTCCCTGGTAGATTATATAGCATGTTATTGCATTTTTTGCCTTCGAAAGTTGGGAAGTAAGATTTATATATGATATCCAAGTTAGACGGTATACACCCATAGTCTCTTTTTAGATATTTAGAGACTAAAGCTGTAACTTGTTATAATTGCAGACTCTTCTTGCATTATAATGAGCAAAAAACATCATAAGAATATTGGAAACGAACTAAACGTGCAATACTTGTAAATGCTAAATGTGTCGTTTTATTTCAGGGCAATCCTTAGAATATGGCAACATATACCTGATCCACTAAGGCCCGTAATCCACACAACGCAGCCCTTCTGATTAAGCAATTTCTGTCTTTCAGTCTTCCCAACTGGACATTCCTGCCAAAATATATTTGTCGAATTTCCAACCGTAGACATTGCCGGTTCCTGATGTTTAATAAAAATCAACTCTGTGCAGGCTACAAAAGATTGTATCAAGTTAAAACAGAGAAAATAGAATGCAGGAAACAGCCCCTTTGGCAGTGATATTTGATTATTTATAGCATGGTGATAATCGAGAAGAAATCAACTTCTGAAAGCTCAGAAGTTCCATCAGCCTCCATATGTTCCCCCTGTTCAATTGATTTAGCTTTTATAAGATTCCTTGCTTACCTCTAGGTCTGCTCTTTTCATATCATAAACAACGTATAGGAGAAAACATTTAACCTACACGCCACGCCTGATATCTCCATCCAAGTGAAGTGTAAGTAAGTAAGTATCAATAATCTGTAATGAAGTTACGTAAATATGGTTTTTCAAGACCATTTGGTCATGCAAATCCAAAATTTTCAACTTTACAGCCAAACCGAATTACCCATTAACCAGGAAAGCAATCCAATGCCAAAGATAGCTAACATTTCCAAAAAGATCATAACTTTTTTGTTGGTTTCTTGTTATGAATAAAACCCAATGATGACATGAGCTGCAACTATAAATTAACAACAGCAGAAGATAATAATAGAGATGGTGAAGGTGAATGTGAAGGTGTAGGTGTGCCTAAAATATCCAACATCACATTAAAAAGGGGGTACGTTCGTTCCAAGCTTAGAAAGTGATATTCATACTTGAAACAGATAAAAAGAACAAAACAAGCATAAACCACAAACCAAGAGAGACGGATGAAATTACCTTTTCGATACACTTGGTTAACGTGGTCTGTGTTATTGGAAAAAGAGGAGGAGACGATACAGTAGAGAGAAGGAAGGCGTGGTATTACGATGATAACGTTGTGAAAGCAGTTCGTAGAAATACGGAGGAAACGAGGGCGCAAAAAGAGGAGCCATGAATGCCTCCTCTTTCATCTTCATTTGTGTCATCGCGTGTCGCCCTCATGTGTTTGATGTGCTTTCATTCATTCTCCACTATCTATTTTTAAAAGTGTAAGGATTTCTATAACTAAATTCTAATAATAATCTAACTTTTTTTAAATATTTCTCAAAATAGATTTGTTAATTACTTTTTTTCATAAAAAAAAGAGTCATTCTGAAACCATAAAGCCTTAGTGATGAACCTGGACATTTGTTCTCCCTTTCAATGTTCCCAGTAGTTGGGACTAGTTGGCGGAGAATGTAGGTCCCATTGGATTTTACTTGCTGACATACTTGAGGTGTTGGGATTTCATAGATGTACCTGCCTATCCAATTTTAGTTACTTTTAAGCTGATTACTGATATAAATTGCTATAAGAAAACGGCTGGCTTTAACTTGCAAATTCTAATTTCGTTAGGTTTAGACTTGTTGAATATAAATTTTATGGAATCAAAACTCAAAATTAAGATTGAAAAAAATTGAAGGATTTGATTATACTTGACGAAACTCAAAATCAAGTTTAAGGTTAACTTACGTTAGTGGTAAGTGTCTTCGATGGTGTAATGAGATGAGTTTATGAGTGAATTTCAGTTAACCTTTGGAGGTTTATTATTTTAGATAAATATGCCATGTTTCTGGAGTTGGTGGCTTGGTGGGTTTACTGTTTGGACTACATAATGTCAATGTATTGATTTGCATTGCAGAAATGACTGGATATCCTAAAACTGGAATTTGATCCCTTTGAAATCATTTGGAATCACAATTCTTTAACTAGTAATTTCCTAACCTTTCATTTACCAAGGGCTAGTGATTTACATTTGGATTCTACACTGCCAGGTGCAAATACTTTTCATGGCAAGAAGTAAATTAGATTAACAAGTCTCAGAAAATGCCTGGACAAGAAGCTCGATCCATATGAAGATTTGGTCAACTCGGTTCCCAAGATTCTAAGGGATATCCGTTTGTGACAGAAGATGGAAGGATTCGTAATTGGCAAGCTAGTAGGTTATACTTTGCTGCATATTTTATCCGTTTGTGACAGAAGATGGAAGGATTCGTAATTGGCAAGCTAGTAGGTTATACTTTGCTGCATATTTTGACAATCTTCTGTAGTAATAAAGGTAAAAGAGTCGTCTTCTGACAGACTCCAGTTTCTCCGTTACCAAACAAGAAATGGAAAAGTTATGCGTCTCCACTGATAGTACAACAACAGGTTGCTTAGAGAGAGAAAATTAGATACAAGAGAGAGAAAAGCCAATACAGCACTCCCAAAGATCAGAGAATCCTACGAAATCTTGATTTTATCATTATCATTCTTCATCTCTTTCAGATTCCTCCACAAGTACCTTCCACTAGCCATGTCCACAAATACCCAGAATCCATTTTGAACAATCTGCAACAGCCCAGTCAATCATCATTTCACAAAATTATTACGACTAACCCTAAAATGTGGCCTGTACGGCACCTGGTCATACAAGACAACGATTTTTGATTTGTTGACAAAATTATTTCGACATCTCAGATCTGACCAATATATTCAATGCTCTCAATCTCTTATTTAATTGCTCGAAAGAAATTCAGAAGCACATGAATCTACATATAAATACCCAGAATTATGATAAAGTCAAACAATTGAAACATACCCTTTTGATGCTGAATCCTTGTTTCTCTTTTTTATCAGCCGCAGACCGATCATCGGCGGAGACAGTCTCAATCTCCGGCGACGAACGAACCGTCCTCCACGCAAAATACCCCGCTAAAATTGCAGAAAAGAACACCAAAATAAACCTCAGAGGACACATACTCTTTCCAAGACACCGACCACTTTTTCCCAGGTTCAATAATCCGCAGCAGGAGCAATCAGAAAAAGAGAACTTTGATTGCCCCTGGAGAGAGATTATAAGCTAAAGAGCGAAGCCCCCTTTGCCCTTGCTTTTGGTTTCTGGTGATGGAAGTTTCTAAATGGTGAAGACAAGTCAAGAACGGCTCTACCTACTCTACGTGGTTTACATAGTCAGCCATGGCTTTAGTGGTTGTGACCTGTTCGCGATCAATTGTCAACAGTTACGGTGATTATTTTGGAATTGTTAGTAGTTCAATTACAACTATCTATCTTATAGCTCAATTTGTCTACTCCATTATTTGTCCTTTTGTAATGATTATAGTTGTCCACTGCTCGGCTGTCTTCCAATCCCAGTTAGGTTAATATAATTTATAATAGTTAATTCGTTAAACTAAATAATTAAATATTAGGTTAATTTCAATAATTAAAAAATTCAATTGGTTTGAAACAGTTGAAACTTTAAATTATAAATTAACTATAATTTATAATTATAATAACTGTTAATTCATTAAAAAATCCAACTAGTTAAATCGGCTCACATGTCTATTTTTTTTAATTTATTTTAATAACTCTTGTTGTTAAAAACTGATCAGTTTATTAATTAATTGATATAAATTAATAAATTCTTATAAAATAAAATAAATCAAATAGTTTTCATTTAATAATCTCTTTCTTCAATTAATTCAAATTTTTTGATAGGTATAAATAATTTTTTCAATCATATCTTACAAATTTTAAATTTATTCAATCTTTAGTTAGTTTTATGATAGTTTAATATCAGTTAAACTTTTTAAACCTTAAATTTTGTGTGTTATAGATTTAATTTTTGGTATAGTTTTTAAAATATTGGTTAAAATATAACTAATAAGTTTTAATTTAATTTAATAAAAATTAAAATTTTGGAAGATTAATGTTTGTTTACAATTTTGTTTTTGTTTTCAAACTCAATAAAAAATTTGTTTGTTTGAGTTTTTAATTTTTAATTTTGGTTTTGGTTTTGGTTTCTTCCGGTTTTTAAATATTATAAAAACCGTAAAAGTGATTTTTGTTTCATATTTTTGTTTTTTATAATATGATTTACTATCATTTAAATATATATTATTTAATTATTAATAAAAATTATGAATAATTTAATTCAAGATTATATATTTAATAAAT
>JANZLC010000002.1:9638762-9650968 GCA_026413385.1 Erythroxylum gracilipes | reverse complement strand
GAAGTTTCCGAGAAGTTGTCACAAGTCGACTTACCATGAACAAGTCGACTTATGAAGAGTGACAAGTCGAGTTACGATCACGACAAGTCGACTTATGTAGAAAGCAAATCATATCTGACGAAGGAATTTAGCCTCACATGGAAAGAAATAATCAAGCAACGGCTACAATATCACATACAACGGCTAGTGGATGTCCAGGGGGTCTATAATCATCAAAAAGGGGCTACAAATAAAGGAGAGAGATCAAGGAAAGGGTAGCAAGTTTTTACACAGTCAAAAACATCATTCAACTCTTATTCAGCTCTCTATTGCTCTCATCTATTTTTCCAATCTGTTATTGAGCAAGTGTTCTTACATTCTTATTCTATCATTGTCTTGTAGTTTTGAGTGATTAGGGTTTAGTCACTTGTGAGGTAGGATTTGTGCCGGAAAACAAATCATCTGTAAGGTAGCTTGAGCCGGAAATCAAGCGGTATTGTAAAAGTTCGCACTGAACTAAAAAGTGTCAAATATAGTGGTTTGCCAAAATCCTAAGTGGGAGCTTAGGTAGAGGACGTAGGTCTTAGCACCGAACCTCTATAAAACAGTGTTTGCCCTTCTTCTCTACTCTTTGCATTTGTTTTTGATTGATTTGGTTTTTATGTGAATTAACTTCTGATTTTATTGTAGAGTTATTCTAAAAGTTTCAAAGATCTATTCAACTCCCTTTCTAGATCATTTACAATATAGGAAGTAAAAGTCAACAAATCCAAGACCACATCTTTGAACGATTAGTCTAGATATGGATGTGAATGTCTCTTAAAAAAGATATAAACAAACCAACACAAATGAAGACCATACCTTGTTATCAGTGATTGTTCTTACAATCAAACACTATTGCGAGAAGCACAATCTCATATTTGAGACTAAAAAAATAATTTTAATTTCAAATATGCAAGTGATAAAACTTCTTTGATCATAATTCAAGTAAACGTAGCTCTAATACTAATGTAGGAAAAAATTCATTTGCAATAATGTAAGAGGATCAATACATACTTGTATCACTTATGGAACAAAAATCACTTGTGAATTTTGGCTATAATCTACGTGACAAGAGACTTGTAGAATCCCAAAACTTGCAAAACACTTTCTAAACATTTTTTTAGTGATGTCAAATTTGTTTCCTATAAAAAATACACCTATCTTTATGATAAATCATATCTTAAATATGATTTTCTAAAAGTCATGACATGACAATTACAAAGTCTAATTTTATTAACTTATTATGTGTGCTTATCCATTATTTGATACTCACACGTAATAAAGTTAATTGACTAGAAAGATAATGATTCTGCATTACTCATACTTGTCTAATATCCAATGCAATCAGCTTATTATAAGAGTATATTATCATATATCTATTAGCAGTATATGACTTCTACTATTGAATAGATCCTTTTGTGGATTTAGTATGTTATACCTTAGATCATTTATTGCATCAATCATCTTTTCATTCTTATTGTATAAATATTTTGTATTCACACTACCTTCTACATATAAGGTGGGCCCGTTTGAATATATCTTAATGAAAACATAGAATTGAAATGATCTTTCGCGTTTCTTAAATTTTTGAATCAAATTAACTTACTTTTCTAGAATGTTCCATTATAATGAATAATTCATGATTTTTAGTAATGTTCTAAGATAGCAAACATTAATTCAATTATCTAGAATTAGAGCCTTGTAAAAATGGTACTTAAAATTTAATGTTCATATAGTATTAAAGATCCTAACACAATATAAGTTGAGAATATGACTTATATTATCCTTATTGGTCGAAAATGCATATATGATATGATTAATATGTTATAGTATCGACTCTCTTTTATTAGAGCATATATCTTTCCTTCAATATCATACAAATGATAGTTTAGGCATACCTAATGTCTAACTTGAGTTCACTTATTTATTTATTTAATCCAACCTTTAGAACTCACATCTCGCATGTTAAGACAAATTAGGCAAACAAATCATTTTTTTAGGTTATTTCATTACTAATAACCTCTTGCACCCTTCAATGTAATTCACATCGACACTAGTGTGTTAAGCCTTGAGCTCTAGTTTATCATCTAGATAAATCACTTAAAACTTGTCTCATCTCCATTTTTACAAAATAATAAAGGTGATCACCAGTATGGGAAGGCATCTCGTATCTATTTGACATATTTCTTATATCTAGAACTGAATATTCAACACTCGTTTAAATTCATTCTAGAACAAAATGCTTAATTCAAAATCAAGCATTCTCGTTTAATTCTTAATTAAACATATACTACATCAAATGCTCAATAAAAAAAGTATCATCATTAATAACAAGTATTATGAATAGTTGCTAGACATATTCATTTCTCTTTGCATTACTATAACCTTGAATAGTTATAATTGATATCTATGTATTTGATTTGATATTGATATTTGAGTTGTCTAGATATTTTATTATACTTGTTCATACATAACATAATGTGCATGAGAATACTAATTTCTTTGAAATAAAGAACCATCTTTATTTCTTATTCTTTTTGTGACATTTGTAGACACTACATACTGACTACGTGCTCACCTGTAGTAATTGACATCACAAAACACTTTACTATCTTGTATATAAAAATTGTTCAAATATTAAAATAAGTATATATGTAGCTTATAATAGTAAAAAACCTCTACTTGAATGATACTTAGCGATCATAATTACAAAGGTGTATGTAGCCTTATGCATATTCTTCATTTTAATCATGCTTGGTATAATATAATAGAAAAAACATGACACGATAAAATTAAACATTTATTGTTGAAACTTTTAATATATCTAAGTGATCCTTTCCAATCATACTAAAATCATAGGACATGATTATAGTACTAATCCAATATACCATCTGCATCTAGACTATGTTATATCATAGATTGATTTCATCAATATGAGCATGTAATTCTCTTGGTCCTTCTGAATGAAACCTAGTGGTTGTATCATATAGATTCCTCCATCTAATTCTTCATTTAAGAACATAGTCTTTATATCCATTTGAGGTATGTAAAGATCCATTCCTACTATTGAGGTTAGAATCAATTAAAATGATGCAAACTTTACAGCAAATGAGAATTTCTTCTCATAATTGATCTCTTTGATTGTGCGTATCCTTTTGCTATTAAATACCATTTGTATCTTTCAAAATTGTTATCAATATTTTACTTAACATTTGAAAAAGACATTTTTTCTTGATGGTTACATGTTTTTTCAAAAGATTATCCAAGTCTTAGACTCATATTGAACTTATTAAAGTTCATTATTCTTCCATTATTATAATTCATTCATCCTTAATAAGACTAGGTGCAACCTTTTCATATTCTTTGGCTTATTATTTTCTTTTCGAACTATGATAAAGTTTATTCCTTACAACTTTAAAATTATATAAGGAATCATATGCTTATAATATGAGTATAATGAAAATTCGAGAAATGAATCTCTCTACATTCATATTATTTCCACTCAAATTAGATAGTGGTAAAAAGTTCCCACTGGGTTGCAATTCATTAATCAAAAACAAATTCATCATCTCTTAAATTGCCCCCATTTGGATCAATACCATCCTATTGGTCTTGTTTTACAAGATCATTATAATTTAGTCTCTTATATAGAGATAAGTTTTTAAATATCTTTTCTTGCTTTGAAAAATCATTGTCTAAGAATGCAATATCCTGGTAGGAAAATTCAATTACTTGTTTATTACCGTATTCACCTTTGAACAAATACTCTTCAGAATGTTTAAAAATATCTTTCAAAGATACTCTTCTTCTTCCTTTACTCTTATACGTATAAGATATAGGTAACTAACACATTATCAAGAAATTAGATTTGGTTAATTAGGTCTCTTACCTATTTTATATCTCGTATTATTTTTGGATGTTATTTCTTAGGCACCATATCAAGTACATACTTGATCATCCATGACACTTCATTCCAATAAGTGATAAGCAAGTTTGCTTATACCATTATAGACCTAACCATAAGAAGAGTGTTGATTCTTATCTCTACAGCACCAGATTGTTGGTGGATTCATATGATAATTATTAGCTATCCATTCAATTTTCATCACAAGTCCTCTTAAATTGATTAAAAAAACTTCCTATACTTGATCAGTTTTTGAAGTCTTTATTGGCTTTATTATATTGATTCTCAACTAAATTTAAATACTTTTTAAAACAATAAAATGTTTCAAAGTTTGAGAATCAAATAAATATAACTATACTGAGTATAATTATTGATAAATATAACCCAAAAAATGATTTGTTGCACAATTTGTCTTACTATACTAGATGTGAGCTCTAAAGAGTGGATTAAATAAATAAACAAGTGAACTCAAGTTAGCCATTAGATATGCCTAAACTATCATTTGTACAATATTAAAGGAAAGATATACGCTCTAATAAAAGAAAGTCAATACTGTAACATATAAATCATACCATGTGTGCATCTTCGATCAATAAAGATAATATAAGTCATATTCTTAATTTGTATTGTATGAGAATTCTTTAAGACTATGTGAACTTCAAATTTTAAGTACCCTTTTTACTGAGGTTCTAATTCTAGAGATTGAATTAATGTTTGTTATATTAGAATATTACCAAAAAGGTATGAATGATTTGATACAATAGGACATTCTAGGAAAGCAAGTTAGTTTGATTCAAAAGAATGAGAAACGAGGAAGATAGTTTCAATTCCAAGTTTGCATCAAGATGTATTTAAAAGGGTCCACCTTCTATATAAAAGGCAATATGAATACAAAATATTTATATAATGAGAATGAGACGATGATTGATACAATAAATAATCTAGGATATAGCATACTAAATCCACTTACGGATCAATTCATTAGTTGAGAAGTCATATATTTCTAATAGATGTATGAAAATATGCTCTCATAGTATGTTAATCGCGTGAGATATAAGACAAGTAATAGTAATGCATAATCGTTATCTTTTTGGTCAATTAACTTTATTATGTGTGAGTGAGAGATAATAGATAAGAATACATAATAAGTTAATAAAATGAAACATTGTAATTGAAATGCCACAACTTTTAGAAAACCATATATAAGATATGATTTATTAGAAAGATATGTGATTTTTTGATTAAAAATTGAAATAACTACAAAAATATTTAGAAAGAGTTCTGCAAGTTTTGAGATTATACAAGTCTCTTATCCTATGAATTATATCAAAAATTTGTAAGTGATTTTTGTTTGATCAGTAATATAAGTATGTTGATCTTATTACATTTTCTGCAAATGAATTTTCTCTTACAAGAAGCATATATAAAGCTACAATGAAACAAAGCTAGTATGTCAAAAAGGACTAATGCTTCAACATCACTTACTCATTGCCACATCAATCGATAGGGCTTAAACTTTTCTAGACGAGCAAAAAATTTATAGAAATCAGAAAATTGTGTATTGAAATGGAATGACTTTATTAAAAACAAATGCAATATATTAGGTAAGGGATATAATAGTTGTTGTTGGATATTTATAAGTGGGATAATCTCAGTATGAAAAGACACATAAAAATGAAGTGCCTTATATACTAATATTGGATTCATAACCTATCATAAAATTTTAAATTGAGATATAATATCCTAGTTATATATAGACTCATTTGGACTTAGTCCAATTTTTCATCAAAGCCCATAGAGCTAGGTTGGCAAAATCAATAGTTCATGAAGTGACTCATATGAGTTAAGGAAGAGTTAGTCCAATATGAATAAATCTACTTATAAAAAGGAGATGTTAGAAATTTACAAGTAGGTGTTTGTTTCTATATTTATTTTTGATTTTATATTTTTGTTTCAAATTCAGTAAAAAAAATTTTGTTTGTTTAAATTTTTAGTTTCTGTTTTTTGTTTTGGTTTCTTTCAATTTTCAAAAATTATGAAAACATAAAAAGTGGTTTTTGTTTTTCATAATATGATTTATTATCATTTAATAAATATAATTAAATTTAAAATATATAAATATTCAAATAAAAATTGATTTAATAATTAAAATATATTTCAAATAAATATTAATTTTTAAATTATTTATTTTTTTAAATAACATAATTTTATTAATAATTTGTTAATCAATATTATATAAGAGATTAAATAAATTTATTTAATTAAAAATAATTTATCTTTAAGTTTTATTTAATATAAAATTATTATTAGTGATAAAATATAACTACATTAATATTAACAATCAAATATTTTTTATTTTTATTTAAAAGAAAAATTAAAAAAATTGAAAACAAAAATTTAAAACTTAAAACTTAAAAAAAATAGAGTCAAATGGTTCCTAAATATGCGACCGGGCTCCTATTCTTTCCAAATCTAATTATAAAGGGCCCATGTCATCCTACCGAAAGAAAGAATGATAGGCCCAGTGATCTAGGCTTATTCTTCAAGTCTAGCCCAATAGCTCTATGGAGTGGAATGCTTAGTGTCAAGTAGTCCTTACCATGCTTGGACCAGCCCAGTTCCATTCAGCTATTAAGAAAGATATTGGAAATTTGGAATAAAGCAATTATCTGGTGAGTTTTTTTTTTTTTTTGAATAAATTATCTGGTGAGTTAATAAACTATTCCTGTTATACGCAGTCACCAAGGAATTATACGCACCAATTGGCCGACAACTGTGGATCATTGCTCAGTGCTAAAATAGTATTTATTTTTTATTAAGTAATCCCAATATAAGAACATAAATAACCATCATTCACTCTCTTGTACCACTGCGGCACTGCCTCTTCCAATATTGTAAGATGTCGCTGTAATAGTGACGACGATAACTACCTTAAGAGGATCCCATATTCACAACATTAAAATGTAGTCTTAAGTTAAGTTCAGCTTTTGATGCATTAGTCTTTGACTTTACGTCCTGTTGATGATTATAGTGGTCTTGGCCTGAGGATGATACTTGTAGATTTTCTCCTTTGTTTCATATTAGGTGGCGAGCAGTGAAACTCTCTAAAAATCTGATCCACAAAACTATTTCCAGAGACAAGATTCTAATTTGATAGAAGAGACAAAGGTTGGTTCCTGAATTGGATTCTATTCATCGAACTCGAATGACCTCTAAAGTGTGGATCAATAATTCCACTACTTTTAAGGCAAAAATTGCAAAGAATCCAACTTCTTGTGAATGAATAGATTTGCCTTAGTCCAACCAATGATATAAGAACTTGTGATGGAAATCAAGATTACTCCACCAATCAACGCTTAGAAACAACAAACATAAGAGAGATACAAAGAATCGAAGAAGAAATGTCTAAAAGTATTGAAGAAGAGAAAGAGAGAGAAGCTCTCGATAGTTCTTACCAGCAGAAACAAAAGACAAGACTTAATCAGACACATGTGACAAATCACAAGTCAAAAGCTAATGGTTCATACACTGTCGTATACTATACATAAGCAGCTTCAAACAATACAAAATGCATAGCAGAGGATGGTTCTTTAATGAGTCACGTAGGAGGCACATGACACTCACCTGATACATGCAAGTTAAACCAAAAGCTGCTGGATTCAACACCTATAAAAGAAACACAACTCAAGCATCAGACAAGAGAAATATACAGAGACTTCTTTATTCTCAACACATTGTATTCAATCATCTGAGAGTGTAAGAATTAAGAGTAAGGCTTGAGAGTTGCTAGAGTACTTACCTGTGAGTACCAAGAGAGTGTGAGACTCTTTGCAAGTGTTCAGAAGAACACTCATACTCTTGTAATCTTGCTCGATTTTCTTCATACTAGTTGAAACCGCATCAGTGGAAACCTTGGATGTAGATAGCATTGAAGCTATTGAACCAAGTAAAATTTTTGAGTTCTTTACTTTCCTGAACTTTATAACATTTGCAAGATTTAACTTTTTATCAGTCTTTAAGGTTTAAAGCAACAGTATAGCACAAATATCCTAACAGAAGTGGTATCAGAGCATTCGGAAACCTCCCGGGACATTTCTTGACTACTGGAAGCACAAAAGATCATCAAGAACTTTCTGTAAGTAAAAGTCTTTTATTTCTTTAAACTACAGTCACAATGGTAAGAAAAGAAATGGATGTATTTATTGGAAAAGAAGACTTCACCATCAGGAAACTCCAGATGCAAGCTCTTCTTGAGTCCTATGATTATTATGGGGCTATTAAAGATCAGTATGATGTTGAGATTGATCCAGTAAAAAGACTTAAGATGCAAAGACTTTCACATTGCAAGTTAATGCTTCACTTATCACCAACTGTGATAAGAAATGTGCAAAATTGTAACACTGCATAGAGCTATGGCTCAAACTTGATGAAATTTATGCAAAGAAGTGTCTTCTTAACAAGATGACACTTCTCTACAATCTTGCTAACTATAAGATGAACACCTCTGTCTCCCTAGATGATAACCTAGACTATCCTTTTAAGCTAATACAAGACTTAGAAGCTACAGATGAAAAGATATCTGAGGAGCATCAAGCTGTAGTAATTCTAAAGGCTTTACCTTCTGAATTCAATGCATTCAAGAAGGTAATTAAGCATGCTAGTGGAGAATCCCTCACTGTTAAGAGGGTGTTAGACTCACTAATGGAAGAAATAGTGGATGTTAATCCATTCAAGAAAGAGGTAGAAGTAATGTTTGTAGAAAATAATCATGACAAGAAGTCTCATAAGAAGAATAGCAAGAAAGGAAAGTGGCAGAAGGGAAGTGGAAAGGATAAGCACACAAAGGAAGGTGAGGAAAAGAAGAAAAAGGGAAAAGGAAAGAAGTGTTTTTACAGTGATAAGGAGGGACATTTTGTAAGGAACTGCAGAAAGAAGAAAAGGGATAAAGTTGCAGAAAGTGGAGATGCAGGAAATATGGAGAAACCAGAAGATTCAAGTGGTGATGAAATTCTGACTGTCATTGAAGATAGTGAAGACCTAAGTAGAAAATGGATCTTTGACTCAGGTTGTACCATGCATGTGACACCACATAGAGACTGGTTCATTACATTTGAACCAGTCACCGCTAAGGTAAAAATGGCAGATTCTGGGCAGTAAAGGATAGAAGGGATTGGAAGTGTCTTCATCAGCATGTTTGATGGAAAGAGAAGGATCCTTACTAATGTCAGATTTGTGCTTGGAATAAGAAGGAATTTGATTTCTGAAAACTTGTTTGATAAGCAAGGTTTTCAGATCAGATCAAAAGATGGACTCAGAGAATCCTAAAGGATGGTAGAGTCATCATTAGAGGAGTTGAAAGGGGTGGGTTGTACTATGTCATAGGCTCCACATAAGTCAATCAAGTTTTAGAGAAGGGAAATCATGAACCAACCAAGCAATGACATGCAAGGTTGGGTCATGCAGGGAACAAAAGTATGTTCCACCTCTCTAAACATGGACTAATCCTTGAACAAGACCTATAGAAGCTGGAATTCTATGAATTATGTGTGCTAGGAAAGCATCATAGATCCAGTTTTCAAAAAGAAGCACAGAGGGCCATAGAGATCATGGAATATGCTCATAGTGATCTCTGGGGGCCAGCTCAAGTACCTACTGTAGGAGGGAATCTATACTTTATGTCTATTATTGATGACAAATCTAAAAAATGTTGGGTTTATCCAATGAAGAGGAAAGATGAAGCACTGGAAAATTTCATAAGATGGCATACACTTATGGAAAATCAGACTGGGAAGAAGCTAAGATGCCTAAGGACTGATAATGGATTAGAATACTGCAATAAAGAGTTTGAGGACTATTGCAGCAGGAATGTAACATCTCATTACTTGTGGGAAGGTTAGAATGGTAAATGTGAGTGTTTAAGAAGAGTTAGAGATGCACTTCCATGTTCATGCATAATATACCACACACTTATACATGAATAGTGAATTTATCTGCACATGAAAATAATTATACATGCACTCATGAATAATTCCGGGTATAATTGGATTGATTTGTGAATTTTTGAGAATTATGAATGTTTTTATATTGGAAATTTTATGGGTTAGTGGAATTGTGATATTTTTGAATATTGATGAATTTAGGAAATTTTGGAATTTTTATGGATAATAGAAAAAGGGGGAAATCAAAGAAATATTGGGGATAATTGGATTGTAAAGATGATAGTTGTATTGGAAAGAGGAGAGCTAAATGGAGTTAATTTCAAAAGAAACTAAGTTAGAGTTTAGTCATTAAGAAAATGACAAGTGTCATTTAGGCCTTTTGTACTTTTTCTAGAAGTAGGTTACTGTTCTCTGAGAATTGACAGGTTAAGTCATGTCTAAGTTCCTTCTTCAATACCATCATCTTCAAATTTTCTTCCCATACACAGAGTTTTCACCTCCTAAGAGATTTCTATGCTTTTCCTTCCCTACACCAAACCCACTTTGCCATTTGTGTCCTTTACCCTAAGAAAAACTAGAAGCTAATCATTGTACTCACTGAAGTACGTAAATTGTGTGGAGTTTAGGGCTTGAAGATTTTGGAGTTTTCAGTAGGTAAATAGTGAATAAATCGTTTAGAGTTGGGGATTTATAAAATAAATTTGACAAGTTATTCTCATTTGCATGGAAAATGGTATTTGTGTATTTGTTCATAAATACTGTGTTGTTGGGGGATGAAAAATTTGGGTACAGTGTTAATTTAGTGTTTTGAAAGATTATTAGCGATTAGGTGTTGAAAAATACTGAAAGTTTGGAAATCTGGAAAATGTTCACTGAGTATGTTTCAGTCTTTTACCCACAACGTTTTCTCTAGTTGTCCAAATGAGATGTTTTATGATTTGGATTAAACTAGAGATATATGGTTACATTTCGTATGAAGACATCAATTTTCAATTCTGTCTCTAAGAGTTTCAAAATTTATCATGAACTTAAGAATTGGGTGCAGTACATTGGTGTATGAATATAAAAATTCGTTTTCGAACTTTGGGGGCAAATTTGGGATTGATATAAATAGATTTTGGCAAAGTTGCCTTCTGAAGAGTTATGAATATTTCTTTTATCTTTCCAAATTTATATAGTATATAAATTTTGGACATCTGAGCTGAAAGTTATGGTCTTTATAAGTGGAGACGTTCTGGAGAGAAAACTAAGACAAAGTTTTAAGACAATTGAACTAAAACGAAGTTTTGAGACGATAGAACTAAAACAAATTTTAAGACGATAGAACTAAGAAGAAGTTTTGAGATGATAGAACTAAGACAAGTTTTAAGACGATAGAACTAAGACGGAGTTTTAAGACGATAGAACTAAGATGAAGTTTTGAGACGATAGAACTAAGACGAAGTTTTAAGACGATAGAACTAAGACGATGGAAAAGAAGATGACGGAAAGTAAGATGATGCAAAAGTGAGACGATACAAAAGTTTAAAGATAGAATTGGTCTTTGAGGTCTGTATAAAAGTTGTAGATCTCAAAGTCTACTTTCCAATAGTCTAAAAATTAAGTCAATCCGACACCTATAATGAGAGTTATGGCAATTGCGCCAAGGCATGTACAATATGAGTAAGGATATGAACATATTTGATTCTTTTGGCCATAACTTCCTCTCTAGACCCCCAAATAACCTGATTCTTAAACCATTGGATTCGTAGGACATTTCTCTACTTCTCTTCCAAGAATCATAGTGATCTAAAATTAACTAAGAAAGATTGAGTAAAAAATAGGAGACGGGTACAGTGAGTGTGTTCTTAAAGGATATGAACTGGTGTTATTCCACTGAACTTACTTCAGTATTTCGATGATTTATGGAGCTCTACTGATCCAAATGAGATCAATTTTGTGACAGATAGTAACCGGGATTATCATGAACATGTATTGTACATAATTCATGACATACATATGCATTATCGAATACTTACGATGGTGCGAATTTTGATATTATGTATATTTTTTGTGATAGAGGAGCAACTGGAACGTCAACCTCCAGACATTGCCGGATCTTCCAAGCATTAGCTTCGGGAGTGACTTGTGAGTCAATCTAGATGTTTTCCCAGGATTGATTTGTTCAGAATAGTCTTGTTTTGTTTAAATTTCCATATTATTGAAATGTTTGTGATTTGATTCTAAATTCTGGACTTAAAGTTCGAGGCGTATAATAGTTGGGCGCGTATTGGAAGTGTTTTGATCCATTGTGAAATTCTGTATGTTATATGATATGACATGATCAGTATGTGATGCATTTC
>JANZLC010000002.1:9584509-9638662 GCA_026413385.1 Erythroxylum gracilipes | reverse complement strand
TATCTGAAATGACCTTGTGTTATTTTTAAACTGTTAAGTCCTAGTTGTGGGTAAATAGGCATGCCTAGAAGGGTCTGTAGCTGCTCATGTGATACTTCGGTGTCAAGACTTCGGTCTCTCATGTGACACTTCGGTAACAGGGGGTATTTGGGTGTTACATAGACAATGGAACAAGAAGTTCCATGAGGTTGCTGCTAGTATGAACTTCATTAAAAATTCATATGATTACTGCCTATACTTTAAGAATCTAGGAATGACTAAAGCAGTCTTTATGTTGGTCTATGTAAATGACCTAATAATAATAGGAAAGGACCTGAACATAATTCAAGAAGTAAAGTCTGAATTATGCATTCATTTTGAAATTAAAGACTTAGGAGAAGCTCAAAAGCTTCTAGGAATGCAAATAATCAGAAAGAGGAGGGAAGGAAAACTTTGGCTTATTCAAAGGAATTATATAAGAAAGGTCTTAGCTTTATTCAACATGGAACAAGCTAAACCTAGTTCTATTCCACTAAGATCTAACCTACAGATGGTATCTGACAAGATTCCTAAGACTGAAGATGAATAGGGAGCAATGGCTCACTATCCCTATGATGTAGGTGTTGGAAGTCTAATATACCTTATGCTATGCAAAAGGCCTAACCTAGCTCATGCCATCAGTATACTAAGCAAATTTATGGCCAATCCAGGCAAGGGCTCAAGGGGGTTCTCACATACTTATCTGGAACCATCAACTACGAACTATGTTTTTCTAAAGATGAACTAACAAAATGCAATTACTTGTCTCTATATGGTTATATGGATGCAGATTATGCAGCAGATAAGGACACAAGAAGGTCAATTTCAACATACATTTTCACATTATCAGCAAATACAATCAGTTGGAAATCATAATAACAAAAAGTGGTAAGCTTATCAACCACAGAGGCAAAGTATTATGCAATCACTGAAGGTGTAAAGGAGCTAACATGGCTATCAGGCATATTGAAAGAAATCAACATCGACATCACAAAGCCAGTAATACATATGGATAGTCAAAGTGCATTGTACCTTAGTAAAGATCCAGTCCTCCATGAGAGATCCAAGCATATAGATGTGTGATTACACTTTGTTAGAGACCGAATCGCAAAGGGGGCCTTTAACTTGGAGAAATCCATCAGACTTTGGAACTAAGGTATTAACGCAAAAGAAGTTCACTTTCTGTAGGGATTACTTACAAATTAGTGAAGCCCCATGAAATCGAAGGCGATCTCATCAGATCTCACTAGGTTAGTAAAGCTAGGGTTTTTTCGGATTCAAAATCACTCTCGGATTTTTGATCATAGTGAAGATTGATAGAGTAAGAGGGAATAATATGATGGAAATCACGATTACTCCACCAATTAACTCTCAGAAACAACAAACACAAGAGAGATATGAAGAATCGAAGAAGAAATGTCTGAAAGTATTGAAGAAGAGAAAGAAAGAGCAGCTCTCGATAGTTCTTACCAACAGAAACAAAAGATAAGACTTAATCATACACATGTGACAAATCACAAGTCAGAAGCTAATGGTCCATACATTGTCGTATACTATACATAAGCAGCTTCAACCAATACAAAACGCACAGTAGAGGATGGTTCTTTAATGAGTCACGTGGGAGGCACACGACACTCACCTGATACATGCAAGTTAAATCAAAAGTTGTTGGATTCAACACCTATAAAAGAAACACAACTCAAGCATCAGACAAGAGAAATATAGAGAGACTTCATTATTCTCAACACATTGTATTCAATCATCTGAGAGTGTAAGAACTAAGAGTAAGGCTTGAGAGTTGCTAGAGACTGGCCTGTAAGTACTAAGAGAGTGTGAGACTCTTTGCAAGTGTTCAAAAAAACACTCATACTCTTGTAATCTTGCGCAATTTTCTTCATACTAGTTGAAACCACATCAGTGGGAACCTTGGATGTAGATAGCATTGAAGCTATCGAACCAAGTAAAATCTTTGAGTTATTTACTTTAATGCACTTTATAACATTTGCAAGATTTAACTTTTTATCAGTCTTTAAGGTTTAAAGCAACAGTATAGCATAAATATCCTAACAGAACTAACTTTTCTTTATAAAGAAACAATAGGAATTAAAACAACAAGAATCCAAGAAACGACAAACGCAAAACTTCAAACTTTTTGTTAACTTTTTAGAAAACAACAAAGAAATCCCATCTTTCTGAAACAAAAACAATATATTTCCAAGTTAAGTTAGAACTTTGTAAGACTTAAGTCGTCGATTCAAATCAAAGGCCAACTAAGAACCTTTGATAACTTCATAAGCGAACTAACCAATAGCAAATTAAACAGAGAACCAAAACTAGTATATTTGGCTATAGTTGTCTTAGCCTGATGATGATGATACCTGGAGTCCTAATTTATGAAGAAATGATTAATGGGTTACTTGCACCCATTTGAGCTACTTTTTGAAGCAATATCATGATAGATAATGCGAGTCATAAAGATGTGCATCGTGGTGGTGTAGCTCTTGGTTTGATGAGAAAAAAGAAGAGATATTGTTAGATACGATGGATGAACGACCTTCAGTTAGATGGCCAATGAATTTCTAGTGGAAGCATCATCGTGTGAAGGAGACAACAAATCCATGTTGATTTTGTTTCTCGAATTTAAGATTAGAGTTTTTGATTTTGTGAATTAGAATTTTAATTAAATTTGAAATAATTACAATTAAGTAAGATTATTTAGGTTAACTTAAACTAATTAGTTTTAATTATATTTTAAAAATATAATCATAATTTAAAAATAATTTGAATTGATTTAAGACTATTTTAAAAAAGAGTCTTACTGTACCATATGAATCAGTGAGGCCCACCAATACAAATAAAATAATAAATATATGCTACATCAACACTAATATGGCATATAGTAAATAGAAACTTAATTCTATTAAAATTTATGTTTACTAATAGTTTATTTTAAACGTTTTACAAACGTTAATATTCATTTTGAACAAACCAAAATATTAATATGTAACTTGTATTAGCTAAAAGGGCATTTTGAACCTTATCACTTTCATCATAACACAACTTGAATCCGAATGTTTTAGAGCTTTCACTTTCAATTTTAATCATAATGTTTTCAAAATGTTCAAAATATATCTTAAATAGATGAAAAATTAAACGTTTGTTTGTTAAGTATTATGTTATCACTGACGTGGTAATTTTTATTATTTTTAAAAATTAGATAGTGAGCCCTACTATCACGTGTATGTTATATGGTAAAATGAAGCTCAAGTGACTTAGTATAAAAACTTAAAATTATTTATTTTTAATATGATTAATTATTATTTATCTTATAATTATATTAGTTAATTTTTTAAATAAAATCCCTATTCTAACTTAAACTTTAATTATTCAATTTTGAAACCTAATTGATCTAAGTCTCTAATCTAACTCCCATGCCCCTTCCATATCATCTTTAAAACAAATGGAAGTATAAAATCATAAAGGTTCATTAGTTTGTTCGCCAATGCTAAAGAAAGAAATGGTTGTTGATGAGAACACTAAATGTGAAATAGGTGAAGAAATGATGATTGGACCATCCTCTAATAGGAAGAATTCTAGGTTTATATTGATTGAAGGCATACAATTATTCACCAAAGGATCTTACTAATAAAGAAAGTGATGAAGAGCCCCTAGAAGAGGGAGGCTCTAAATCTTCAGAACCATGTGAACTTTTTGATAGTGATGACTTTGAAAAAACATTTGATAGTGATATTATATTAACAAAGAGATTATAAAAGATTACTTAGAAGGAATTGGAGGCAATTTGTCATGTGCCTGCTTAGTGTAATGGACACATGTCCAATCCATATTAGTTACATGCTACCACTTATTTTGGTACTCATTAGCATGGCATTTGTTCAAGCCATGTTAGATGCATACTGCCAGTTATTTTGATACATTTGAATAAGTCTTTAAGTAGAGTTGTCAATATAAGTATTACTTCCTTAGTTATTTCAAGCTATAATTGATAAACTATAAATGAAGTGGTTAAGATACTCCTCTATATATTGGCAAGTAAATCAGATGAATAAGATAAGTAATTTCCTCAACTCATTTTGAGTACTACTTAGGAGGTCTAGGTTTCCTTCGAAGAAAACTTTTTTCTCTTCTATTATTTTTTTCCTTGTTTTCCTTTTAATTAAAATTGGGAAGTATAAGCATCATTAATCTAAAAGAGATTCTTGTTCTCTTAATTGACCCATTACCAAATCTTATTCTCATAGTTATAATAGTTTGGTACCAGAGCAGGGCATAGAGGACCAATAATTGAGATGATTGGAGGATGGAGTCACAACTTTATCAGCAGGGCAGAAAATTTTTTGAGGTTAATGTAAGAGATGTTTACAATAGTGAATGCTCGATTAGATGTTATCTCAGCAAATAGAAGTCAAGATATTGTAAAAAGCTCCTATGGCTAAAAAGGATGGCGGAATAGTAATGCCTATTCTAATTGTGAAGGTTCCTCTAATAATGCCTACATACTGAAGTTTGTGGAACTAAATTTTCCTTGCTATATGGATAAAGGAACCTAACTGAATGTATTTGTAGAGCTTGTTTTTTTTAATATTTCATAAAACACTAGAAGAGGAGAGGGTGCCATTAGCCTCATTCAACCTTGAAAATGTTGCTTAGTTTTTGTTCCAACTCAATAAGAATGAGACGCTTCAAATTTCATGGAAGATTTCAAACAAAGTTTACAAGAGAGGTATGATCTTACTTAATATCAAGAATTTTTTATTGACCTAACTAAACTACAGTAGATATGTTATGTAAGGGACTACTAAACACAATTTGAGAAGCTACTTAACCAAGCTAAATGATTGTCACCCGCATAACAAGTTAGTTACTTTGCGAGCATCTTAAAAGAGAGTATCAAAACTAATGTCTAAGTTTACATGCCTAAGTCTCTTTTTGTCTCTCTTTTTGTTGTAATTGGCACAAAGAGACTGTATAAGCCAAAAAATAATTCAATTCAGGTGACACTAAAATTGAGTCTCGAAAAGTAGCTCCAACAACTCCTTCTATACAACATGATACTTCTATGTCAATTAAGAAGTTAATTCCAGCTGAACTCAGGGAAAGGAGAGAAAAAGGACTATGATTCAATTATAATAAAAAATTTTGGTTCAAGAAATATATGCAAGAAACTATTCCTTATTAAGGGGAGATGGTTTGATGGAAATGGTTATGGGGATGGCGAAGTGGAAATTGAAGAAAGTCAACAATCAGAGATTCTAGAGATTTTTATTAATGTTGTTTATGGCACTAGAGCTCCCTAAACAATGAAGGTTTAAGGTTGTTTAACTCAACTATAAATTATTATTTTGATAAACTTTGGGACTACTTACAATTTCTTATATAGTAGGGTTACAAAAAGGTCGAGAATTACACCAAATACAAACGAAAAGTTTGAAGTCACAATGGACAATGGTGAGAAAATCCCTAGCATGGGATACTATAATGGTTTACATCTAATGGTTCAAGGCAAATTGGATACTACTGATTTTTATTTAATCTTCTTAGTGGGTTATGATGTTGTTTTGGGGGCACAATGGTTGAGAACATTAGGTCATATTATATGGGATTTCTCTCTATTATCAATGTAGTTTGAGATGGAGGAGGAAAAGATTATTTTTGTAGTATTGGCAACTTTAACTAATAAACTAGTTGATGAGTAAGGAAATCACGAAGAAAAAAGGAATCCTTATACAAATAAACTTTATCACTATGTTGTCCTCGTATGCCTTTAAGCCTTGTTTACTTAAATCTCTTTTGTAGTCATATCAAGATATTTTTAAAGAGCTTTAAGGTCTGCTTCCTTCACGTACCCACAATCATGAGGTTATCTTGAAACAAGTGTGTGAACCATTATGTGTAAGGCTGTACAAGTATCTTTATTATTTGAAGAATGAAATTCAGGAATTGGTGAGAGAAATGTTAAGCTCCAGTGTCATATATCCAAGTCGAAGTCCATACTCATCTCCTATTTTATTAATTAGAAACCATGATGGTTCTTGGATGTTTTGCATCAAGCACCTAATAAGGCCACCGTTAAAGACAAATTCCTTATACCTATCATTGTTGAATTATTGGATGAGCTATATAGTGAGGAGTTTTTCACTAACTAGATTTGAGAGCAGGTTACTATCAAATACGAATGCAAGAATATGACATTCCAAAAACTACATTTTGAACTTACCATGGACATTAAAAGTTCATAGTGATGTTGTTTTGTCTAACTAACGCCCCTTCCACTTTCTAATCATTAATGCATGATGTATTCAAACCTTACCTTTGGAAATTTATTCTAGTATTTTTGACGGTATCTTGATTTATAACAAAAATTGGGAAGAGCACCTAAGAGATATTAAGGTTGCTTTAAATATTTTAAGGACCCACCAGTTGTTTGTGAGAAAAATTAAACACTTTTTCCAAATGGAAGTAAAATACTTAGGGCATAAAATTTCCAATGATGGTGTTGTTGTTGATCTAAACAAGGTCACTGCGACCAGAAACTATCAAGCAATTGCGAAGCTTCTTAGGATTGACTAGTTACTGCCATAAATTTATTGAGAATTATGGGAGAATGGCAACTCCCTTTACTCAACTATTAAAGAAGGGAAATTTTTTATAGAACTTTAAGGCAAAAGAAGCTTTTATGACATCTAAAAAGGTTATGATGTAAGCACCAATACTGGCTCTTCCTAATTTCAATAAGCCATTTGAGGTGGAATATTATGCATTTGGCTATGGTAAATAGGAGGCCAATTGGTTTCTACAATCATGCCTTACAAGGTTAAAATTTACAAGTATCAACCTATGAAAAAGAGATGTTAGCACTAATCCTTGTAGTTCAAAAATGGATGCCACATTTGAGGGGTAGGCAATTCATCATTCATATTGACCAAAGAAGCTTGAAGTACTTGTGGGAAGAAAGGATCACTACTCCGGCTTAAGAGAAGTGGCTAGCTAAATTGATAGGTTATGACTTCATCATTAAGTATAAGAAAGACAAGGTTAATTGTGCAGCAAATGTATTTACTCAAATTTATGAAAAGCAATTGATTATTGTCTCTACCCCAATTTATTGATATCAGTAACAGATGAAGTACAACTTTGCCAACAAGGAGAGGCTGTGGGTCTATGGGCATATAATGACAACATTATTTATTTAAAGAACATAATTACTTACTAATTGATTCTCCATTGATTCCTATTATTGTCAAAAAAATGCATTCTAACACTCATAAAGGATATCATAAATCTCTTTATCAAGTAAGGTCTATGTTTTATTGGTAAGGCAAGAGAAAAACACCTTCTTAAGTTCATATGAGGGTGTGAAATCTAAAAAAAGAAACAAAAAGTCTTAAGCCACCTAGGCTATTGCATCCACTTCTAATTCTCGTTCAGATTTGGTTACATATTTTGATGGATTTTATAGAATGACTTCCTAAGTCATTTATGTTGTTGTTAATTAACTTTCAAAGTTTGCTCATTTCATTCACATTTTTCAACGTTACGCTATTGTCGTAATAATACAAGTGTTTTTTGAGCAAACACTTAAGTTGTATGGAATGCCTGAAGGTATAGTATATGATAGAGACCGCACTTTCACAACATATTTTGAAAAAAAGTTGTTTAGTTTATAAGGGACCAGCTTCAATTTTAGCTCATCCTGCCACTTGCAAATTGACATATAGATAGAAGCGATCAATCGAACATTGGAGACGCATCTTTACTATTTCAGTAGCCAAAAGCCAAATCAGTAGGTCAAGTGGATTCCTTAGGTGGCCTATTGCTATAATACAAGTATTCGTTATTCTATAAGAAAGACATCGTATGAAGTCATTGACAGTAAGCTTCCTCCTTCACTTTTAAAATATATTCTAGGAATTTGACAAATAAAAGCTATGGATCAAGAATAGCGGGCTAAAAGATTTGGTTATGAAGAACGTTTGAGAATAGCTAACATTGGCTCAAAAAACCATGAAGAAGTTTTATGATGCTCAATGAAGTGAAAAAAGTTTTGGCGTTGGGGATTTTGTTTACTTATGATTGCAAATATATAGGCAAATTTCTTTGGCTATTTGCAGGAATCTCAAGTTATCACTAAAATACTATAACACATTTGAAGTTGTTGAAATAATTAGCCCTGTAGCATGCCATAAAAGGATAGTCTTGATTATTCAGCCTTTTATTCTTGCCATTTATGTCAAGTATAAGTCTTCATTGGTCCAATACATACAAACTATCTGTATAAAATTAGATCAAGTACTTTTACTCAACAATTTATTTCTTATCATTCCTTAAATATTATAGTAATGTTGACCCTAAATTCAGTATCAAATAGTTATAAGCATTAACTAAAAATACATATGATATATATCATAGTATATATAGGTAAGAAAAGTAATACAATCATTTTATTCTTATGACAACTATTATACCTTTCATCTCAACTCTATACAACCTCTTGCATCTTGATATCATAGTGTTGACATACATCTTACATGTTGTAACCAAAGTTTATAAGACATTATTTGACTCAAAACGTCTATACATTTTGTTATCCATATGATTTCGAAATATCTTTGAACTTTTTTATCGAATCCTCAATAGGAATTATTGAAAAATTGTATAATGATCATATAATTTTCTTTTTTAACTTTATGAACTCTTTTCAAACATAATCCTATGTCTAAGAAATTTGGTTCACTAACTCTTAGTATCAACTATACTAAACAAGGTAAATTCTACTTAAAACAAAATATAAATGTAAGAAAAGCAAGTAATTAATTATATGTTATGACTAGCAAATGAGATTACGACTTTAATCATGTGTTTGGTTACTCTCACTATTTTATTCGAAATAATAGCCCTCACTACAATTCGAAAAGATTAATCTAATCTTTCTAGTAGGCTAGGATCTCATTCAAATCTAGTTAGTCTTAAGTTTGCTCAATAAACCAACTAAACTTAAATTAAGTAAATAATGACTTTATCAATCACATCTTATGTGACCATAGATTCGTTAGGTAATAGCTCTTGCCTAAACATATCTTATATGATATTCCTAACCTAGCTTCTAAATTCATGTGATCATGAGTTTACTCATCCAAATCACACAAATTTAGTTAAGTAGAATCCACTGTTATAAGACTAAACATATTTGGATTAAAGTAGCCTTTAGTTTGCTCAACAATCCTATCAATAAACAGAAATTTAGTTTATTCTTATAACAATGGAAGACACTAATCACGTTCTAAACGTGTTCCTAATATTTTAACAAAAGATTTAATTTTATTCATCTCATAAAACACAAAATTGTATGTAAAATATCACACATATAAAATATTAATTTAACATGCATCTAATAAATATATCAAACATATACATAAAGTATGCAACTTATGCATTCATAATCAAATTATATGCATAAAACATCAGGCTTAGTTTGATTATAGTTATTGATCGTCATAATCGAATATAATATTTCTAACTCTTTGTAAAAAATTAAATTAGATTGAATCCATTGATTCCTAAATATGTTAAATTCCTATTCCAAATAGAAATCAATTTATATTTGAAATGGGAATTTAATTTATTTATTGATTTTCAAAACAATTTTCAAATCTAATTGAAAACTATTTCTAATTATCTTGACTCGTTTAATAAAATTTAATTGAGAATAATTTTTAATAAATTATTCTTCTTACTTATTATCATTTAGAAAATTTTCTTTTTCAAAATTATATAAGTAACACATTTTAATCGAATTAGAATAATTTATAATGAGATTAGATGTAACATCCCATTACCTGCGGGGAGGTTAGGATAGTAAATATGACAGAATACTGAGAGATTAGAAATGCATTTTTATGCTCATGCACAATATGTCATACACATACACATAAATAGTGAAATCTTGCACATGAAAATAATTATACATGCATTCATGAATAATTCCGGGTATAATTGATCTAGAAATGTGATTATATTTGGAACTATAGATTATATGTGTGAAAAATTAAATTATAGTGTTCAAGAGTATTTTTAGGAGATCACTTAAGATTAAAAGAACATAAGCCTTTAAGGAAGGGTAAAATGGACTTTTTGGAATCATTAAGGGTAGAAATAGAAGAAGAAATGTTGTCTTGTTACTTTAAGAAGGGAAAAACGTGATTTGAAGAAGAGAAGAGTGAAAAACAAAAACAGAAGAGAGAAAGAAGAGAGTTTTAGTGGAGAGGAGAGAGAAGAAGGAAAGATAGTTAGGGTTTCTTCATTTCTTGATTTTAAGAGAGATTTTGAAGTGGTTCAAGAAAAAAAAAGGAAGAGGAAGAGAAGAGCTGCTAATTGAGCCAAAGATCTCTTCATCTGGTGAAGAATTAAGGTAAGATCATTTTGAATCTTTTGAATTTTTGGAAGGGTTTTAGTCTATAGAGTTAGAAAATATATGGGCTTAAGTATTCTAGAACCAAATTTTTAGCTTCATGGGATTTCCGATTGAAAACCCTATTGAGTTGAGATCTGAGAGTTTAATGAAGTCAACTTGATAGCTGAGTGGTTATGCTCAGGACATTCCAAGTTTTGCACAGTGCAAATTTTCAAGTCTTCCTTAGGGGTAAATTTTGTGTTCTGACTTTAGGAGGAAAAACTGGGTTGATCTAGGCTACATTAGATAAAGTTGTCTTCTAGAAAGTTGTAGCTTATCTTTCTAGCTTTCCAACGGTATATAGTATGAAAATTTTGGACATTGGAGTCAAAAGTTATGCTAATTGTAAAACATCTTCTGTGCACTGTTCATAAACTTCTTCTGGTCCAATTTTGATCCTCTATATGACATAATTTGTTTTCAAGGTATTCATAAAAGTTGTAGATCTTGAAGTCCTCTTTCAGACACTTCAAGAATGCTCTTGATACGATATCTCTAGAGAAAGTTATGTCAATTATTCCAAATAGGTCTTAGACTAAAACTTCTTCTGGTCACTGTTCATCTTGTATCGTCTGGTCCAATTTTGACCCTCTATATGACAGAATTTGTCTTCAAGGTCTTCATGAAAGTTATATATCTTGAATTCCTTTTCACACTATTCAAGAATAAACTTGATCCAATATCTCTAGAGAAAATTATGTCAATTGTAAAACATCTTCTGTGCACTGTTTATATACTTCTTTTGGGTACTATTTATCTTGTATTGTCTGGTCCAATTTTTACACTGTATATGACAGAATTTGTCTTCAAGTATTCATGAAAGTTGTATATCTTGAAGTTCTCTTTCAAACCCTTCAAGAATGACCTTGATCCCATATCTATAGAGAAAGTTATGCCAATTGTAAAACATCTTCTGTGCATTGTTCATAAACTTCTTCTGGGTACTGTTCATCTTGTATCATCTGGTCCAATTTTGTCCCTCTAGATGACAGAATTTGTCTTCAAGTCTTCATAAAATTTGTATATATTGAAGCTCTCTTTTCAAACCCTTCAAGAATGACCTTGATCCAATATCTATAGAGAAAGTTATGCCAATTGTAAAACATCTTTTGTGCACTGTTCATAAACTTCTTCTGGGTACTGTTCATCTTATATTGTCTGGTCCAATTTTGACACTATATATGATAGAATCTATCTTCAAGGTCTATATAAAAGTTGTAAATCTATAAGTCTTCTTTTAAACTATATAGAAAGTTATGCCAGTTTCCCCTAAGTAGGTTCAATATGATTAAGAACAGAACCTTGTTTGATTCTTTCGGCCATAACCTTGTTATCTGACCTCCAAATGACTTGATTCTTAAGCCAATAGATTCCTAACACATTATTATATCTCTCCACAAAAATAATTGGTAGCATTATGAATTGATTGGAAAAAGTTTGATTGAAGGAAAGTTAGGGAATATGTTAGAATAGTATGAACTGGTGTTATTTTACTAAACTTACTTCGGCATTTTGAATATATTTGGATTTGTAGGGTTCCAATTGAGATGATTTTTAATGTGGAGTAACCTAGAGAAATAGGACTACAAATAATATGAAAAAGTCAAATTTTGAATCGGTCTCTAAGATGTTCAATTTCTAGATGGAAGCTGTGCATAGTATACTGTTTTAGAATGAGAACAGTCCGAAAATGGTTAAAGTGTAACTTTCAAATTACTTAGCCAAATTGAATGATTATAGTGTCATTAGAAACTTAAGACAATGGGGAACACTTTTTTAGTAGAAAGTATTACCAAATTACTTCATTTACAGATCAGAATGATCACTGAAGATTAACCTAAAGGTTTGGACGTTTGGAAGTGATATAGGACTGAAATGAGAATTTGAATAATTGTTTGGTCTTGTAATGCTAGAATTACATTAATGAGTGAATTGTTGGTATTAAAGTACCAAAGACGTGTAAAATGGAGATTAAGTGGTTCATTTGATTAAAGTTATGATTCAAAGAAGATGAGTAAAGTGTATCTAGTTTAAATGAATGAGAAATTGATAATAAGAGCAAGTAATGCGAGAAAAGAAATGATAAGTGATTGAATTATGAAATGAAAATGAGCATAAGATATGAAATTTGATAAGATACCCAGGATTGTCATGAACATGCATTGTACATATTCCATATACACACGTGTGCATAAATGAATGCTTATAATTGTGCAAAGTTATTAATGTGTGTGTGTGCAATGTGTGTATTGTATAATTTTTGATATGCAAGAAGAACGTTCGCATTCAGACGTTTCTAGATTATGGAAGCAAATGCTAATCTGGAGCGTACTGTGAGTAGACCTAGATGGTCTCATTTCAATGTTTGTTTTGTTTGAATTTTTTGTATTAATTGACTACTGAATGATCAAATGAATGTGTCTTGATTGTTGATTCCGGACAATGAAGTTCTGATGATTGTGATGTTTGATTTGGATATTGAAGTGTTACTTGTATGTGAATGAGATGAAATAAGTGTACATAATATGATTGTTAAATGTCGGACCACGGCCTGATGATAAATGTGTTTTGAATGTGCATTTGCATATGAATGAAAGTGTGATTCTCAACTTTAATGTTAAATGTCGGACTAAGGTCTGATGATATGTGAATGTGAGTGAATGAGAATATGCAAATGTAAGTGATTTATTCCATTTCGTGAATGCATGAAACATAATGACAATTGTGACCTGAGGAGCCACCGAAAAAGAACTGAAAGCTCAAAGTGTTAAAAAGAGCCTCGAGCTCAAAAGTGATTAAGAGCCTAAAGCCCACTATGTAAAATGAGCCCTGTATCCCCATCGATAAGGGACAGTTAGTAATAAGCTTGGTATCCAATAGATACGGGACAGTTTAGGCAGTCGGTCACAACAAAGTAACAAATGAAAAGTGGGGCTCATGTGCACTGCATATGCATAATATGAATGATTAAATTGTATTGAATGTGAAATGTGAAATGTGAAATGATGTGAATGTGAATTATGTGTTATGTGACTGGGTGAGCTATCGATGATGGTCACTCATTGAGTTTGCAAAGCTCACCCAAAATTTGGAAATATTTTTCTGGATTAGAAGAATACCCCGTTAGGTAAACGAGAGTATCTTTACAATATACAAGTAAGCGATAGAGGTCAGGATCAGTTTATATCTGCATTGTATTTCTTTATTTTTGTACTAAATTGTATATTCCGCAACTTATGTATTCTGAAAGTTTTGTAAAATGTGTATATGATATATGTTGTAATGTAAAGACATTATGACTAAAGTGTTTTGTTTTTGTGAAAGGGCCCAAATAGCTATTGAAAATTCTATTGATTGTATTGTTATGATTGAAAAAATTTACGAATAAAGTGGACCCGAACAGATTATGGATTCCCAAAAAAATGTGTGTATGTTGTTGTTTTTTTAAAAAAATTTGTACTAAGTTTTGACTGATTTAGTGCTCTAGCATGCCACCTTCACGGGGCACGGTCTCGGATATCCCTCAGGATGTCGAGCACGTGTCTTGCGGGAGTGGGGTGTTATATTAGAAAATTATTTTTAATCTCATTAGAAATTATTCTTCCATAATTAGAAAACTAGGTTCTATTACTAAGAGGAAACTACTTGCAAAATTAAATAAAACACTTTTAAATTTAATTAATAAATTCATTTATATTATCTATTTATAGATTAATTTCTTAATTAATTAGAAAATATTTCTTTAATAAGTTAAAAAACTATTTTAAAAATTAAAGAAAGCTCCTTTTCTTAATTAATAAATGAAAACATTTTTTAGAATTTCATCAAGAAAAATATCCTTTTTAATAAATCAAGAAACTTATTATTCATAAATAAGGAAACAATCTTTAAATAAATTGAATAATAATTTTCTAAACAAATAAAGTCATAAATTTAATTTATCTCAATCAAATTTAAATAAATACATTTCAATTAAAGAAATATCTTTCTTGATTACTTATTTATCTCAATCAAATTGAAATAAATAAATTTAAATTAAGAAACATCTTTCGTAATTACTTATTTATCTTAATCAATTTGAAGTAAATAAATTTAAATTAAGAAACATCTTTCTTAATTACTTAAGAAAACAATTTTCTTAATTTTAAAGAGTCTAATTATTTAACTTCAATATAACTGAAACTAATTAATTCTAATTTTAGAAACTACTTTTCTAGATTAAATTAGGAATCAATATAATTATTAATCTTAATCATATTAAGAAAATAATTACTTTAATATTAAAATTAAGATCTCATCTTAATTAATATAATCTTATTATATTAGTTATCAAACATAATCCAATTATGAAAGATAATTCTTTTAAATATTTGCTTGATTTTAGTTATTGATTTAATAATTTATTTAATTTAATAATTCAACTTCTTGAAAATTAAACCAAATTTCAAAGTATTCCTAATAAAATAACCTTTTGAATCTATTTGAAACAATTAGAAACACTTTTTAAATTTATTAGGGATGTAAACTAATTTAATAAAAATTAAAATCAAATTATAAAAAAGTGGCGAAGTATCTGACGCATGCAATGCACTCGTCAGAAGACTCTGTTTTTTTTGCGCGCCCCTCACTCAACCTAGAACTTTGACGCCTGCTCTAAACGCACTTCCCTGTGTGGGGTGCGTGCTAAATTAGGTTTTATGTTGTTAACGCTACTACCGCCCTCCTCTGTTTCTCACGCGTGAGACGCTAGCTTCTAAAATACCATGCGTTTGACCATTATTGCCTTGCCACAACATCTTCTGATGTGGGCAAAAAACAAACGGCCTTCACTAATGGCGATTTGCCACTAGTTCGAGCCACCATCATGGCGGTCACCATCATGGCGGATCACCGATGGTGTCTGACTTACTAGTGGCAATTCGCCACTAGTTCAGTCTCCCACCAACGGTGGTGCAACCGCTAGTGATTTTCAGAAACCCGCCCAGTAAATGCACAAAATTAGGAAAAAAAATAACCATAATGAATATAAGGGGACAAGCATTCTAATCTTTTTAAGGCAATTGATTTTCAAACTCATGGTCGACGCATAGGCAAAATAAGTGAATTTTCAGAAACAATGACAATGTACATCTTAAGCTTTCAAGACAAGGCATTAGTATGTTGAATTTTCATAATTAAGAACAAAGCATATGAGTTTTCAATTAATTAATCTTAATATGTATTCTATATATTCATTAATTAATTAATATTTTAAGCTTTGTTATTTTTAATCAAATCAATAACAATTAAGCAAATTTAATCAAATTATAGAATTAAAAGTTTACTATGATACCAGGGATCTGATCCTGGCTGTAATAGAATAATTGAGAAACTTTTTCATATTTTGATTTCTCAAAAATTAAGATCACTTTAATTTTATAAAATGTTTAACACATAAATCATAATAAAGTATGAGTCTTAATTCATACCTTATTCTGAAACTTTATTCTTTTCTTGTCATATTTCTCGAACCCTTTCCAAAATTGGTCTTTCTCAACCACTATAGTCACACAAATATTTAGCCTCTAACAATATCCACATAATAGATTGAGAGAACTCTATAACTCTTACAGAGAGAGTTAAGCAAGAAGTGCTAGCTCCATTAGAACTTAAGCCTATTTAAAATAAAATTTGGACATTTTAGTAATTTAATTTAAATTAAATTCTAACTTGATTATACTTTAATTAAAATTATAGATAATTATACTTAAATACCAATTATGTTCAAATAAAATCTAATATCTCATATTGATCCTTATTTATTAAATATCTAATATTTAATAATAAAGTTTTTCAAACTTTACAATCAAGCCCAACTTTATTCAAATATCTTTGTTGTCTTCAACTCTTTTTTTATGTGACTAGGTTCCCGAATATGCTGGCAATAGATACAAATTATAATCCAAAATCATATGTAGGATTAGATAAATTAAATTCTTTTAATTTGTTTTTAATTCTCTAATTAAACAAGTTATATTTATAAATCAAGATTGACATCTAGCAACACATCATGACAACTCAAATATTTAGGTTAGTCAAAGTGGTTTTGACTAACCTTTCTGTGTATAATTTTTTCGTATAGTTCAATTCTTTCATCCTATAATATTTCGATTAAACATAGAACATGGAATTAATGTCTACTCTATTTTGAGTCTAACATAATGTCTACTCTATTTTGACTCTAACATATAAGTTCTCTACCATTAGTTATTAATTCAATTAATAATATTTGTAAACTATGTACAAAATGTCATTCCACTTGCCCAAGGATTTTATGAATCAATACTAATCGAGAATAATTCAACATTCTCCCTAATTACTTTAGGGTGATGAATCATATCTTGACCACTCAATTACCTCCATATAGTTCATGTTACATCCAATGACTAATGACTGAATTACCTTGATTAGAATAAGTCATAAGTAGTATCAAAATATAACAATCTTTATACAAGGTAACTTTGAAGACCTCAAGTCAAAAGATCACTTATACAATCATCACAATGAGAATTTTCAAAAATCATTAGTTTGAAATAGATTTTTCATATTGGGTCAGTTTAGTGAACTTGTTCTCTAATAAGCATCCACACGTTTATTTAAGTATCTCCATATATACTTTTGTCTATGATATCGACTACTTTTTCATAAGGAAAAACATAATGTGTGCTTGTCTTTTTACGTTCTATTAATGTTCAGTCTTAATAGAACTATGATTACAAAAATTTTAGAGATGATACATAAATGCAATATGAATGTTATAATTATAATCTCATAATAATTTCATTAGTAATATATAATTATTCTATAGACTTTACCATATACATATAAGTATGTATAAGATAATGAAGTCTTTAAATAACTGTCACTAAACGACTACAAGAAAATTACAAATTACTGATGAAAAATTATCGATGGTAAAAATACCTTAGTTAATTAGCGACGAAAAATCAATTTTTGTTGGTAACATTGTTGGAAAAAGTTTCTTTTTATGACGGATAAAATATCTGTTGGTGAAGGTGGAGGAAAATCATCTCGATAATTTTTTCAACGAAATATAGCGATAGAAGAGCGATACCTGTCAGTAAATTAGGTGGGAATACTTGGCGAACAATATTCATCATGGCCAATCATAATTACTCCTTATAATTTGCCTCCATAGATGTGTATGAATGAGACATATATGTTATTGATGGTGATTGTGCCAGGCCTACGAATCCAAAGCATAAAATTGATGTATTCTTACAACCATTGGTCTCTGAATTGTATCATCTTTGGGAATTTGGTGTTGAGATATATGATGTGTTTCTTAAACAAAATTTTTGTTGAGAGCAACTTTGATGTGGACTATTAGTGATTTCACTGCGTATGCTATGTTGTCTAGATAGAGCACGGCTGGGAAATTAGCTTGCCTTACTGTAACAATGATTTCTTCCTCCAGATCATCTATTTAGATTCAATAAAGAAAAGTTTATTAAAAGTAAGATGGTACAAACACCTCCTCCTCCTCACAAAGTTGGTGAGAAGATATTGCAGGAGATTGATGAATTAAGTTTCTAAAAGTTACAGAACTTGAAGCTGAAAAAGTTAATAGAAGCATTAGTAAAAACTTCGGTTGGAGAAAACAAAGTATCTTTGGAGATTTACCATATTAGAAAAGTAATTTGATACGTCATAATCTAGATGTGATGCATATTGAGAAAAATATTTTTGACAATTTATTCAACACTATATTGAACATTGAAGGGAGGACAAAGGATAATGCAAAATCATGAGCTGATTTGAAACTTTTTGTAGAAGAAATGAGTTAGATAAAGATCTTGGCACAGGTAAATATCCAAAAGCATATTAAACTTTGCAAAAAAAATAAAAGGAGATTTTATGTGAATGGTTGAAAAGTCTAAAGTTTCCCGATAGTTGTGTTTCGAACTTGACTAGGTGTGTGGACATAAAGAAGTACAAATTATTTGGGATGAAAAGTCATAATTGTCACGTATTTATACAAAGGCTAATTCTAATTGCATTTAGGGAATTACTACCGAATAAGGTTTGGGAAGCTATAACAAAATTAAGTTTGTTTTTAAAAGCTTAACAGCATCTGAAATAAAATTGGCTGAAATGAAAAAACTAGAAAGGAAAATTCCTTTTATCTTGTGCAAATTGGAAGGAATTTTCTTTCTAAACGTCTTTAACTGTATAGAGCATCTACCCGTACATTTAGTACACAAGGTTAAACTTGCAAGTATGGTTCAATATTGATGGATGTATCCATTTGAAAGGTAATTATAGTTAATATTTAAATAAAATTTATAGCATATTTTAATCACAGAATTGTAATAACCTTATTTATAATATAGATATTTGCATCACTTGAAGAAAAAGGTCAAAAACAAGGCTAAAGTTTAAAGTTTGATATGTAATGCTTATTTAGTGGAAGAAGCAAGTATATTTTGTTTACATTATTTTGAGTCACATGTACACACAAAAGAAAGAAAAGTTTTTCGTAATGACGATGGGGGAGAAACAGATAATGTTGATGGTAACTTATCCATTTTCACATATCTAGCTAGGACAAACATATGGACATTCAACAAGAAGAATGTTAACGGCAGAAGAAATAGAGGCTGCCCATGGTTACATTTAATTGAATTGTCAAGAAGTTCAACCTTTCGTGCAGTAAGTTTAAGTTGATTTTGAAATAAAATATTTGAGTTTCCGAAGATACTGTTGTTTATAACTAAAATACATAATAATGCTTTTAGATTATACGAGCAATGGTTATGTGAGCTAATGCCCAAAACAACATAGGATGATATCAATAAAGAAGTTGAAAGACACGTTCCTTGATGGTTCAAAAAATATGTAATTTTCACTTTTAATAATTGAAATGATTGAATTATCAAATCAAAGTGATTAGATGACATTATACTATTTAATATGATAAATTATTTTTTGTGTAGGCCTCAAAAAATCTAATAGAGAACAAGTGCATATGTGATCTTGTGAAAAGACCTTTGCGAACTGTTAAATCGTATTTGGTGTATTTTGTTAATGGATGCAAATTTCATACAGAATATCATGGTCATAGCATGTCAACAGTAAACAGTGAGGTTTGCATGCAGGAAAAATTGATGAATTACTATAGTAAAATTATTGAGATATTTGAAATTGAGTACCCTGCATTGCCGATAAAATGGAGTGTGATATTTAAGTGTGAATGGTTTGATACAACTCTTAGTGTTTAAACAAAAGTGCACAGTCGATATAATATAGTTGAAATCAACCAGTGAAGAAGATCTAAACAATTTGAACCTTTCGTGTTAGTGATGCAAGCGATCCAAGTGTATTATGTCTCTTTTCCCAGCTTACGACAAGATAAATTAGATTAGTTGGCCATATGAAAAGTAAAACTTAAAGGTGTTTTTGAATTATAAGGAAAAGGAGAAAATAAGAGAATTGAAAGTGAAACGTTTCAGGAAGATGTTTATGAAATAAATGTATATGTAACATATAAAGATAATGAACCTTTGAATCATTCAAATAATAAATACGTTGAAATTTCATTTGGAGAGGATGAGGAGGGCGAGAGATTTACAGAGGAGTCTGAGTTTGATTCTAAATCTTGGGAAAAAGAAGATGATGTTGATTTTGATTTACAAGTAAGTGCTAATAGCAATTAATTTATATTTGTAATAGAATATTATATGAATAAATCTATTATTGCATCAACAATATATTGTTATATATTGAATTTATATTGTTATATTACTGAAAAATTCAAAAAAATGTGAATTTCAGGTTAAAAATATGTCACCAAAGAGAAAACAGGATATGACGCGACCAAGGTTTAGGTTACAAAGAGAAGCCAGTGCATTTCTAGGTGAAGTATCACATTCTACAGTTGTTACTGCACATTCAAATGAGGCATCACCTTCTGTACCTGTTGTTGTGCCATCCAACCGCCCTACTACACTATCTACCAGCCCTACTCCATCCACCAATCCTATACCGATAGAGATATCAGGGGTAAACGTTGCGAATGAAGGAGGCGACCTCCAACTTAAGGCTAAAGGTGTTGATGGAAGAATGTACATCATAATTGTCAACAATTTGTAAGTAAAATTCTAAAAATTTTGTAATACATGATAACATCATAAGTTTATAATGAAGTTATAGCTTTTAATTTGAAAATGATATAAATTAACTTATATGTTAGGTTGGTTTTATCTGGAACGTGCTCAAGAAATATCTCATCCAAGTTCAAGGAGAGGATAGATCTTGAGAGTTATATATGAAAGAATGTCTCTCAGCCGACAAAGGATTTTTATTATCGGGAGTCTGAGGTACACAAAATATATTCTTTAATCTTTTTATTCTATTTAATTGTATACATTAATTAGATAAATATTGTCATTTATAAGTACTTATTGTATATTTTCTTTTTTTTTAGAAAGATTTTTTTGGGATCCAAAATTTGATGTTGTAATTTATAATATATGAGAGAGGTAAGCTCGTACACGTTATAGAGACTTTCTTGCTTTGATACACAAGAATGATATATGACCACCATATATATTTAAAGAAATATGGAGTCGTTGACAGCAGTATTGAGCATCACCCGAGGCAATATCTATTTTAGAGCGTAATTCTGCTAACAGACGTGGAGGACCAGATGGAGAGGGCCTACTCGTACACATTGGAGGATCTTTGACCCACTAAGAACATGCACTTCAATTTGTAAGTATCAAAACTTTGCACTTATATTCTGATTTTTTTTACCTTAATGTATAAAATTTGATTTCAATGTAATTTGATGTATGAAATTTAAAATGAAAATATATGTGCATTATGGAGACTAATAATGTTAGAAATGTCTGGTGTTATTAATAGCTGTGTTGTTGAGTTAAATTTTTTTGTTTAACAGGGGGTATCTTATTGATAGTTTTATCTTATTAACAGAAATGGATTTGATAGAAATCAATATAAGATGGATAGAAAAAATTGAGTAAATAACATAAGTACGTCTCGAAATAGAGGGGGTATATATCATAAAAATAGAGAGGAAAATTTTATATATATCATAAAAAATGAGTAAATCAACTTTTTAAGTTAAATTTTTTTTGTTTAACAAGGGGTATACATAAAAAAAATTAGAGGAAAGTTTTCCAAATTTTTTGTAAATTGTAGTTCACTTATAACAATTTATTCTAATGCATGAAAAGTTTGTGGTATGAATCCTACACCACGCCAGCTCTTTTTGCACACTCACACTAAGAAACATGATGGTGTGACCTTCATCAACACCTGATGCAAACAAATTCATGTATGTAAAATCTATACTTTAATATTAGTTCTTAAAAAGTATCGCTTATTAACATAAACAATTATAATGCTAGGACCAAATACAAAAAAGCATTTAACGACAATCTCATAACTCTGAAATTGTTGATGAGAGTCAAGCATACCTTGAACCAGTAGATGGTAGGGACCACTGTGGAAGGATTTTCGGCTTAGGTTCATTTGCGAACACATGTTATTCAGAATCTTCCACATCGACTACAACTGGATCTAATAGGTAGTCCGCATCAAATGAGAGAGTCCTCCAACTTGAGAGCACAGTAAAGAGGCTGACAACTCAGTTGCAACAGTCGATGAAGTATATAGTCTAACTTCGTAATAAGATAGATCAATTGAAGAGGAGGGACGATAACTCATCGTAGCAGTCAAAACATCCGCCTTCATCACTTGTATAAGTTAATGTATTTGATGCTTTGCTACACTTAAGTTTTTATATAAATTATTAATTTACAGTTAATTACAATGATTACTTATTCGTTTACATTTTGATTTTTTTTATATTAACAAGCATGATAATGTTTACTTTATATTTATCAATCAATGTTATATTATTTACTGAAATTAAATATACAAAAAATCATAAGATTATAAACAGAAAACTCGGGTAGGAAGTGAGAAATGGGAGTAGAAATTTAACAAAGTTAAATTTTCCGACGGACCTATAATATTTTGTCGTTAATTAGCGACGAAACAATAACTTCTGTCGATAAAAATACCATTCCATTGCTAATTAGTAACGGAATAAATTAATCCGTTCGTAAGTTACTGATAGAATATATTACTCTGTCAGTAAAAATTTAGCGACGATTAATGTTTCCATCAGTAAATTTAGCGATAGAAATATATATATCCGTTAGTAACTTTAACGACAGACATACGATTTATTGTCGGCAAATTCACTAATGGAATATTAAGATTCTGTTCACCAAGTAAAGACATAATTTTATAAATTCGTTGATATTTTTTTAACTTACCGATGGAAATCCAAAATTTCGTCTTCAATATTTTTCTATCGGTAATTTTCGTTACCAAATTTATTTTTTATTATAAAAACCTTTTTTGTTGTAATTAACTACAACCCACTGATTGATTGTAGGACGTAAACCTAAAAGAATTAAATTTAAACTTTTTGACAAAACTAAAACAAAACCAAAAGAGTCTAATTAGCTAATGGGATTAATTATTAGTGACTAAGAATAGTGTTTAAACTTTTTGAAAAGGAGAACTTGTAGTAATGCTTACCTTAGGAATGTCGATCAAGTGGCTGTCAAGTAAAGAAGGAATCGCACTTTCGTGACACAGTGGAAGGTGGTGTGTGTTAGTGTTACGTCATAGATTCCTAGACGGGATTTCCTTCAATATTCTCCATTCCAAGTCTGGTTGCGTTAATCTATTCTCTTTATTTGCTTTTCCTTTATTTAAATTAATGAGCAATTAATTTCAAAGTGCGGTGAAATTGATAAAGGACTCTCTTAATTTAAGTGAAATTACGGGTTTTAACGATTCTCATATGCAATCGTTTAAAATTTGAGGTCAGAATTTTATCTTCTGCAAAGGACCTATTCTATTCGAGCGGGAATTAGTTTAAGTATGAATGACTTAAAAGTACTTTCTTATAATTGGAACACGTTCCAAAGACATCTTACCCAAGGAAAAAAAAAGCAATTAATTACACATCTTCTATAGAAAAACTCAACTTTTTGAGTTACTGTACCAAGTTAAGTCTTTTCTTTAAGCCTTCTTTTTCTCGGGTTTTAGTCTCTCTTGATAAAAAGGGAAAAGCAACAATATCGTTCTTTTTATGGGGGAATTATCGGACATTTGATCAACTTGGTTTGGTTGGAAGGTTACGCATTTTGATGCACTTTATCTCTTCGTCTTGGCTCTGTTCTGACTTTACTCTTTATCTTCTTTTTTATTTATTTTTTCCTTTTGAAAAACTTGGCAGCTTCTCTAAATGCTCAATACTTAGTAGTGCCATTCTGTTTAACTGTTTACGATGGTTGCTTTGGGTATTTATTTGTTAATTAGGGCATTCTTTTCAGATAAAATATAACTAAAATGTGTTTTACTAATTACAATGTTTAATATGACAAAATGTGTTTCAATAATTATAATGTTTGTGTAGAAACTTAACCTTAAATAAAATGAGACTTGAAATTGTAATAAAAAAATTAATGAACAAAAGTGACTCTAGGCATTCGTGATTTGCCAAAAGATGCATCTTTTGCAGTTCAACAATCACTTCTTTTTTATTTAGTTAATTGTGTTTGTGACAATTCATGCAAAATGTACACTAGGAGTAACGTATACAATAATGGGCGTACGTGCACCAGTAGAAGATAATGTTTCAATTCCAAAAGCAAAGTTTGATCACTACTTTGTCGTGATCGAAAATGCATGTTGATCGTCTTCTCCTTTTCATCAAATCTTTTCAGCTGAGGATAACCTATAATGTAGGAGACCTCTCTCTAAGCTACAATCTCGGAGTCGCCGTGCACTTCTCCATATTCAAGTCACTAACTTTCTACTCCATTCACTAGCGCCATCATCACCATGACACTAAAGACTAAAGGCAAAAGGAAGCTCCTTGGTTCGCCTACAAAACTCTACTTATCTCCAATACATTTCAACAATAATGATGGCAATATCCTATATGGTTTTCGCGTAGGATTCACGTTCATGGCGTTTTGTGTTCCACGTATGATATATTTTATTATTTTTCCCTTATATTTTCTATTTCTTACTCTATGTAATCGAAAACAATATTATGTTATGATCCATAAACGTCACAGACATGAATGGAAGTTGGGTTTGGTTCTGTCCGGTAGGATATCAATTATCAATAGTAAGGATACAGGACATGAGAGCATCATATTCTTGTCCGAAAACTGTCATGTTGGAGAGTGGAGACACCAATTGGTTCCAACATTTATCCCACTTAGAAATTTCAAGTTTCAGATGTGTTGTGTTTATATATATATATATATATATGGATTTGCTTTACCAAAGTTTTTGGAGATAATGTTTAATGTTTCTTTCCCTTTTTTTATTGGATTAGATTCCGAAAGAATTTGATTCTCATTTGATATACTGTTTTGGGTTGTGCTATTTATATGTGGATTCGAAGCGTAAGCAGGAGCATACTTGGAACTTTGGGAGGAAGTAGTCTTGTTCATCTTCCTGGTACGACAATCCCTCAACACCCCATCCATACACTTGTTATGTTCTTAAATGTTTCTCACTTCCTTTTTAGTTTCTTGCTCTTGTTCTTATGGGTGCTTTTAGTTCATGTTAATTGCATCTTTCATATTTGGCGACATATCCAGTTAGCCGTGGACAAGAATTCTGGGATTTTCGTTTTTTGTTTTTTTCGTAATGTTTTATGTTAGACCTAACTCCCGCATTTTTGGCAGTTAGGTCTCGTCAAGGCCGAGCTGGAGTTAGGTAGAATTGACTTGTCTCTTCTATTAGAACTATCATATACTGCAGCATTTTTGGTAGTTAGGTCTAGTGAAGGCCGAGCAGGAGTTAGGTAGAATTGACTGGTCTCTTCTATTAGAACTACATATTGGCATCTTTCACACTATAACAAGCACGTAATCCCAGAAGAAGATAAGAACAAAGTGGGGAAGCTTACTGGATTCTGACCCACCTCTTGCATCAAAACTCACTTAAATTACAGCCACCGACATCGCGGGCTGCAGCTAGAGCCCACTTGCAACATTATAAAGTTTAGTTCATATGACTCAGCTACCCAATGTCTAGTTTATCCGTTTGCAGCATAACATTAACTCCCGAAGTCAAGATGTGATGTAATCCTATCATCATTGGAGGTCTAAAAACGGGTTAAAGAAAAGACTCTTCATGGCGGCATTGAAACCTGAAGCAAGTCGAGAAAAGAAGTCCTTAAATAGTCATGTCATCTATTCCACTAATTTATCCAATTCGTCTCAATCCATACGCCCTCACATATCCCGTTATCTCTTTTCGTGAAGAGTAATTTTAGTACATTTCTGACTATCTTGTTTGTCGGAGAAATTTATAACCTCCGATTTGATTCTGCAAGTTAGCAGCTTTAGGGTCAACCATGAATGCCCTTGTTGCAACCAACAGAAACTTCAAACTAGCTGCTAGGCTGTTGGGTTTGGACTCCAAGCTTGAGAAAAGTTTGCTCATCCCATTTAGAGAAATCAAGGTGATTCCAGATGTAGTTATTTTCTCATGAGTACCATATGAATATATTTGTTTGGGGAAGGAATGATCGATTCTAAATCTTCTCTTCTAATAAATTTTGAACAAAACGTGCAGGTTGAGTGTACCATTCCCAAGGATGACGGGACTTTGGCATCATTTGTTGGGTTCAGGATTCAACATGACAATGCCAGAGGTCCCATGAAAGGAGGAATCAGATATCACCCTGAGGTAGCCTGAATTCTTGAATTGATGTTGCTAAATAATCCAGATGACAAAATTCAATAGTACTTGTTTGTCTACCATTTGTTCCAGGTTGATCCAGATGAAGTGAATGCATTGGCACAGCTTATGACATGGAAGACTGCAGTGGCCAATATTCCATATGGTGGGGCTAAAGGTGGTATAGGATGCAATCCAAGGGACCTGAGCGTATCTGAATTAGAACGCCTTACCAGAGTTTTCACTCAGAAAATACATGATCTGATAGGAATCCACACTGATGTTCCTGCTCCTGATATGGGAACTGGTCCACAGGTTAGTGTTGAAGACACATGTTTGTTCGTCGAGTTGACTTGATATTGCCTATTACCAACCACGTTATGAAAATTAACTCTTTTTTTCTGATTCAGGATTCAGAAAGTTTAATTGATTTTAATGCTTTTATGATCTTGGTTATGACTAAACAGACCATGGCATGGATACTAGACGAGTACTCGAAATTCCATGGTTACTCCCCTGCAATAGTGACTGGCAAACCTCCTGTAAGTATATAAAATGATCCACCTCTGCATTGTGAATATATACATTTTCTTTCGGTAACAGTGATTTGTATTGCATAAAAGAAATATGTTGATCTCCGACAACATGTCAATTCTTAATTTCTTTAAAAAAATTTCTCTCAATGAATTAGGATCTTGGTGGGTCTCTGGGAAGGGATGCTGCAACTGGACGAGGAGTGCTCTTTGCAGCAGAAGCCCTGCTCAATGAGTATGGGAAAACCATATCTGGACAAAGATTTGTCATACAAGTATAGTTCTTATTCTGGTTGTTTTAACTGATTCGTGTCAGTTAAACCAGTTAAGATAATAATTGATGGAAATGTATGATTTCAGGGGTTTGGCAATGTTGGTTCTTGGGCTGCTCAACTAATCAGTGAGAGAGGTGGGAAGATTGTTGCTGTAAGTGACATTAGTGGAGCTATAAAAAACAGCAAAGGGATTGATATTTCAGGCCTACTCAAGCATGTCAAGCAACACAATGGTGTCAAAGGATTCCATGGTGGGGATGCCATGGATCCCAAGTCAATATTAGTGGAGGACTGTGATGTTCTTATTCCTGCAGCACTCGGGGGTGTCATCAACAGGTATTATTTGTCACGACAAAATGTTTTCCCTTATCAGAACAGAAAAGTTAGACAAGAAACACCTTTTCATTCTCCTGTTTGATTGAAGGGAGAACGCAAATGATATTAAAGCCAAGTTCATAATTGAAGCTGCTAACCATCCAACTGACCCAGAAGCTGATGAGGTAAGCGCTTCTTTGAGGCCTAGTATTCGACTCAGACACGGGTTTAAGTCTGTCACCTTCATTAACTCTTATTAAATCTGTTGACAGATCTTGTCAAAGAAAGGTGTTGTTATTCTTCCAGACATTTATGCCAACTCAGGAGGAGTTACTGTTAGTTACTTCGAGTGGGTTCAGGTATCCCATTTATCCTACCAGCTTGTTCCTTCCTACATATGTTGGACAATTTCCGCCACCAACTTGCAAGAACTGGCTATATCTTCTTTGCTAGGTTGTGAGCAAATCATAATCTTTTAACTGTTTGTGGAATACAGAATATTCAAGGATTTATGTGGGAAGAGGAGAAGGTGAACTGTGAACTAAAGACATATATGAACAAAGGTTTTAAAGCTGTGAAGGAGATGTGTAAAACCCACAATTGCGACCTTCGCATGGGAGCCTTTACTCTAGGAGTTAATCGTGTGGCAAGAGCAACTGTTCTTCGGGGTTGGGAGGCCTGATATGACTATGATCGGTTCCAGTCTCAATAAATATGGAGCCATCAGTGAGGCCTCTGATCCTAATTCATAGCTATCCCTCATGTTTCATGGGAAGCGTTAACCATTCTTGTTCTATGTAATAAAATAACCTTCAAAGATTACCTGAGTTGTACTCCTATTAAAGCACATTTATAACGTATTCGCAATTATCTGAAAGGAGGAATATGAAGATATGGCTTCAGATTTATAATGAATATGAAAACATCGTGTAATGAACTGTTGTGCTTCAGTAAACAAGTCCAGGACGTGGCATTGTTGATTCTAGAATTGAGACAAGTAAACAGATTGTAAAGACTTTAGTGTGAAGCCAAAAGGGCCATAAAATGAATGTTCTTGGCATGAAGAAGATAAATAACGAATAGGGTCATCGAGTTTCAGGCCTTGGGAAGATGAATCATCTTTTTTGACATATATAATCCACAGCTACAATACTCCCTAAATGAAAATCAAAACAAATTAAAGGAAGTGAAGCAAAAAAAGAAAGAAAAAAAAAACAGAGGGAAGCAGGAAGATCTGCATGATCCAATCTTCAATACTATTCTAAATAAATGCTGAATGATATGAAAACAAAAAACAAAAAAAAATTAGTTGACTCAGGTCTATTCCATAACAGCACAAATGAGAGATCCAAAACACGCTTTCCCTAAAACATATGATGAGATTTAAAAAAAAAAAATGCATTACAGACACCAGTAGACAATCGGGTTGGCAAGTGCCGCACGAGCCGAGGCCTAAACCCAAGTGACTCACTCAAATCGATATCATTTCAAGTACACTTCTTAAAACGATGACAATGTACTAAAAAAGACATCATTTACGCAGGTGGTGAAGCTGCTTGGGCCTTTCAAGCCAAGTCTCAAGCCAGCTCATCAAGCCCCAGCCTGGCCAAACTGTGCCTAGTTCAGGCACGGGCCCAATTACCATACCTAATACACGACAGAACTGGCACTACCAACATTCATCACAAGGAAGGAATGTCATCCATTGAGCAGCAAATCAATAACTTTTCTAAGTGAATATTGTTATGCAATCAAAATTACTCAATTCAACCAGATGTCAATATTGAAATCAGTTCCGACTACGACTGCTGTTTGTTATACAATAACTCAGGAAAAGGGCACCAGCTATTTTACACAGAGCTGTTCTATGACCTTCCTCTGCCCCTAAAGCCTCCCCCTCGACCACCTCTTGGAGGTCCACCCCTTCCACCTCTTGGACCACCTCTTCCGCGGAAGCCACCAAATCCACGGCCGCCACTTCTACCACCACCTCTGCCCCCCCCACGACCACCCCTTGCTGCTTGTGGTTGTCCCCTGAAACAAACTCTTAACTGTTAGCATCAATTCAGTAACATTCCAAAACCCTCCAGGATGCAACAAGAAAGGCATTCAAGTTGCAAGCGAAGTTCGTAAAAGTTTTTGTCAATCTAACAGGATGTGTTTCAACCTGTTGTGCATCAGATTTTTCAGTAAGATGGCATCATTTCTAAGATTTGGATATCCTAAAATATTAAATGCAGAACAATACTGCAATATGAAGATAAAGAGTGGAACATACATTTTCCATTGATTACCAAAAATCCCCGACAACCCAACATAACTACGTGCCATGGAAAGTAGGAGCTAATGTAAATTGCAGAACTAATAATATCGATAATATTTCCCAGGAAATAACCAAACTACAAAAAAGCCCACGAAGCCAACAATGTAGTGTCAGTTAACCAAAACTAAAGGTCTAAATTTCAGTAACATACTAGAAAGAAAACAGCAAACATACTTTGGTTGTGGAAGAAATCTTGCTAGAGGCAGAAGCCCGTTGGGATCAATGAAGAACTTATCTCCTGTGTTATATGAAGTTGCCACAATGCCCTCCATCATTTTGATCGAAAAATACTGCAAGAGTCACGTGAAGCGCCATCATTAGAATACACATCTCGAGTAGATACCACATAAACAAGCAGTAGAAAGTAAGCAGTAGAAAGTCGGACAAGATTGCTTACAGCTTCATTGATAGGACCGAAGATTTCATCAACTTTTCCTATCTGTGTTTTGTTTTGCAGAAAGATTGGAGCATTGAATTTAGGTATTTTATCATTGGTGAGCTTTGTCACTGCATCACCTTCACACGCATGGAGGAACGTGGAAACCTCTACAAGAAAGCTTAACTAAATAAGTAAAGTAATTAGAAGGCATACTTATAATGGCTTGGCAGGAAACAGTACGATACCAAAGTTCATACATTTGAATGCATCAAATAAATGAGACGCTAAAGATGACAAGTAGCAGCCAGCGTCCTGTAAGTTATCGCTTCTGGACGAAGTAAACTACTTACACTAAACCTTAAACACCCCAAAAAAAAAAAATCTTTCTTCAGAAATGCTCCTATGTTCTCAAACACAAACATTAAAATTACAGTAACACAAATTGACAAGCTCATATTTTTGCTCCTCTTCTCTGCTTTTTTGGCAAATCATAGATTAGTTAACGCAATGGAATAATGGAACACACCTATGACTTCAGCAGGAGGTCCTTCGTCGCGAAACCAACCACCACCTCGACCACCGCCAAACCGACCGCCGCCTCTTCCGCCAAAACCACCTCGACCACCGCCGTCTCTTCCGCCCCTAAATCCCCCTCCTCTGCCCCTCGGAGGCCTCATGGGTTTGCAGTTTAGTCTTTACAGAGAGGGAGAGAGAAAGGTCTAAGGTAATAAGGTTTTAAAGGGCTGCTTGCCACCTTTTCTTCTCTCCTATTCAGGGTTTAGTTGCGCACTAGGGTTTTGGATTTTCGTTTTTAGTGCAAAATGACAAAAAATTCCCTAAGATCCATTAATTTTACATACATACCACTGTGGGGCTTGAATTGGAAAAGGCCCGGTCCAACTTGAACTAAACAGACAATTAAACCCTTTTAATCTTCTCCTTGCCTTCATGAGCTGGACGGGTGGAGTTTTTGAAGCTAGAAACTGAGGATGATGGGTGGTGAGACTTGAGAGTGAGACATGACGGAGGACCAGTTGCATTTGGTCCACAGGATTTAGTAACATATCTTCCCAAACCCTAGTGCCAGTTAAGCAGCTGGATGGACTTTATTAGAATTTAACTTCTTTGATAAGTGTAGATTAGAGAAAACACAAACTATCATTTTCTCTACCGTTACTATTGTCATCATTCGGCAAGGAAATGTCTTAATCTGGCAATTGTAAATTGAAGAACAGCTTGGCCTTAATTAAGAACCAAGGAGGTTTGGTTGATACTGGGGTTCTTGTCTTTTCATTCGACTCTGATATCTTCAAGCAGAAGAAGACACAACTTGGGATTATAGTTGAAACTGGGTTAGGAAGATGAGGCTGTACCAAACTAAATGGAACCCATAACAGGTACAATAATGAAGGGGTAAATCCAGTGTTGGGTGACTTCAAACAGATTTGAACGGTTTCGAGTACTCTTGTAACGTCTGGTCTAGTCTCTAACCGTATAAATAAAGTTCCAACCTCGTACAGACCAAAGAAAAATGTTAGAGAATGGGGCAACGAAGCAAAAACATTAAGATTCAAACAACAGGACTGACAGTATTTGCTGGTAGACTTATCATGTGAATGATATGAAAAGCACAGGCACTCAGACGCAAGTTTCTTCATTCAGGCTAAGCACATTCAAAAATTTGCGACAAAGTACATGAAAATATAAAAAGTAATATATCTCGACCGAAAGATTAAAAAAAGAGGAAATGACTTACGTGAATGATCCATTAATTGCAAATCTTAATTGTGCACTCATATTTTCATCTTTTTAAAGAAAATACTTGCTCTTCTGTAAATCAGTATTTCAGAAGCAAAACCTTAAGAGGAAGATGCAAACAGAAATTGAAATTTACTTGTCTTCCATTTATGTTTAAACAAAACAAGACAGTAATCAAAGCACATATTGGCTGCAATAGAAGGTACAATCATGTAATCGTGTTCGACAAACTGTTCTCCCAAGAGCTCGTGTAATTTTAGCCGGGGGAACACCCTCTCGAACTCCCAATTCTTCCTTTTTCTTTCGCTTTTCCCCTTTTACACGATGTACGAGGATATCCTATATGAGAAGCTAGGATTTTCATTTACTTGTTGACAGTAGAATGCCAACATTAAGCCCAAAACCAAAAGTACCCTCTTGGCTTTTCCAACTTGGAAGTAGTCCAATTTTTGGGAACTCCTCACATGTCCCCCAAAATTAACAGACAGTCCGCCCATAGCAAATCGAGGCAATGTAGAGATTTTTGGACCACTTTTCCTGCAAAAGGAACAAACAGCAAATGAACAATCAGATCTTTGAATGCAAGGTGCTTGATTTTGTGAAATCAGGAGATAAGCAATAACCCATGTGCATTAGACTCCTTGCTCACCATTTAAATTCCCTTCTGAGTTGCAAAATACAAATTCTGAATGTATTGAAGTTAAATTTTACAACTACTTTGAACAGTAGATGAGAAAATAAAGTACCTTTACATGGGTGCTAGGAAAGGCAGATGTCCGTAGAGTTTCCTGAGTTTCATCTACCATTTTCCGTCTTGGTATGCTAAGAATGAATGCAGCTTGATCTGGAGTGGCAGCCATAGAAGTAATCCTGTAACCATTCTCCCATCGCCGATGTATTCCCTCACTTGGGTACAAAAAATCAAGCTCCACAACCTTGTAACAACAATAAAAAAAAACAGGCCGGAAATCAGATCTTAATCAAGTAGAATGTGAACACTATATGCAAGGGTAAGAAAAGACAATAATTAATTAGAGCACCAAATATTACCTGATCAGAATATCCAGCATTCCTGGACATAACAACACCCCAGCGAGTGCCAGCAGTTGTCATGGATGTAACATGAAAACCTTCTTTCCACTTTTTATTTATCCACTTAAATGGAAATGATTCACTCACTTTGTACGACTGTTGCGTGTAAGGTGTCCCTGTACAGTGACAAAATTTTCAGAAATTACTTGATTACAATTAGTCCAACTAATTGTTTCAGTTGATTGATCCTTTTATTAGCCGCACAGTACATGCACAAAATTTAGAAAAGAAACTAAAACAAAAAAAAAGATAAATGAAGGACAATGTTTGTTCATTCCTTAATTAGAAGTTTGTTAGACCTCCTATTACTACCAAGGTTTATTCTAGAAGGGTAAAGGAAAGGGTAACTGAGTAAAGTTACCACTTTCTGTTAGAGTCAGCGGCTGGTGGGTATTACGTGCATGTGGGAGGGGAGAGAATAGTGAGTTTGTTGCATGGCCGACATAAGTAGTTGGCAAGTGTAAATAATGTAATGATTGGGACAGGGGATTTTCATCAGATTACTAAAAGAATTCTGGTGAGCCTTAGGCTAAGAGAGAGCAGACACTCTCGAATTTGTCTGCAAATCACATTGTAACTTGACAGACTTGAGTTACATAATAATAATATTCAGTGACATACTTCTCAATTTCTGAGAGTATCTATCAAAGTTCTCCAGGAAAATTATTTTCAAGTTAACAACACAACTCCAAATTATGTTAGTCGTACTACTTGGATTGATAGCGGAATTGTCACAAAGCACGTGATGAGTTCAAATATATAATGCAACAACTGTTATGCAAATCAACAAAATATACGATGTGCTATATCTCCTACAATATGAAATTGCTCTACCTTTTGACCTTGTAACATGTATACGATGTGCTATATCTCCTATAATATGAAATTGCTCTACCTTTTGACCTTGTAACATGATTACCCTGGAGAAAGAATGGTAAAATAGTAGAATCCATTCTCGTAGCAAGTATTCCATGTATGCTAAAATTATGAACCAAAATTACAAAGCCGTAACATAAAAAATTACAGAATAAATGCAAGCATTGCACAAAATTCTATGAACACAATGATTGACTTGATTAGCGTAAGCATCCTCGTCAATATGAAGGCCTAGCTCATAAGAGCCAAAACTGAACCAAGATGAAACCAACAAAAGCTATCCTCAGATGAAATCTTAGGAAAGCCATTTAACTTCAGATAAAAGAATAGATTCACATCAACTTCCCTTGTCACTTCCACGATTTAAACAGAGTAGCCAATCTATTTTACACATATACCAACAAATTCATATTTCCTACAAGGCTACACCAGTGTTTTTACATCTACAATGTTATGGACTCAAATCCTAGAGGCTAATTCTTTAAAATGGGAGAAAAATTCCACGACACAAGAAAAATATAAAGAAAATAAATAGCAAAGTCAAACCTTGAATTAAGGAGTTTGTGTCCAAACACAGTATACAATAAATTACAAAGCAGGAAATTATGTATTTAGGGCAAACGGATTACTGACCCTTTGACATGACAACCAATGAACTTCCATTATTTGCACCAGCAATGGAACTGATATAAAAATTCTTTTCCCATTGTTCCATAATCCAATCCTGAAAAGAAATAGACATAAAAATGCTCAACACTTGCTTTCACTGCTGATCAAGCTGAAGATGATTGAGAGAGAAGTTTTCAGATGGCAACCTTGTGCAGGAATAAGGCTGACAAATCATAAACCTGTGAAGAGAAACCAGTTCCAGCATCCATGATTAGGGCCCATAGATTAGCTGCAGAGGCCACACAGCTGATAAATAATCCATCTTCATTACCCTTATCAACATGCTGTCGCAACCTTGCATCAGCTACATTGTAGTGATATCTGCAAATCCAAAAAAAAAAGGTTCAGTTAACATTAAAGCAAAGGAAGCAAAAAACAACAATGAAGTGGGTCACTATCCTAGTGTCCTTTTGCATAACTCGCTTGTTTCCATAGACCAATACATTATACATCACTTCATTTTAGGCAATTGCAGAAAATGTTTCATAAAGACCCAAAAACTGGACATGAAAATATCATCTAATCACATCTCAAACACTAGGAAGAATAACTTATCAGAAGCAGTTTTACTAGGAATTTTTAAATAGGATTCATTGTTTTTGCAGTTGATTTATATTCATTCGCCTCAAGAACACTTTTTAATTATACGCCCGATAATTAAACATAAAATGAACTCGCCATACTTTCAAGTGCTTAAAAGCAATCTTTTCAAGTAACAGCTACACACTGAACCCAAACATAAAACAAGTAATATGCCCTATAAGGACCCTAATGGAATGCAATGCTTGCTAAGAGAAACAAACTCAAATATTAAACCAGTTCAATTCATTTTGCAAACTTCAGTGATTTGAAAGCATACACAGGATAGTATAGGACATAAGTATATGAAAGACAAGTAATAGAAAAACAAGATACCTCTGCTTCATGGGCCGACGTGCATTGTAGACAGAAATCCACTGTGTAGCAGGACTACCTAACCTTACTTTTTTCTTTGGTTGCTCGTCATCTTCCAGATTTATGAGCAACCTTCCACGTTTTTGGCCCACCTGTATCCACGTAGATCGCATTAGAATAGCAATTAAAATACCAAAACATCATTTCTAATTGAGATGTCAAACCAGAATTACCTTAAGAGCCCCATCAATTCTAATTGGCCTTAGTGGTGAGCATGGTTCAATAAGGCTTTCAAAAAGAGATATCAGCTTGGAGTAATTGGGCTCCTCATCAAACTTCATATTGCTAACAGCTTCAAGGAATTGTTTGAACGGTGCAGGGCAGAAACAACACATCAACTCAGGGGAAGTGGCCATCTTCTTCTTACAAACCAAAAAGCTCTTGTTATCCCCCTGTAAAATTTAACAGACACCGATACAGTGAACATATTAATAAAGTTTATTAAGATGAAAATGTATGCTATAATATCCTTTATAAAAAACTTGCCTGATAGCCTTGCCATGGTAATCTTCCTTTTATAAGAAATATCAATGTGTACGCTAATGATTCAAGATCATCCCTCCGACTTCCAGTCCGGCCTAAATGGGCATGTACACTTGCATACCTTATAGTTCCCCTGCCATAAGTGTTTGCTTAACCTTTAATTTCACAAGTAAAATAACGTGCTACATCTACAACAGTTGGGATCACCTAAGGATATTGCTACCAAATTATGCCAATGTACGGCAACTTTTACATATGATCAGCACATTCATAAAGGGATATATCCACACACCTGAATACATCAGGTCGCTGATCATAATCAACATGTTGACCAGATGATGCATCTTTCCATCTAGAGGCTGCAAGAAATTCGTGTCAGCTCTAAATTTAACCACATGCCAAAGAACACCAAACTCATAAACATATATCTAATTGAAAATGGTGGTTCAAGTTGTCCTGGAAAAGATACATCACAAAGTAGGAAAAGCATCACATAGTAACAGGGAGAAAAGAAAGCTTACCCAAACCAAGATCTATAAGATATAGTTTCTTATCGTCAGGGGTTCCGGGCTGACCAAGCAAAAAATTCTCTGGTTTCACATCTCCATGCACAAACCTTATCGCAACATCATAGCCATAGTCAACTTGATGTAACTGTATTGTAAAGAATGAGGATAGATAGAAGAAAGTGAAATAACAAAGGTGGAAAAACTCTCACCCCTTTAAGTGAAGCTTTTCAAGAATCGATATTGCCTCCACAGCAATGCAGGCTACCATGTTTGGTGACATCCTGTCGCAGGTACTAAAAAATTAAAATATAGAAAGAAGAGCAACGAGAAAGACAGAGAGGGTGAAAGAAACATAAAGTGAGAGATTCTTACGATTGGCCTAGGGAGTTCCAAACATCCCAAAGACTAGGCCCAAGCATGTCCATTACCTAAAATATCGATAAAGTCCTTGAGACATAAATAAAGCTAATAAAATACATATGGTAGATTGACTGTTATTAACTCTCACCAGAATATAGAAATCTCCTTGGCGACCCTTGTAATGCACCCAAGGGATCCCATAGCAACCATTCAGGGTACTTTTGAATTCAACAGGAAAAATGTATCAATAAAAGTAAAAATACATCTGCGATGCAAATTCAGACAATAAAAGAACATCATACTTACTTGTACACTTGCCACTCATAAGGAGGGCCATAATTGCAACCTTTACTATTTCGGTGCTCAAATTTTAATGCAACCTGATAGAAACAAAAACATAGGATCAGATTTCAAGCAATCATAATTTTCCAGTAATGACCATCAGAAGGTAAGTGAAGGTACTAGTCACACCTCAATGGCATCCGGTCCAGTTCTATCAGAGCCACCACTGACCCTGCGACCAACATAAACTTGACCAAAACCACCTTTTCCCAATTTTCTTTCTATTTTATATACAGGAGAATTGCCCACTTGCACCTGAAGTCAGACAGAAACACTATGTTTATTAAAAGAGAGATTTGCATAAAACAATAACTTGAAAATTTGACACAGAAATGAACAAGCATCTATGCAAATATAAAGCATATATATAAAAATTGGGTAACCCCCCCAACTAATTTGAGCATGGGTAAACCATTGACGTATCTTTCAACTAGTCAATGCAGTTTAAACTTAGTAAATTTGATAACTTTTCAATTAAAGTTTACTTAGTGATATTACAATCACAATATAACTAAAGTAATATTGACTTTCCAAAAAAAACTAAAGTAATAATGCTTCTCCGAAAGAATCAACCCCCCTTAATGAATGACTAGTTACTCAAATACATACATGATGCAACCAAATTCAATAATAATGGTCAATACCCTCTCTGGAACAGGAGTTGTGCTCCCTTCTTCTTCAACTCCTACAGCCTTCTCTGCACTCCCACCCTCCATTGCAATATCTTTATCTGCCACAACCTCTACTCGATTAAAACCAGGGTCTGCTGCTCCCACAGCCACAGGTTCGACCTCACAAGGTTCTGGATCTAAATCTATCAATCTCACGCCCCGGCCTCTACCTGCAGCAGTTGGCCTCGTAGGAATTGCCGGCGAAGCCCCTTTTGCTACAGCATTACCACCCCTTCCTCTTCCTCCACCAGCTCTCCTCCTGGTCTTGTTTTGAGTAGGCAATATCCAATTCTCTGCTTGGTTTGTTGGTTGTTGAGGTGGCTGAAGATCGTCAAGACGCTTTGATCTCCGGGCTCCGCTTCTCAACTCAGGCATCCTCACCCCATGCAAATCACATACCACTAGATTCCCTCAATATCCATCAAGCATCCTGTAATAAGATTAGTAATATACTTCAGAATGTATATCTCCAGCACAAGTACAGAAAAACAAGCCAAAAAGTTTACTTCTAACAAAAAGCAGTATAATCAACAAAATCAAATTCTACAACATGTCTTCACAGTATTAAACTAATACATAGACATGTTTGCGAAAATACAAATCAGCGATAAAAGAAAATGAAAAGCATATAAACTGCCCTCGCACATTAACTAACGCGTGTAAGGGTACAAAACCATGTAAAACTCCAAAAAAATATGCAAGTACATGTGTCACGAACAGATATCTGATCAGACCATTTATGGAAAGTCATTTAAGCAATAAAACCAAAACTTTTAACATATACTTTTTAAAAGAGCCCAATCTGTAATATTTGACATCTACAAAATTAAACATATCAAACTACAGGGATCATGAAATCATCGATTAACATGTTGCATACACGAAATCCTGCATAGAATCAAATATATAACTGAAGCAAAAGCTAAAGCTGCATCCTTTAAAGCAAAACGAACAATATCCAGACTTATCACAGCCTAAAAACAAGATAAAGCAAATGTAGCTAAAACTAAATATTACACATGCATCTTATCATTCCACTTAGCTTCTTTTCTCCATTCCACTGCTCTAAATAACCCATAGTAGCGTCTTAAGCAAAGAATCAAAAACTAAAAGTATCTAAACAATTAACTGAATTAACCTAGAACTGCCGTCAAGTACGCAAACATCGACCCAACCAAAAAGTAAAGAAATTTTAGATAAATTTCAAAAGCATGAAAAAGAAGATAAAAAATTAGGACTCAGACCTCAACTACCAATAACCAGCAGCCCGATCATGAAAAGGAACTCCAAAAAAAAAAACACTAGAGAATAATCGAACCGATCATCAAAGAAACTAAAACTAAATGAAATATCAACACAGATAACAAAACAAAAAAAACAAAAAGCGGAAAAGAGTCCTCACAGATCGACCCTCCGAAAGCAGAAAACCGGAACGATCGGAGTTGAAAGAAAACCGCCACCGATTGTTGCTTAGATCGCGTATTTGATCGAACCGATGAGTCGTCTACAGATGAAAGGACCTTTCTTTTTAGCTATAAATAGATAAACAGATTCTTGATGGTTCTGGTCGCGCTGCAGTTGACAAGGGAAAAGAAAATCGGCAACAAATTTCTGCGTTTTGCGTTATAATCCTCGCGTTTTGGTGTTGGCAATGCATGTGATATGCGCTATGGTGTTGGTGGTGGAGTCGCAAAGGAAGATGGTCTGTGTCTGGATGTATGTATATGAGTGTCTTCGGATGTGCCTGTGCCTGTGCCTGACGAGTTTTTGCCCTTTTTCTCTTATTTTTTTTTCTTTTTCCTTTAAATTTTAGTTTTTCTTTGTTGTCGTGTATTTCACAAATCGCAAGGGATGAAGCATGCAAAGCGTGGCCTTTTGAAATAAACTTTACCAATCAAATGCTTTCTTTGGATAAGTGTTTATGAAATATGTATTTTGAGTCAATTTGTATTTTATTATTAACAAAAAATACATTTTAAATTTGGACTAGTAGCAGTAGGTCAATTTTTAAAGTTGATATGTATATATGTAGCTGTATCATCATCCACACATAATAGTTTTGCCTATATAGTTATAGTCCTGGACACCCGCCCGACCCGGTTCAATTTAAGAATTGGGCTTAATAAAGCTTTCTGGATCGGCTCGACCCATCTTCATCACTCTGTTCAATTGTTATATATTCTACCCATCCTCCGACGTGGAACAGTGAGAACTGACGAGGCACATGGCATCGCCGGCTCAAGCTCCAAGTCGGATCCCTGAACTCAGGCACGACCCGGTCACTAACCGCTGGGTCATATTCTCGCCCGCCCGAGCCAAACGCCCCTCAGATTTCAAGTCCAAAATCCCTCAATCAGCCAACCCGAGTAGCGAATCGTGCCCCTTCTGCGGTGGTCGTGAGCACGACTGCGCGCCTGAGATCTTCCGCGTACCACCCGACTCCGCAAACCCGAACTGGAAGATCCGCGTGATCGAGAATCTATACCCTGCTCTCAGCAGGAACGTGGCGGTTCCAGATGGTGAGATTGGTTGTCCGGGTAGGGTCTTGGGTGGGTTTGGTTATCATGATGTGGTGGTTGAGACTCCGATTCACTCGCTACAGTTATGCGATATGGAAGGGAAGGAGATTGGTGAGGTTTTGCTCGCTTATAAGCTGCGGATAGAGCAGATTATGACATGTGAATTCATCAAATATGTGCAGGTTTCGTTTCCATTGCATTTGTTCTTTTTTTTTTTAGGAATTTCGTTGATAGATTGCGTTCTTACTTCTGTTTTATTGCGATTGAGACATAGTTTTGTTGTTAAGAGTTAATTTTTACAGTTCCATTAGTTGGACGTTTCTGTTTGTGAATCTGGAGTGCTAGAAATTGATCGAATGTCAATCGAAATTCTGGGTTTTGTCTTATTTCTGTTTTTGTTGCTTATGTTAATTGATACATTTTATTGTAAGTTGCTACTTAAATTCGTTGTCTACTAATTTTCATATCTCCAAGATTCATATTTGAGCTTTAACAAAAAAAAAAGATTCATATTTGAGCTCTTGCTAAAGGCTTGTTCCGAGGTATTCTTGGAATAGAAACTTTACTTATGGTTGTACTAGGTAGCCTTTTCCATATTTTAAGGATGAAAACAAACAGAGAATCTGCTTTTGTTTAGGGTTCTTGCTATTACCTTAACTGTACATGAGAATAGTGTGACCTTCAAAACTAATGAACATTGAAGCCTATCACCTCACAAATTTCATTGTTCCTTTTGTGTTTCATATTTTAGCATTATTTTCAGACCTATGGAAGATACGTCTCTTCTTCCCCAGCGTTGTTTAGTGTACAACTTTAGGATTTGCCATTGTGTGTGCAAGCAGGTCGCAGCCTTTAGTTAGTTCATACATGTGTGCTTCTTGCTTTGGATTTTAAATTCAGTTGAACTTATTTTACTTGGATTATGTAGAACTTAATTTAGATGTTGACAAATTCCATCTTGTTGTATTTTTAGGTGTTCAAGAACCATGGTGCTTCTGCAGGGGCATCATTCAGCCATTCCCACAGCCAGATACTGGCTCTCCCCATTATTCCTCCATCTGTTTCCCTACGACTTGACGGGTCAAAGGAATATTTTGATAAGACAGGGAAATGCAATCTCTGCGAAGCTCTAGGGGAAGAGCTTGTAATTGATAAAACAGCCCATTTTATCTCAATTGTTCCTTTTGCAGCTACCTATCCTTTTGAAATATGGATTGTTCCTCTTGACCACTGCCCTCATTTTCATGAACTTGATCACCAGAGGGTAATCTTCGAGCGCTTGGTTCAATATTCTCCAAAATGCATATTTCATTTCTTTATGCCACAAGTTCTCAAGGACATATATGCCTCTTACTTTCTCTAGATGTTATGACTGAACTGCATCATCAAGAGACAATTGTGTAAAAGGGTGACCAATTAATTGTGTCATGTGAATAACAACTGATAGTATAGTACCTTTTATGTTATTTTAAATGCAGCGAGAAGTATTGTATAACTTTATAACCCAAGGTTGTGTTACTTATCTTTGGGCTTGGGGTTGATCATTGTGATGACCAATTTCCCCAAAATTGGTAATATTTAGCACAGAATTTTTGCTAGACTAGTGTGTCCTTTTCCTTCAATACTGTTTCACATGAAAAGGTTTTATTGTTTTTATATCCTAATTAAAGACTGACATCCTGATTAATGCGCAATTCTGCAGGCGGTTGATCTTGGGGGACTATTAAAGCTCATGCTGAACAAAATATCAATACAATTGAATTATCCCCCATTCAATTTCATGATCCAGACTTCTCCTCTCCAGGTTAAAGATTCCCAATTACCATATGCTCATTGGTATTTACAAATAGTACCTCAGTTGTCTGGGCTGGGAGGCTTTGAAATTGGATCTGGTTGTTATATTAATCCTGTTTTTCCCGAGGATGCAGTAAAAGTACTAAGGGAGGTTAATCTTCCTGTTGAGCAATGAACTAATTAGTTATAGACTTGTTGAGAAGAGAAAGCTTAAGCGTTTGCTGTGACCATTATTGGTCCACTTGAAGCTGGACTATTGATGGAAAGGTGGAGCATATACATCAAAACTTGCGTCTGCAAGACACCATGTGGCTGGTACAGCAGTACTTTATCTCTGGGAAGTACATCATCATGTTTATCCACAATTATGCAAGACAGTCAGAAAGTGAAGGGCATAAGGCCTTCCAACAACAGCAGTCTGGCAGATATGGCATCCAATGTTTTTCTCTGTTTCTTTTTTCTGATGCATTTTGAAAGCATAATTCAACTTCACGAAGAAGACTTGATATGATTAATTATGAACACGTGGATTAAAAGATCAAGAATGAATAATTCGTCCATATTCATCACCCACTTCATCCTTGTCTCTGAAACCCTCTACAAAGCTCTGGGGAATTGATTGGATGATGGTAACGGGGAGAATGTACTAAATGAGCACCATTGAAAAGCTTGGGAAGGTAAGTGAATTGAAGTTGAACGGGTTTGAAGTGATTAAAAGCTATATTTATAATTTGAGTGTGTTTCAGCTCAGTTGACACAATACAGATATCTAGATTTAACGGCTAGAAATTTTATTTCGACGTTGGAATTTATGTTCACTGCTTATTGGAGCCTCATGTGTGGAAGTCTTGCATGAGGTTTAAACACAGTGATATAGCAAAATGGAGCTGATTTATCAAACCTTCTGATCACGAGATGATCATAGGAGGGAGGACTACCAAAAATCTTGTTCTCTAACATGTTAAATTGTTTATCTTGATCTTCGAAAAACATCTTTGCTGATATTAAGAGATTAGTCATTTGATTTTTTTTTTTTTTTTGAAAGTATCATTTAAGTTAATTTTATATGGTTAAAAGTCTTTCGTTACTGTGGGGTAGGGCAAAGGAAAAACATTAGCTAAAGTGAGTATGATAAGAAAACCCAAACTTGTTTTAGGCCTTGTTTGACAAATAACAGATTGCATTAGCTGTTAGTTGATTGTTATCAGCGGTTAATTATATCAGTTGATTGTTATTAATGGTTGATTATATCGGTTGATTTGATCAATGGATAACATCAACGATTTATTAAAGATGTTTGATAAAATTAGCTATTTATGTGTAAAATGACTTATGAAGATATGACTTTAAAAAATATATAAAAACATGAATATTATATATGTATTTTGTTGAATATTCTTATAAGAATTTAGGTTTTAGATATTTAATTTTACAAAAATTAAGTTTATATCTTTAATAAAAAACATAGAGCATCTATTATTAATAATAATAAAAAATAAAAATAAAAAAATGGTAATGATGATGATAATACATCCAAACACAAAACAATTCAAATGAAGTTTAACAATACAATTCAAATAGAATAAAAGAAATGAACGCTATCATTTAAAGCAAGGGTTTATAACAATCTAAGAACAACGTCTAAGTGATATTAAACTAGAAGCAATATTATCACGAATAGTTGTCATCTTCCGAGGTTTTTGTTTTTTAACGTCTTCTTGTGTAGAGTTAACTTCAACATATTGAAATATATCTAAAGATATAAATTTAGGATATTGATCGATGATGTTAAAAGTCGAGTCGCTAATTGTACTTCTTCTCATATAGTTATGCAATGCAAAAGTTGCACAAATTATTTTATTTTGATCCATCAATGAATATTTAGGTATTTTCTTCAATATCCTCCATGGAGCCTTAAGAACACTAAAAGCCCTTTCAATACAATTTCTTAATGATGAATGAGTTCGATTAAAAACTTTTCGAGATCTTGTAATATCTCAGATCACCCGCTTGGGTATTTTCTTCAATATCCTCCATGGAGCCTTAAGGGCAAGCGGGTGATCTGAGATATTACAGGATCTCGAAAGGTTTTTTTATCGAGCTCATTCATCATTGAGAAATTGTATTGAAAGGGCTTTCAGTGTTCTTAAGGCTCCATGGAGGATATTGAAGAAAATACCTAAATAAGCGGACAATATTTGTAAACGGGTGATCTGGGATGTTACAAGTGGTATCAAAGTCAGTACCCGAACCGTTGTGCCAGCTAGGTTGGATCCCAAAGAGGGCAGGGCCCTAAGGGGAGTGGAGAGTGTGATATCTCATATCGGTTGGAGAGAGGAACGAAGTACGCCTTATAAGGGTACAGATACCTCTCTCTCACAGACGTGTTTTTCATGACTTAATGCACCAGATCCCATCGGAATTTCGAGGTTAAATGTACTTTGGTAAGAGTAGTTCTAGGATGGATGACCTCCTAGGAAGGCCTCGGAAAAAGCAAAATTGTCCGCTCTAAGAGGATGATCTGGGATGTTACAGGATTTCGAAAAGTTTTTAATCGAGCTCATTCATTATTGAGAAGTTGTATTGATAGGGCTTTCAGTGTTCTTAAGGCTCCATGGAGGATATTAAAGAAAATATCTAAATAAGCGGACAATATCTGTAAGCGGGTGATCTGGGATGTTACAAGTGGTATCAAAATCGATACCCGAACCGTTGTGCCAGCTAGGCTGGTCCCCAAAGAGAGCAGAGCCCTACGGAGGGTGGAGAGTGTGATATCCCACATCGGTTGGAGAGGAAAACGAAGTACGCCTTATAATGGTACGGATACCTCTCCCTCACAGACGCGTTTTTCATGGCCTAATGCACCAGATCCCATCGGAACTCCGAGGTTAAATGTACTTGGGTGAGAGTAGTTCTAGGATGGGTGACCTCCTATGAAGGCTTCGGAAAAAACAAAACCGTTAAGGCCCAAAGCAGACAATATCTGTAAAAGGGTGATCTAGGATGTTACAAGTGGTATCAAAGTCGATACCCGAACCGTTGTACCAGCTAGGCTGGACTTCAAAGAGGGCAGGGCCCTAAGGGGGTGGAGAGTGTGATATCCCACATCGGTTGGAGAGGGGAACGAAGTACGCCTTATAAGGGTACGGATACCTCTCCCTCACAGAGACGTTTTCTATGGCCTAATGCACTAGATCCCATCAGAACTCCAAGGTTAAACGTCCTTGGGTGAGAGTAGTTCTAGAATAGGTGACCTCCTGAGAAGGCATCGGAAAAAGCAAAACTATTAGGATTTTGCTAGGCCAAGACCCAAAGCAGACAATATCTGTAAGCGGGTGAACTGGGATGTTACAGATCCTCTTGGATTTGCATGACAAAACTCTGATTGATGATATCTTGTCTTTGAGTAAGGGGTCAAATATCATTCTCTTTCCTGATGGTCTTTGTCAACCAAGTAATATTTACCTAAGTGTCAATAGAGGCAATATAATTAGTGTAAATGATATCATAAAAGGTTTAAATCATGAATAGCAAATCTTACAAATCTTAAAATTACCTATCGGTGGTTTTAGAAATTTAAGTCTCGAATTACCGATTGTATCAAAGAAACTATGAGAATCGTGTACTGACCCCTCCCAACCTGCTAAAACATTCTTAAATAGTAAGTCAAAGTCACATGATGCCAATACATTTGCAGTCGTTATTCCTTTCTGTCATCTATATCTCATTTGATCCTCCTCTGCAACAACTACCGCTATATGTGTAGTATTAATAGCTCCAATGCAATCTTAATATAAAACAATAATCATAAGATGATAAAACAACATTTTTCAATGAAAAATATAATAAAATGGGAGGAAGAACATATTCAATTACCTTACAATGTGACATATAGCTAGCATCATTAGTAATGTGTAGTGGAATCTCCTTGAATTCGGGATCTTTTGATGTGAGTATATCTCTTGAAAATCCATCATTGACACTCAAAACTTCTTTAAAAACTCTACTGATGGTTTCACCAGAATGTTGAAAGCACTCTTGGGTATATTTATTAGGGGAACCTTTACTTAGAACATACACAATACCTTTTTCAAAATAGGCATCATATCTAAAGGTCTCAAACCATGATTGTTTTCCAAAACCATACATAATTGACAAAATGTATTTTGATTAATCCTAATGTATTAAAACATCGTTTTTCATTACCATTCAATAATTCATTCATCCATAGTTCTCATGTTTGATAAGAAGTCATGTATGGTTCTTTGTATATGTGGTCACACCCATGTAACCTACTACATAAGCCATCGAATCCTAAAACTCATTCTCATTGTCCAAAATTTGCTTAATTTGTAGAAGTTGCATAATTTGCATAACATTACCATCCATATCTACAAATCAACAAGTAAAAATATATTTTAAATAAACAAGACACTTATATGTCTAAATATAAAGAAATAAATAATATAAGACGTAATAAAATTATAGATTATTAATAAGATAACATAATATAATAAAATAAGCTAACCAAGTTCATAATGTCTTAAAACATATCATGTCAACATAAGTGCACAAATAATAAAAACAATAAACTAAACATAAAATGCACAGATAGAAACAATGTTTAATGTTTTTTATGTTTCTCATACTTATACATAAACTTTATGTATTCAACTCTCTTTGTATTATCTGGTAAACTGAAAAAAAATGGACCTTCTTTGCGAATTTTCAATCAACATGCAAAGTAAAATTTAAGAGTACCAGTCTCTAAACCAAGCAAAGTACATAGTTTTCCCAAAGCATTCGTAACATCATAATGTGATGCACCAGCACCAGTACTCTGTGATGCACTAATATTCATCGTGTTCAAAATTTTCGTAATGGAAGTATTCATAAATTTTCGTAATGGAAGTATTCATCTCTATTGTTGCACTCTGTCTCTCTTGAATCAATTGCATCATATCGTCAAGCTTTTCATACATTGCTGCAGATCTTCTTACCCTTTTAGTGGAATAAGCTCTTGCACTCTTGTTACTTTGTGAGCTATCACTCTCCCAAACCCTTTTGCAGCTTCTTCTCTCACTCCCTTCATCACGTGAAGCTTGAGGGGTAGCAACAGGAGTAAATGAAAGGGTCGAGGTAGGTTCTCTCTACTCCTCTTCCTAATCACCAGTCACATGATAATTGTTTAGACCACTAGTCTCATCTATATTCTCGTGATCATGATAGCCTGACAATTTATTATGAGCATTATGACTATCAGGTGGAGAAGGAACATATACTTCCTCAACTTCTTCTTGTCCTTATGGATGGTCAGCCACAAGACAAAATGTAATCTTTAATCGAGCCAAACATCTAAAAAGTGGATCCAACTTACATTGAAGCTCAGGTTCAATCCCTTCCTCTTTAAATATTTTAAAATTGATGTTCTCCTACAAAAAATTAAATAACTTATATTTAGCCACAAGACAAAATGTAATCTTTCATCGGGCCAAACATCTAAAAAGTTGATCCAGCTTACATTGAAGCTCAGGTTCAAGCCCTTCCTCTTTAAATATTTTAAAATTGATGTTCTCCTACAAAAAATTAAATAACTTATATTTAACTAACTATTTAACATTAAAGTAAAGAAAAATAACTTAAAATGGGCTAACTTTAATCTTCAAAGTCCACCACTCTTTGCTAGCAGCAATTGTTCCTTTCTCATAGTCTCATCCTAATCTCGTTTCTTTCCCTTTCAACTATTTCCAAAGACTCCATCTAGTTCTCATCTAATCAAACTTATTTTTAAACTTAGTTTTATCCCATAATAAGTTGATCGCTTTGTGAAACTCTTCTTCCACCTTCTTCCATGGTAACGTTTGAAAAATAACTCCACCACGTTTTCCATTAGACCTTTCAATATATTGATTACAAATGTCACAAAAGATAAGAAGTGTTTCTTTTGGCCAACAAACCCTACCTTTATCATTCCCCCTTGACTTTCTCTTTTATTTCTTTTTTAGGACGATGTCATCTAATCATACAAGATGAGAGAAGATTATATACTAGTTAATCAATTTGCAATTGGTTTCACTAGTTAGTTAGTTTTTACTAACTTGAATGCATAATCATAAAAATTTTAAGTTATTTAAAATAATTTATAAAATTATTCATATCAATTAGACTATTCCAACAAAATAAATATATAAATACATTTTATCATCGATATATTTTTATTAATTATTCAAATTTTATATAAATTTTTTATTGTAATATATTTTTATTTAAAATATTATATTATAAAAATATGAATCTATTAAATTACTATTTGTTTATATATAATAATTTAAGAAAATACTACTTCATTTTGGTAACAAAAGAACTATCAAATAAGTAAATAATATTAGCAAAAGATAAATATAAATTTGTAAATACTAAATAATCAAGTTTTAATGCACGATTACGACACCATATTAACAAGATTTAGAGAAGAATAAAAAATCTAAAGAAAACCATCTTAAACATGAAAATAAAAAAGAGAGAAAAGAGAGAGCTAGGGATAAAACAAAATGGTTGCAAGTTAGGCTTTACTAAAAGTGGAATGATATGAGAGAGTTCTAAATTAACAACATCATTATAAAAAGTAATGGTACTTAGACGGTATTTCAGAAATAGGAGTGTACGTCAAATAAAAAAATATTTGTGCGAATGTGTCCTTTTAAGATTGCATATTTACCAATGGTATGAATATCATTCCCTACCAACCGTTTTTTAGCTGATATGTATTGTGCCAGTCCAAAACCAGAACGATATTATAGTTTTTGGTACCAACCTTCGAGACTGGTCGGTACGGTGAGTTTTTGTTCGATACCATAAGTTTTAAAAAATGTAGGGACTATTCTGCAAATATGAAAAATTTTAACCTAAAAAAACCCTGCCTCCACACACTCGAACCCTTCTGCTTCTTTTGATTTTTTCGCTCTCTCTCACCAAATCTCACTCACCTCTGTTCTCTCTCTCTCGTTCTCCTCTCCATCTCCGGTTATGCTGCTCCCTCTCTGACAACTGTCATCTTCCTTCCCAATCCACGCCAGCATCATACCATTTTCATCCCTCCTTACCTCCTCTACGCGAAGTCGCGAACATGCCACCGTCTTCAGCCCTCCTCCACGAGGACCACCTCACCACGTCGTCACCACCACTAAACGTTTGAACCTCCTCCACACCACTATTATAACGACTACTCTCCCCAGATCTAAACCCGACTCATCACCCAACCCAAAAACCTAAAGCTGTGAATTGGTTTTTGGGTGTATATTGACTTGTTGATTTTTTTTCCTGCTTAATTACATTTTTGATTGTGAATCGGTTGGAACTTAGAAGTTGAAAGTCGAAATTAAATTTGAATTGGATTTGTGATTTATGTGGGTTAGATATTGGAGTCGAATGATTCACGGTTTTGTTTTGGTTTATTTATGGTTTGGTTCATTGATTGTGAATTAGTTTAAGAGAAATTTATGTTAAGTTTTTTTTATGATTGAAATGCATGGAATGTGACATGAATATGTGATGATGTTGATGATGTGAATTGATTCAATTGAAAGTTGAAACAACTTAAATTAAATTTTAAAATCAAGAGTGTAAAGACTTAAATAATTAATTGACACATTCTTAAAATTTGTAGAATGGTATTTCATTTTTAGTATTTGGGTATTGGCTTTAGGTAAATAATTAATTGACTATAAAATTATGCTATTGTAAATTAATAATAATTCGGTTATAGTTAATGATATTTGGGTATTGGCTTTGGGTAAATAATTAAGGTATTTAGGTATTGGCTTTGGGTAAATAATTAATTGAGTATAAAATATATTGAATTATTTGGTAATATATATATGTGGGCTATCACAAATATTTATAATAGATAATGTGTGAAAGTAGTGATGTCAATGTGTCCAAAAGGAACTTTTTTTCAAATTGTGAACATGTTGTAAGCTAAACTCCAACCACTTATACTTAGACTTATTAATGTCAATTAAAAATAGTAGAAGCAACTTATATATTTAAGAACCAAATATAGAATGGTGTATATAATATTATGGTTTGTTAAAAATGAAAAGAAGATTCAAAGCTTTAAATAAGAAAAAGAAACATTTCCAAAGAAGTTATATCCTTCAACTTAATGCTCATGTTATTAATGTATCCTTCAACTTGATCCTCATGTTATGAATAGATGTATATGAACAATTGCATAAGATATATCATTCATTATTTGGCCATTTTGTAAATCATATCTTTCAACTTGATCCTCATGTTTGAAATTTTGAATTGAAATTGTTAGAAATGAAAATTGTTTATGTATGCTTTGTGATTGTTGGAAATGAAAATTGTTTATGTATGTTTTGTGTAATTATATATGTTAAATAATTGAATTGTTAGTCTTTGACTTATAGTGAATTATGTTCGATGAAATTGAATTGTGTATGATGTAATTATACAAAATGTGATATATTATCAAAGATAGACATGCGTATTATGTAATGAAATTATGTGTTATTTATTTTGATATATGCATTCATTTATTTTTACAGATAAATAGAAGGAAGTTCAAGTACTCCTAATCAAACCACTTTAGGAAGATACAATTATCCAGTTTGGGCTCATGTTGCATTGGTTCTTGGTATGAGAAACCATACTCTTTGCTTGTTTTGTAATAAGCATTTGAAAGGTGGAGGAATCACCTGATTAAAGAAACATTTAGCTGGGCTTAAAGGAGATATGAAACCCTATAAAAAAGTAATACATGATGTAAAATGACAAATGAAAACATTGCTTGAAGAATATCAACATGAGAAAGATAGAAGGGAAAGGTTGAATTTTGAAATTGAAAGTGGAAGTTCGTTTTCTGGCTTACGTGGTGATTATGAAAATGTTGAAGGTGATAGTGATACTGGTACTCGTAGTGTTCCATCCTAGGCCCAAGAAGAAGCACCTGGACCTGATGTGAGGAAGAGAAAAACGCAGGTGACTAGTTTTTTTACACCACAAACAACTCCTGGAGCCTAACCTTTAATTCATAGTGCAATGCAATCAAGAGATGCGATTCAAAATATCGATATGGCAGTAGCTAGATGGTGTTATGATACAGGTTTATCATTCAATGCTTTTCAGTCTTATTACTATAAACCTATGATGGATGCAATAACCTCTTATGGTCTTGGATACAAAGGTCCTTCGATTGATGACTTAAGAGGTAAACTTTTGTGTTATTCTATTTATGAAATTAGAAGTTATTTGGCAGAAAGAAGAGTGAATTGGGCTACTTATGAATGCTCAATCATGTGTGATAGTTAGACAAATAGAAGACAAGAGCCTATTATTAATTTTTTGGTTTATTCTACAAATGGCTCAATGTTTTTGAAATTTATTGATGCATCTAACTTATTAGGAATACTGAGGCTTTATTTGGGATATTTGATGAAGTTGTGAATGAAGTAGGGCCAAAAAATATTGTTCAGTTTGTTACTGACAATGATTTCGCTTATAAAGCGGCAAGAAAAAGGTTACAGAATAAGTATAATTCTTTTTTTGGACTTCTTGTGTTGCACATTGCATTGACGTAATGCTGGAGAATATAAAAGATCCTAAGTATTTTCCTATTATTGATGAGACTACACAGAAAGCTAAAAAGGTGACCAAGTTCATCTATAATCATGCATGGATATTGAATTTAATGAACAAGGAATTTATCAATGGTAGGAATTTGTGTCGTCCTACTGTGACAAGATTTGCAACAAATTTCTTATCACTTCAATCTTTTGTTACGATGAAGAAAGAGTTAAGACAATTGTTTACAAGTGATAAGTGGATTGCATCTCAGCATATTTGGTTTAATGCTAGAGTGGAGGTTTGTAAAATTATAATGGAAGATAGAGAATTTTAGTTTCAATGTCAATTTGTTATCTGAGTTTGTAAGCATTTGGTGAGGGTGCTTCGTTTGACTGATAGTGAAGAAAAGCCAACAATGGGTTATTTTTTGATACCATGGAGAGAGCAACAGAAGCAATCAAGGCCAATATGAAACATAGGATTTCTTTGTACACACCATATCTTTTAATCATTACTTAGAAAAGGTAAAGACAACTTTCTTCTCTTTTGTTTGCAGCTAGGACGCTTTTGAATCCTAGTGTCTATTTTATACTAGATTTTAGTAAGCAAGCTGAAGTTAATAAAAGAATGCTTTTAACTATTACAACAATTGTTGGCATTAACGCGATGCAAGATCTCTTAAGCTCACAAATGGAGCTTTATAAGTTGTCTTGTGGGGATTTTGAAATGTCGATTTCTATTCCACTTGGCTCAATGGTGAGAGGCGTCCACTCAAGTGGAACAAAACCTTGAGGTCTTGGGTTCGAGTGCTAGAAACTCCCCAAGACCAAAGAGGACAATACTGATTAAGGTTGGGTGCCGTGGTATAACCCACAAACATACACCGGGGTATAACCCCCAAATACCGAAAGGTGAGGTGTGAGACCCAACACTGGTAGATCTTTATAATTTGGGAATTAATTTTTTAATGGAACTAAGTTAAGATTAGATATTTCAGTTAATTAAATACAAAACAATTAAACTAATTATAAATGTTAAAAATAAGTCACTTAAATTTTACCACGCTAAGTAGTATATAAGTGGCAGTATGTTCACTAGTTAATTTAAAAAATAATTTTAAAAATCACGTTAATAATTACATAATATTTAGTCAATAATTACATAATATTTAGTCAATAAAAGTCTCATCTTAGTTAATTTTTCATACATTTAAATTTTAATTTTTTAAAAAAATTATGATTAAAATTGAATTCTTTGAAATATTAAGATTTAAATTATATTTTAATTAAAAGCTAAGACTAAAATTTTAACTGGTTTAACTTGTTCAACCGTAAAAACCTTGAATCAGTTAATTTTTTAGTTTGACTTTTAATTTTTCGCTTCAATTTATTATAATAACTTTTATTGTTAAAAATCAATCATTTTATTAATTAATCGGTCGATTTTTATAAATTAATAAGTTTTTATAAACTAAAACAAATTAATTAATTTTCATTTAACAATCTCTTTTTAAAATTAAATTTCAATTTCTTGATAAGTAAGGACAATTTCTTCTAATCACATTTCAAATTCTTTAATATTATTCAATCTAAACATTTTGTTTTACTAGTTTAACTTCTAAAACATTGATTAAGACCATCAAAATCAGATTACCTTTTGTACTGCATTTTGTTGTATTGTGCAAGTGAAAATAATTCTTGTCTTTAGGACCAAGTTTTTTAAAGCCGAGAGATTGAGATTAAAAAGAATATATACGTAGAGTATAACTTTTAACAAAGTAAAGAAGATGAGTGTGAGTTTAAATCAGTCCTAACCCTAGGCAAGGACAAGAAGGACACCTGCCTAGTGCCCACCGTCATAAAGCAGAATTCCAAGACTTTTATATGCATACTCATTCTTGATGAATGCACAATATCGATGAAGGCCATCTTTCATTATAATTTTATATTCATAAAGACCTTAATTAATGGTTGTGTTAGAGAAGTGAAATAGCCTATTGTTTCTTCGACTTCCAAATTTAACATTAACTTTTTTTATGTTGATATATTTATAAATTTCTTTCAAGCTTTTGGTTTTATTTCTTACCCTTTAACTTTTTTTTACACCAGCATATAAATATAAGGTACTCCAACTTAAAACTTTGACAGTAAAAGATTTTCATAGTTTAAACTTCTGAGTGATAATTTAAAAATAAAGTTTCTGAATTTTTTATGTTGGATCCCGATCTTTTAATGGAATTTAGAAATATTAAAATGAAATTGAATAAGTATTTTTGTATATGTATTGTGTTTTAGATGAAATTGTAGCTTCTGTTGAAAGCTTTCTGTCGCCATGAAGTATGACAGTTTTCGATATCGGGATCGAAAGTTATGATTTTTCGAAGTTAAGTGTATTTTGCTTTGTGTTTGGAA
>JANZLC010000002.1:9542468-9554209 GCA_026413385.1 Erythroxylum gracilipes | reverse complement strand
TTTATTTTTATAGAGTGATAATATATATATATATATATATATATATATATATATATATTAAGAATCACTTAAGATTAGTTTCATAACATGCATGTCTTACACAAATATTGTAAAATGTTGTAGTCAAATTTAAATTTTAACAAAAAACCTATGCTTATTCCAAAAATCATCTTTGTAGTATAGAATTATTTAAAAAAATGTGTTGTGGTATTAAAAAAATTAAAACATAATCTTTTCACTGAATACCTGTCAAATTATTTTAATATAGATTGTTATATGATTGACTATTAAACACATGATAAAGTCTATTTTACCATTTTTTCTAACTTTAATAGTGAATTCTAGTAATTTAAATATTTAAATTCCCTATGATATCTTTTTAATAATTTTAAATTATAAGGATTTTTAAAATAAGTAAAAATATAGAAAAATGATTTTATCTTTTAAATTATAAGGATGTTTATTTATATAAATAAAATATCGAAACAAAGAAGATTGTAGCTTTAGAGGGGCATTCTGTATAGCCTCTACTATAGATAGAGATGGCAATAGGTAGGGCTAGGTATATAGCCTAAGCTTGGTCTAAATTTTTTGCTAGATTTTAGTCAGAATTTCAATCAACTAAGAAAGATTTAATTCAAGCTTAAACCGAATTGGGCTTTAAGAGGCCCAAATAACTATTCATCAATATTCAAAATAGCTTTGTTTTATATGTGAAAGAAATATGGGCTTTAGGCTAGGCTCAAATCGTGAATTTTGAGTTTCAACTTCGTTTGAAGTCTAAAAAAGAAGGCCTAAACTTAGGCCCAAACCCAAAAACCCAAAAAAGAAGCTTAAACTCGACTAAAAACTTAAATTTTTTAAAGTCTAAATTTAGTTTAAATCTCAGTCAATTGGGACTGAACTAGTGATTTCAGATATAATCAAATTAGGCTAGAATAGGCTTAGGCCCTTTTGTCATCCCTAACTAAAGGGATCCTTATGAAATTAGAGAGGGACATTTCATGTAGCCTTTATTGAGAGTGATCCTTGCAAGATCAGGGGCTCTTGTCATCTTAAAATCACATGTTTTTATTAGGGATAACAATGAGTTAGACTAGAACAAGTCTTGATCCATTTTTCTTAGTCTTGACTCTATATAAAGCTTAATTAATCATTAGGTGCCTGACCTAAGCCCTAGTTTGATTAAGCTCCGGGTTGTCAAAACTCAAAACATAATTTGTAAGTACTTTATTGTTGCAAAAAATAGTAACTACAAATTCACAAAAGAAGAAGAAGGTTAATCCATAGTTTCACTGAGAGATGAAGAACAATAGAAAGAAGGTTGATTACATGGTTAGAGGAAATCCTTTATTGAATCTAAAATATCCATAAAATACATCTTATTATGGTAATTTGTTTGTAATAGGTGGTTAAACAAGAATATATAAATATTTGTTAGTCGAATTGAGTAAAGAATAAAAGGACCCTAAGGCTTCACATGTTTATCAAAGAGGACTCATCCTTCAGATTAGGAAACAAGGAAAAAATGAAGTTCTAGTTAGCAATTATCTTTCAAGTAATGACACGAGAAAACTAAAGAGTTGTTTGATTCTACTTCTGTTTTTCTATTGTGGTTTCTAATTTTCTTTTTTAGTTTTTAGTTTTTATTTTTCCTTTAAATAAAAACAAAAACTTGTTTGATTGTTAATGTCAATATAGCTATATTAGATAAAAATTAAAGATAAATTATTTTTAATTCGTTAAATTCATTTTAATCTCTTATATCATATTTATTAATAAATAACAAATAAAAATTATTTTATTTTATTAAATAATTAATTCTAAAATGAAATTTCATTTATACATTAATATTTATTTTAATATATTCTAATTATTAAATAAAAATTTTATTTGAAATTTATATATTTTGAAGATATTTTAAATTTAACTATATTTATTAAAAATTATTAAATTAATTTATTTTAATTTAATTGTAAAAATTAAATAATTTATCAAATAAAATTAAATTATTCATAATTTTAATTAATTAAATTATTCTTAATTCTTATTAATAATTAATATATTAAATAATTAAATAATATATTTTTAGTTAATAGTAAATCAAGTTATGAAAAAACAAAAAAAAACAAAAACAAAAAACACTTTTTGTGGTTTTCATAAATTTTGAAAATTGGAAGAAACCAAAACCAAAAATAGAAATTTAAAACTCAAATAACTAGCTTTTTTTTACTAAATTTGAAAACAAAAACAAAAACAAAAAACAAAAAACAAAAATATAAATAGAAACAAACAAGTCTTAAATTGACCACTTGTAAAGATACAAAATCTTAGAGATAACCTTAGTTTGGGACTTAGGAGCATAAATGTTATAGCTAAAGGCAATTTTAAAAAGAATAGAGACACCTCCCATTAGTTCTTGCTGATTCTTTTCCCATTCCATTACACCTAACAGATCCTTTTCGAGGTATGTACAACTAATTAATTGGAGAATTGAGCATAACAAATCTTTAAAGAATTAACATTGAAAGAACAATTGATTAATGAATTCAAGTCCAGATTTGCAAAGTTGACATGTGAGATTTGAACGCCCTTTGCTTCTATCTTTTGTTTTTAATATATGCTAAGCTACTTACAAGAAAATAAAAGAGGTTTTGGGAATGGCATACTTAAAACAAACTAGTTTAGATCAATTGATCTTAAGGGAAGGTCTCCTGAATATCTCCAGCATGATTTGTTTGTCAACTCTTAGATTTATCTTTCTATCCAATTATGGAATTTGAGGATGAAGGTTTAGGTTTGTAATTTGGGAAACTAGTTTTAAGACATGACAATCCTCTTCTCTTCCAACTCCATTCCACTCAATCAATAATTTCTTTCACTCTAGCATTCTTATGGATCTTGAGTTTTATAGAACTCCATTTAGATCTTATGAGAAGAGGAGCTAGATCGGACCATTATCAGACGAAAACCAAGTATTTGAACCATTTATAATCAAGCACTTGAATTTTTGGCTAAGGAGATTCCTCAACTTTAACATTTGATCTAAGTTCCATGAATGCTTCTTGCTAGGTTTGACACCCCAAAATCCCATATCATTTAAGTAATAGACATGCATCCTTCTAACCTAAATTACCTCTTTTTTATTTAATAATCTCCATATCCTCTTAATGAGTAGCACGTGATCATAGCTTTAAGATAAACAATTCCTAATCCTCCACCCAACTTGGGATAACAAAGATCATCCCATTTTACTTTTGTACAGGAGGACTTCCTAATATCTTTTAACCATAGTTTTTAATAATATTCTCTATATCCTTGAAAAGGCTCTTAGGGAAAACTATATAAGAACTCTAATATATATATATATATATATAAATATATAAATAATAAGTTAAAGTCTTCTTGCATAGGATAAAGAATTGTTTTTCAAATAATTAATTGATCCTCTTTTAAAACTTTGAAAGATGGGCTTTTGTAGTGATTAGAACCTTAAAATATTTAAAAGACGCTTGTGGAAGGGGGAACATTGAGATATTGTGAAGAGATTCAACTTTTTAAACTTTATCTAACATATAGTGCATGCTTTTACTGGAGTTTATGAAGAGTCTTAAAGCATAGAGAAATAGCTAAGGGGATCCATAAAGATACATGAGAGAGTGTTATGTCCTATAAAAAAAAAAGTAGGTCAACAATAAAGGCCAAGTTGAAAATTTTAACAGATTTACATTTATAGTAGTACCTAAACTTTCCACTCTTCTATCGATTCCCAACAATAAGCTTAATGAGAACTTCAATTACAAAAGCGAAAAGGTAAGGTGATAAAGGATCTCCTTGCCTAAGACCTTGGATCTTAAAAGAGCTTAGTTTGATCCTTATTCACCAGGATATTAAATAAAGTTGAGGTAATACAAACTTGTATCTAATCAATAAACAAACTAAGGAATCCAAAAGAAAGAAGGCAATTGTTGATGAAATTCCAATCTAGAGAGTCAAAGTCTTTATTAATATAAACCTTAAGAGTGCAACTCTTGATTAAAGTTTTGTTGTAGTACTTAAAAATTCTCGAACAAGAAGAATATTGTCACCAATATTTTTACCTTGGATGAATGTAGACTGATAGGGATTAATGAGAAGCCTTAGAAAATTCTTTAATCTTCGAGCAGTCATTTTACAAATCACCTTTTAAACTATATTACAATGGGAGATGGATCTATGGACATATAAGAAAACAAGGTTTACCTTTTTGGGAACTAAATAGATGTAGGTCGTACTGGAATCCTTGAACATTCTTTTAAGATTAAAAAAACTCCAACACAATTGCTAAAATAATTCACTAATGAATCTCAAAGTTTTATGAAAGATAATACATTAAATAAAGTTAAAGAGGGCATAATGAACATTAACTATAATGCAAGGTCTTATTAAAAGCTAAACTTGAAAGGAATCAAGTTTTGAGACAATAAGGTAGTTAAGCTCTTGAACAAAGGAGATGGATTTAAGCTCCTTTTGATCATAACAAAGCTTCTATAGGTAATCAGGCATAATACAAATCTTATTGTGATTCGTTCTTATTAGAATATAACCGAAGAACTTGGTATTTTAATTATCCTCTCTAAGCTAATGAATTCTTAAGTTTTTCTTTAATAAGGAATTATGTATTTTAAAGGCCTAAATGTAGTTCCTCATGACCTCATGCTCTTGTAGTTTAAGTGAAGTATCAGAAGGATTCCTATAACTCCTGGTCTGGATTTCTAAAAGAGAGAGTTTGATTGCTTTAATGTTAGTTAAGGTATTAGGAAATGAGTTGTAGTTGAGTTTCTTGAGTTTGTCCTTTATTGCCTTTAATTTCCTCATTAACTAAAAACCTACATCCATTAACTTGGACCTGTAGACCCTTACTATTAGCCTTTTCAAAACCCTCAAGTTAACAAGGTTAAAGGAAGCAGGTGTCCTCTATAAAGGAATTATTAGAGTAAATTAAGGTACCAAAATGGGTATGACAAGAGGGGAATTTGCTCAACCATGAATAGCTCTCTATCAAGTTTTCTCTTATAAGGCAATCTCCATTTTATATGTTGCTTTATGTGAAGTATTGACCATTAAAGTTTAAATTAGTGACTCCTAGATGAGTCATGAATGATTTGAGCTCATCTCTTAAATGTCTCAAATTAGTTTCCTTCCTTCAACCTCCTAAAAGTTCTTGATACAATTGAGGTCTCGTAATAGTATCCAAGGAGATTGAATTCCTACTTATAGCCTTTTTAGATCATTCCAAAATTCCTCTTTTTTAAGATCATGATTAGTAGCATAGATAAGACAACAATTAAGATTGATGATTTGATAAGTGGAAAAAGACAGCCCTTTAATGTTCTAGGTGAGGAAAAACATTAGCTAAGAGCAAAAGCAGACACTAAGGATGACCTTCATGTTAGGCTTTCTATCAAGCTTATTAACATATGTAAAGGGCGCTTTAATACACATGTGTGCAAGAAGAGCTTCCACTAATCCCTCTATAACAAATTTGGGATTCTCTATAAGGTTATCATTAGCATGGGGAGCAAGAGACAAATGTTGAACTCCTCCTTAGGCTTTGTCTCCTTAATATTGCTAGCTAAAACACAATTGTCTAACTTAAAAGTGGACTCCATATTCTTTGAATTAATCAAATTCCACAAAGAGATATTGGTTTTAGTATTAGTGGAGCTAATAATGGGAATTTGCTTCGAACTTTTAGTATTAGGAGCATAATCTTCCCAATTGATTAGCTCATTGTAGCATCCAAATTTGAAAACTCTTTTAATAGGTTTCATTTTTTGTACTGGAGTTTAGGGGGTTTCCACTAGTATATTATAGAGATAGTTAAAAGTTCAAAATCATCAATCTAATAACTTGTTAATTCTTAGTTAATTAAACAACTCCTTGTCAGTTTTCGCTTTTTATCGCACTCTTGCATAACCAATTCTATCAAGCCTTGAGAATAAATACATAAAGGTTTTTCAAAGCATTTGCCAAGTAACTTAAACCCATTTAAAATTTCAAGGAATTATTGTAAAAGTTATCCTAAATAAGAATGTATCTCCCTTTATTCTTGTCTAAACCAAATTGATCTCCATCTAAAGAGCATAGTTGGCTTTCCATAAATATGACATGGTCTTACTTCAAAATATTTATTAAGCAAGCTTCATTGTTAAATTTAAAGGAGTCCATTTTTCTTATCAAAGTTTTTTCCAACCCAACCCCTAATTTTCCCTAATTTTTCCCTTGTTAAAGAAGCCTATTGTTGCATTTAAGAGAATGATGGTCGTTTGTCAAGGAAGAAACCTATCAAGGAAGAGCTCTACAATGCTGCACCTGCTTGTAAAACTTGAGATACAACTTGGACTATCCATAGATTGAACATTGGGAAAGTAAGAAAGCTTGCTTCGACTTCAATTGTTTGCCACTAGTTTGCTATAGGTCTTGTTATTAGGAAAGGGAGAGGTAAACGCAGTGATAGTAGAAATAGAGGCGAAATTTAAAGAAATTGGAAGAGTAGATGAAAGGGGAGGACAAGGTTCAGATGTGAGGTCATTAGTAGGCGACAGAAAGACAGAGGTAATAAAGAGGAGAAGTGAGAGCAAGAGGTTGAAATAAAGTTCAAAGAAGATGTTGAGCTAATCAAAACTTCCTAGAACTTGCAAAAGGAGCTTGGGGGAGACGCTATTTTCTTTACCATTTGGGAATAAACAGACGAGATAGCTTGGCCCAAGATTCTTAATCATCAAGTTTTCGCAAACAAAATCAGGTTAGAAATTATAATTCTCTTAAACAAAACATTTCAAAAGAAGTATACGTAAATCAGAACAAATAAATTGTCAAAACTTTCCTTACCCATTCACACAAATATAAAACATTTCAGGTTTTTGATCAACTGTAAATCCTGAGGAATAGGATCTGGGCACCGCACTGAAGTTGTATGATGAGTGTTGAAAATATGACTTTGAAACTGTCAAAGATACTATCATAATATTTTCTTTAAATGCAGATTTTATTTTATGCTGATTTAGATCAGATATTATCTGATATTTGAATTTTAGTTAGAAAAAGTTTGTATAAATAGACAAGCTGCTATTCAATAAAGATTGAGAAAGTCTTCTCCACATAAAAAATGCCAACAGTTGGGAACAGCTGATCCGAATAGCTCGTTTGCTAGACATTTTATTTGACGTAAAATGGCATAGAGTAGCTAATATTCCAGAGCATTTGGAAATTAGTTACTATTATTTTGTTGGTAATTTCATAATATGAAAATCTTTGCCTTTGTCTACATTTTCAGCGTGAATACTAGAGGTGCATTTCTGTGTTGCAAGGAAGCAGCAAACCGGATTAAACAAGGTGGTGGAGGCCGAATCATCCTGTTATCGTCGTCAATGGTGGGTGCATTGAGGCCTGGATTTGGAGCATATGCGGCTTCAAAGGCTGCAGTGGAGGCAATGACCAAGATATTGGCAAAGGAGCTAAAGGGAACTGGAATTACTGCAAACTGTGTGGCTCCAGGGCCGATTGCAACAGAGATGTATTTTGCAGGGAAAACAGAAGAGCAGATTAAGAAAAACATAGAGGAGAGCCCACTTAGCAGGCTTGGAGAGACCAAGGATATTGCCCCTGTTGTTGGGTTCTTGGCTACTGATGCTGGTGAGTGGATTAATGGCCAAGTGATACGTGCCAATGGTGGCTATGTGTAGACATAAAACTTTGGTAGTTGCAGCCAATGACAAAGACGTACTATATTGAGTGTTCAGTCCGCAATCTGGGAGTAATAGATTATATCTCTTAAGTGTTTTAAAGTGACTTTCAATTTCCACAACTATTAATTATGTTGTGACTTGCTAGCAGCGGACAAAATGTCTACCTCTGCTAACAATGATAAGATTTCTTGACTATCTTCATGCTGGTTGATCGCCCCTTTTCGATTTATGGATTAAATAAATGAATCACTTTCTTATTTCTTCTTCTTTGTCATGATCTCTTGGAGAATTTTATCTGCTCTAACCAACAATTCCTGACAGCTGTCGCCATTTTGGTACCCAGAAAAGATGCCTTTATAGACTTTTTAGTTATAATTTTGATGACTCACTGAGGCTTACTGAATCAAATGACAGTTATATAAGGGCTAAGCATAGGATGGTGGATATTTATGTGATATATAAATTAGATGACCTCATGGTAACTCCTAAACACCGCAAATAACTTATTGAAAACGTGCAAGTGATGAGTGTTGACCTAAATATTATAAATAGGTCAAGAGAGACAGATGGTGATGCTGGACAAGAAACTAGTAGTTATGCTGCAGAGAATGAAAGTCGTCATCATGAAGTTGAGATTATTTATAAGGATGTAGCAATTACTGATGGAGACAACTAAGATGTAAAAAAAAAATCAGTAATATTAAGGTTGATAAAATTCAAAATAATGAAAAGATTGAACAAAAAAGTGATTGAAATTAGTGATGAAGCTGGAGAATAAGAGGCACAATATGAAGATGCCCTCGTGATCTCAATGTGTCTGTTCCAGATGATCATCAACCATTGGAAATAGATTCAATAGATTATGAAAAAAATTTCATGACTACCATTAGTGGTAAAGAACTTGGTGAACCACTAAAGAGACCATCTAAGAGTTTCAAGCATCAACCAAATAGTGAACAATGTCAATGAACTTTTGGTATGAAGTTTGGTAATGTTAATGAATTTAAAGATGTAGTTGTTAATTAACCAAAGAGTATTAGGGTTGAGTGCATAGAAGGATGCAAATGGCAGTTGTATGTTCCATACGACAATAACGATAGGTACTTCAAAGTTTAAACCTATACGGCAAAGCATAGTTGCTTCACCACAGGGCAAAAATAATTTCTAAACAGTTTCTTATAAGGCATTTCAAGAACAAAATATTGAAGAAGTCGAGCATTACAACAGCCAAGATGGTGAAGGAATACAAGGAGAAGCTTAACCATGTTTATCAAATTGAGTTTGTGTAGATCTACTAAAAGGAAATTAAGAGAAGAGAGAACAAAAGAATATGCAAATGAATATTCAAAGTATTGGATTATGTCTTACAGCCAATCACTTTAATTGTAGTTAGTGATAAATTATTTAAAAACATTCTTTATCTTGTACATGTTTAGATGTATATGATAAAGTCCATGAAATAATTATACATTGCAAATAAAATTATAATAAGATTTATATTGTATTTGTGTATTGTTCCTAAATGTCCCTAGTCATTATTTTATTAAGATTGGATATTAATAGAACGGAAAAAAAAATTAGAAATTTAGGATTTCCTAAAACATAATTTGTGATTTCGGATAATTGGGATCCACGATAGTCACCTACATAGCTGATGTGGACCTTTAAACGTGTCTCCTAAGTATGCCTTAGAAAAACCTTTATGAAAAATTGAAGTTTAGTCAGGCTGAGGGCTAAATTACATGCTTTGTAAAATGTTAGGACCTTTTTTAAATATTGTTAATGTTAGAGTCTATCTAAAATAAGTATTGATCTCTGGATGACATATAAAAGTGAGGTGAATTGAGTATATCTTAATATTATCCAGTGAACAAATCCAATGATGTAATGACTAAATAGATAAATTGGCAATATAAAAAATGACAATTACCAAGTAAACTAAGTATGAAAAGGTAAGGGAAGGAGTATATAAAATCAATTTATGGTATTTCAACTCAATAATCATTAACCTATTTTTACTCTCCAAGTTTCAATTAAAAAGAAAATATATTTTCTTTTTAACATAAAACGACGTCTTTGCCACCTACTAACAGTGCACATAAAAGTGACATATCACTTGTGTTTTGCTTCTCTGGCTTAAGATCAAAAGATTCTTGAAGCTAGAATATGCACTCAAAGTTCATTTTCATCTATTTATTTACAACAACTTGTATTTGCAATTTTGCACAGGGTTTATGTTACTATAGTAGGGCCCTAGTTACATGCTCCATGTAAAATGTAACTATGGATGAACACATGGTATTAACAGTTTGTAAAGTAGGGCGGGGTTGTTGAAAGATGAAGAATTTTACATAAACGTAGGGCTCAAAGAAATGAAGCAAAAATGAAGGTAGGTGAATTACGTTGCCCTCCTAACCAGTGATTAAAGGGGAGAGATTTTACTGATTACAAACTGCTAAATGTAATGAGAGTGATTTGTACCTCTATTTTCTTAAACGACTTCAATTGATTTTTAAAATCCGTATTTTTCTACTTACTTCCTTTCTATAGATTGTTCGATGAACTCGGATAAAAAAGATTGATTCTTGTTGGAAAGCCCATTCATTAAATATAAACTTACCAATAGCCTAACCCATATTTTACTAAACACCTATAAAAATTCCAGCAACTGTAAAGATGATGGCAACCAACGAAACCACTATCTTCTTCATCTTTTCTCTTCATTTTCAGCTAATGAGTATGTCAAAATGCACTACTTTGTTCTGCATATAACTCTTCCCTCACAAGCTTCCTCATTTTGTTTGTTTTACAGTAAATTTAGGAGAAATTGTGATGGTTAACGACATCAAAAATCTTCACATTTAGATAACATTCCAACAACCATTTTTTGTGTGTGTGATTTTGATCATGTAGTTTGTAGTTAGATTATATGTTGTGGTTGTTTAGGATAATTTTTGGAAGTTGCATGAGGGGAGAAAAGTGGAGAAAATGGGGCTGAAAAATGATGAAAGAAAAAAAGAGAGAAGAAGAGGGGAGGGTGAAGATGATGATATTGTTTTGAAAATTTAAGTTGCATGTAGGGGCAGAATGGGAAGTACGGAAAGTTAAGGGTAAATATGGAGTTTTATTGTAGGAAGGACGTTTTTGTTATTAATTGAAATGGAGGAGGGTAAAATGAATTTTTAATTAGTTAAGACTATTTTAGTAATTTGGGAGTTAGGTTAGTAAACATATTATTTTTATAATTAAGAATAAATTAGAAGAGAGAATAATATTGGATTATTAGTGTAATTGAGTAAGAAATTTTTTATAAATTAGTCTAATAAATTTTTGTAAATTTTAGGTTCGAAATTCCAATTAAGGAGAAACTGAGATTATCAAATAGTTGAGTCCAAAATTGAGGTAAGGATAATCTTAGACTTTACTTTTAAAATTAAGTATTGTTTTGTTATTAATAAATTTTATTTTGAATTAGCCATTAATTTAATTAATGATTAATAATTACGTACATGAATTATAGTTATTTTAATTATCAAATAATTAATGTTGTATAAGATGTTCCAATGTTATATTTTATCATATTTTATTAGATGTATTGCTTGTTAAATTGAGGGGAAATATATTAATTAAGTAGAGGCTGATAAAAGTAAGGTAAGTAGCACTTCAATATTACATTCATCAATCAATACCTCGGACCTTCATGTCTGGAATCAGTATACAAATCAATACGCATTCATCAATATCAAATTCAATTCAGTAATAAACAAAACAAATCAAGGTGAGATCATCTTAGGTTACTCACAAAAGTTATCATCTAAATTACTCACAAAAGCTCCCTGTTTGCTTATTGCCTCGAATTCCCGACAATATCTAGAATAGGTCGCTCTAAGGGTTCCTCTAAAATATTCAATACAAACATATATTACTATTGTGCATGAATTCAATTATGCACATTCATGTATACTGAACATGTATGATGCATGTTTCTTATCCTTAATCTTATCACATTAT
>JANZLC010000002.1:9530927-9542368 GCA_026413385.1 Erythroxylum gracilipes | reverse complement strand
AAGTGTATGGATTTGTTTTGTTTGGCATAAGAGTGAATAAATGAAGGTAAATGAAATAATAGGAAATTGTTTAAATTGTCAAGTTTTGAGATGTGATAGAATTTGAAGGCATAAGTTTTGTTTGAGGATAAATTTCCAAAAGGGAAATTATTGGAATTTAAGTTGCTTTGAATAAAAATGAAAGGATTGGATAAGAATGAAAAAAAATTATACCGATTTTCGGGTTTGGCTTAGTCTAAGATTTCCAACGCGATAGTTTTCTTGTTAGCTTCAGATGTCGGATTCGTTTGTTTGCACTTCGGTTTTGTTTCCGTTTTGCCTTTCATTTGTTTGCGCGCGAGTTTGTTAACTCTGCTTTTGATTTCTTTCGTTCTTTCGCTTCCGCTCTTTGTGTTTTTGCTTTTCGTTTCCGTAAGTTTTCCCGCTTCATTTTGTTTTCGTTCTTTCATCTACTTTTGATTTCGCTTTTTCGGTTGGGATCCGGTTTTGAAATCGGGTTCCAACAAACCCTTTCTATCAAAAGATCGATATGGTCAAGGCAAATTAGATATACATAACTACTTGCTCTATTAAAAGTCTTAGCAAACAAATAAAATTAAATTATTCAAAAATTACATTCAACTTAATAATTATAATAACATACCTTTCTTAAAGCTTTAAATTGTATCGAATAAAAACCAAGTCGTTCAATATTTTATATTCCTATTTATTCCTTTCTTGGAGTGGATGAATTCAAATGTGTTCTAATTTCTTTCACATCCTATTGCACTTATGCATTGACTCAAAATTTTAATTACAAACCATTGCAATTTTGGAACGTCACTTTCGAATTGGCCCCACCAAGCAATTGTAAGAGAATAAAAGTAACATTATAAAAAACAAAGTGATGATTGATTTTAAACATATAATAAAATTGGAAAAATATATACCTGGATTAAACGTGTCTCTTTGATGAATAGTAATAGGCATCTCAAAATCACCATAAGCATCCTTATAAACCTCTATTTATGAGCTTAGGAGATCTTGAATCATTTCATAGGCACAATTGTTGTAATAGTTAATACTATTCCCCTATTAACTTCAACTTTCTTTGTAAAAATTTGTCTAAAATAGACACTAGGATTAAAAATATCCCAACTACAAACAATAGAGAGTAAAGTTGCCTTTTTCATCAATTAATGATTGCAAGATAAGGTATGTACAAAGAAGGCCTATTTTTCATATTGACCTTGACTGCTTCCTTCATCCTCTCTATGCATCATAAAAAAGACATTATTGCCTTCTCATCACTATAGACCAGACAAAATACCCTCATTAAAGGCTCATAAACTTGAATGACAAATTAATATTGGAACTAAAATTCATAACCTTTAAATATAATTCTAGAAAACTTTAATTTAGCATTGGACCTAACTTGCTGAGTTGTAACTCATTTATCACTTGTAAACATTTTCCTCAAATCCTTCTTCATCAGAATAAAATACTAAAGTGATAAGAAATTAGTTGCAATTCTTGTAATAGCAATACAATATAAATTCTTACTATTAGTGAGATCCTTTTTCATTAAATTCAGGACCCATGATTTGCTTTCTATATAATCTCATTAGTGATAGGAAAATATCTAACATCGTCTATATTTTCCAACATAATGTTAATGCAATATGCAACACAAGGAGTTCAGTAAAAAGAATTATACCTACTTTGCAACCTTCTTCTAGCTGCTTTGTAAGCAAAATCATTATCAATAATGAACTAAACAATATTTTCTAGGTAACTTCATTAACAATTTCGTCAAATATTTGAAACAAAATATCAACATTTCTAACAAGGCGAAATGTATCAATAAACTTTAAAAGCATTTTCCCCTTTACAAAATAAATTGAAAAATTGATAATAGTCTCCTATCTAGTTTACTTCTATAGTCATCAATTGAAGGAGGTTGGTATCTTGGACCGTAAAAGACAATAACATCTACCATAGGCTGGTAATAATAAGATTGTGCAACATTAAATGTTGTAACTTAATCATACCACCATCTAGTCATTGTCATGTCCACATTACGAGTTACTTCTTTAGATTGTAAGGCATTACAGATTGAAGGCTAAGCTCTAAGAGTTATTTGTGCTGCAAAAGGTTAGATATGTGTCTTCTTCTTTTCCTCACATCAGGTGCAACAATCCTTTCTTATTAGTTAGTAATACCACCTTCAACATCCCCACTATCATCCTAACCATCACAAAATTAACTTCCATAACCTATTTTGTAGTTTAGTTGTTGCCTTCTATCTTTCTCATATTGATACTTTTCAAGCAAAGTCTTCATTTGTCATTTTACATCATGACTCACTTTCTCGCAAGTCTCCACATTACCTCCGCTCCCAACTAAATGCTTCTTTAATATGATAATTCCCCCTTATTTTGAATGTTTATTACAGTACAAATAAATAATATGATTCTTTATTCCATAAACCAATCTAGTATGAGCTCAAGCTGGATCATCGAATCTTCCTGAAGTGGCTAAATTATTACGAGTACTCGAACTTTCCTCCATTTATCTATATAAAACAAATGAAGACATATATTAAGAACAACTTCTCAACAATCATATTACATAGACATGCAAGTGAACTTCATGAACTTATATAAATGATTCTTTAAAAAAATTCGAGGCTTAAGCACATTCCATCTAAGAAATTCTTATATTGCATGAGCGTAATTCAACTATAAAGTTATAACTATAGTTCATTTTGTAAAATAACATAATTTAACCATAAAATCATAATTATAACTTATTTTATATGATTACATAATTCAATGATAAATTCGCAAATATAACCCATTTTATGTAAACACAATTCAACCATAAATTCATAAATATAACTCATTTTATAAGATTACATAATCTAAGCAAAAATTCATAGCTATAACCTATTTTGTATTATTACATAATTCAATCATAAACTCACAACTCTAACTCATTTTGTATGATTACATAATTCAATCATAAAGTCATAACCATAATTCATTTTTTATGGTTACATAATTCAACTATAAAGACAACTATAACTTATTTTGAATGATTGCATAATTCAACTATAAATTCACAACTATAACTTATTTTGTGTGGTTTCGTAATTCAAATATAAACTCACAACTGTAACTCATTTTTGTATTATTACATAATTCAACCAGAACTCACAACTATAACCCATTTTATGTGATGACTTAAATCAACCATAAATTAATCTATTATGTATGATTGTACAATTCAATTTATAAACTATTTTATGACAACTACGTTGTGACAATATATAATGTAACCCAATTTGTGCACAAAATAATTTTAATTTTTCATTTACTAATTTATCACTAATTTTAATCTTTCATTCACTAATTTTTCAATAACTTTTCATTCTCTATTAGAAAAATATTTTACTCACTAATTTAAATTATGATTGACAAAACTACAAGAGACAATACAATTATTTTTTCAAATAAGATAACACAATATTTCATTAAGATTTTCATATCCAAATTTACAATAATCCACTCCATAGTTTATATTCTGTAATCCATATTCCTCAAATATCAAAAACTCATTAATGAGAATTATAGTTGCTATCAATACCCAAACAACACAATATTTCTATATTCACCCCATAAATACAAATCCCAGAAACACGACGCAAAATTTAATTTAACTTAACATCGTTATTTCATTCAAACATAAACAACATTAAGTGTCCAAGTCCAACATAGTGAACACACTGCAAGACATGGTTCAGTGGCGGAGGAAGATAATGGAGGATGAAGCAAAAGCAGAGGATGATGGTGGTGGTAAGCAACGATTGTGGGCAATAACAGACAATGTGAGGGGTGAGGACTATGGCGGTGTGAGAGACTTCTATGTCTCTGTGAGCGACGGAACGAATGCATTAGTGCTACCAGTGATAGCGAAGGTTGTGGTGGTGGAGGGTGTTACTAAAGTGTAGTGGGGTAGGGAGAGTGAGAAAGATGAGATTTGATTCATCTGAAGCAAATGTAGGGAGCAGAGGGTGGGTTTTATGGTTAACAACCTCCTTTTTTTGTAAATTAGTCCTTAAAGCTTTTAATTTTACAAACTTAACCTGTACATACTGGTATCTTAAATACTAGTCGCTATTTGTACCCGCTATGGTACTAAATGTTTCATAACTGTTTTTCGACTGGAACAATATAAAACACATATCATTACTACTAATTAGCGACGTAATTATGCCCTATTATTATTGGAGCCATCTCAAAACATACAGAAAACAATTCATGCATGTTCAAATATATTGAGTGATATGAGGTCAACGACTACTATTGGACAAACAAATATGAATTGAACTAGAAAGACATGCAAAAACTAGTGAGCTAGTTCCAACTTCAGGGCACGAAAACTACTCCTTGTTTCAACCGTTCAGAATGATACTAGTTTTTCTATCTGTATAGATTGTTTACATGAATCTATGGCCTTGTTTGGTAAATGACTAATCAACTATTTTTTTACATATTGAGAAGTATTTGGTTGTTTGATCATATCAAACCGCTAATAATCATATTTGGTAATCAGTTGATTGGGTTAACAGATTAAACCCAATTCATTATTTTTGAAAACACTCTTATAAGGAGCATTTTACTCCAGCGGCTAAGAAATTAAGGGACGAAAAGATGATTATGCCCAAAAGTTATTATAAGTTACTCAAGCTCTCATCTTTTATTATTATAAAATATAAAGAGATAGAGATAGAGATAAAGATAGAAATACAAATACAAATATAAATAGAATAATTGGATTAAATTTTGTAATTAAGAAGAATTAAATCATTAAATTAAAAATGTATTTTATATTTAAATATTTTCAAACTTAAAAATGTCTCTACAAATAGTTATTATGTCTAAAAAATTATTTTAATGTTAATTTTAATAGATAAAATTATTAAAAACCTTTTTTTAGTCTTAGTTATAACTTAAGACTAATTTTATTAAGGGATTACATTTTCATATAATTAAAAATAAGTTTTATGCTCATTAACTACTACATTTTTCAGTTAAGTTTCTAACATTAATTTAAATAATTCTTTTTTATTTTGAACATAGGCAAATAGGTTTTATTTTATTTAATTGCGACTAATTGACTAAAGCAACTTGAAATGTAAGAACAAACTTGGGATTGAGCCAATGATTTCCAATTCTAGTTCAACATTGTAATTGTTTTGCATGAATAAGATTTCAATTGCTTGTTTTAAAGGTATACTAAGAAAAATCATTAAATTCATTTACTAATCTTAAAAATTCAATCAGTTGTTATCGATTAGCAACATTAAAGCAAACAAGTTGATGTTACATTCCTTGTGTATATTTCTTTTCATATCGCAACACCATTATACTGTGAAATGAATTCCCAGATTATTTTCAAACAATAAACTAATGTTTACACGTAAAATTCAGAAACTGTTAGTTCCAAGTCATTAGTATATATTAAAGTTAATTTTTACATAAAATATTAACATAATTGATAGGTGTCGATTGCATTATATTTTTATAGGTAATTTGATATATGTTTAGTGGTTAAGTTAATTGTTTAATGTGTGTTTAGCTTAAGAATTTTATTAGTTCATAAACATTTGTGTTTTAAGTGTTCTTTGGGTGAGAACATGTTTTGGAGCTTAAATTTTATATATATGAGGCGTCGTGATGAGTTATTATTGTTTCAGGGCATTCAGAAGAGTTTCAGACAAGAACCGGACCAAAACATGTGGCCACGATCGTGGGGGACCTGCCTGATTGTGATAAAAGCACCAACATCCAGCCACGATTATGGCAAATACGTCACGATCGTAACAGAAGCTTAAGTATAGGGCCATGATAGTGGGGAATCTGCCACGATCGTGACAGAGAGCAAGTAAACTGGCCATGATCATGCACTAAAGGCCACAATTGTGGCCTACGCGCAGATAGACGCGGAGTCACTTTTGGATTTGAGTTTTTGAGGGACATTTTGGACCCTGGAAAGACATTAGGGTTGCCTTAATTAGAAAAGACCATAAAAGGATAATGGTGGAACCCTAAAGAGAGCTTTACATTCTGCCTACATTTGTAAACCGAAAAGAGAGAGAGAAAAGAGAGAGAGAGAGAGAAAAAGAAGAGGAAGAAAAGGAGGGTTCTGATGCTGAAACTTCCCGAAATAGGTGATCTCCCAATGCCGCTACTTTCCTGAATCATCCAACCTGAGTTTCATTTCCTCACCTTTTATCATTTTATTCATTTAAATGTGTAAGATTGAGATGGGTTGTATGGTTGTGGATTTTGAGTTGTTGATGACGTTCAAACTTTATCTTCGAGATTTTGCTTATCTTTAATGTTAATCTAGTTGATTTGTGTTTACTTGAGTTGGGTGTTATGATTGATTGATGTATTTGCATATTTTGGTAATAAACTGAGAGGGTGAACCGGATAAAAACGATTAGATTGGATTAACGAGAGTTAGGTGATCTAATTGACCACTTAATCAATCTAGTCAGTAATTTCATAGAAAGAGATCCTATGCGAGACCCAATTGTTTATTGGAGAGCTTTAAAACTAATTAGAATTATGGGTAATTTGTGAATCAAGAGATTGCAAGTTTCATAATTCAATTAAGGTTTACAATTTAGGGAATGATTATAACTCAAGAGAGAATAATCAACCCTACGATCGTCTAGAACCAACATCCCATAAACACATAAAAGGCTATATTAGCATTAATGATAGGTAAAATCTCCTTTCCCATAACTTGATTAATTCTCTTTACGGATTTCCTTTATTATATTATTCAATTGTTGCTAGTTTGTTTTGATTTAGTTTACTTTTTAGTTATTATTCAAATTTGAGTTTTAAACAAAGTACAACTTGAATTAAGTGGTGCCTAAGCATAATCTTTGTGGGATGGTATTTGCTTTTTACTACAAGTAACGACCCATATACTTGCAGTTTTTAGCATAAAAGAGGTCATTGGTTTTGCAATCAATAAGTTTTTGATGTCGTTACCAGAGATTGTTATGTTTAGAATTTTGTTTAGTTTAAGTGACTTTGATTTAAGAGTGTTTGATACTTTTCCTTGAGTTTTTTTAGGTGCATGAACACAAGGAGCAACGAGAAGGTCTAACGAGCTTAGTGAAGAAGAATTTTCAAATATTACAAGGCACGAAAGAGAGCTAAGAAGAGTTAGACATCAAGACCAAATAAAAAGGAATATGGCAGAAGAAAGAGAGCAAGGAGGAGCTGAAAGGACATTGATGTATTTTATGAGGCCAAGTTTCAGTCCTCAACGAGTTACAAGGCCAGCAATTCAGGGCCATAATTTTGAAATTAAACCGACACTCCTTAACAAACTTCAAAGCGGTGTATATTTTTATGGGTTGTCCAACAAAGATCCCAATGCCAATCTTGCAAATTTCTTGGAGATTTGTGATACCTTTAGGTTAAATGGGATGTCTGATGATGTTGGGAGATTAAGATTGTTTTCTTTTACCTTGCGGGGTTAGGCAAAGGCACGGTACAATTCACTCATTGCAAGCCAAATTACTACTTGGGAGCAGCTAGCCCAAGTTTTCTTGGCTAAGTACTTTCCTTTGACCAAGACAACAAGAATCATCAAGGAGGTCACGAACTTTCAACAAAGTGATGGGGAGTCATTGTATGAAGCTTGGGATAGATACAAGGAATTACAAAGGAGTTGCCCCCACCACAACCTTCTGAGGGAATTTCTTTTGCAGACATTCTACAATGGTGTGACTCAGAGCACAAGAAGAATAATAAATGCAGTTATAGGAGGGTCTTTGATGAGGAAAACCATTGATGTTGCTCATGATTATTTGGAAGAGTTCGCGAGTAACAACTGTATATGGTCAAATGAAAGGAGTAGAGGAGAAAAATGGAATGATTCCACTTGACTCAGTGACAGTCTTGCAAGCACAGATTGTTGGACCCCGAACTTTTCTTAGAAATTAGAAATTATTAAATAAAATTTAATGAGAAAATATGGTATGATTCCTTTTAATGAATGAAAAGTATGAATCAATCTATGAGCATCTGATGAAATGAAAGATATTTGAGTTTTCTTGTGTTTTGCATATGTTTAATAAAAGGGTGATGTAGTATGGTACTGAACGTGGCCACGCTTGTGTTGAACGTGGCCACGCCTAATGAGTAAAATGGTGTTTTAAGTTTAAAATAGAATTGATAGTGAATGAATTGTTTTGAATGGAATTGAAAAGTAAGAAATAAATAGTGAAAGTGTGAGAATTTGGAGAATTAAGAAAGTTTGACTTTGTGGGATGAATAGCAATAGAGTTGACTTTTTGAGATGAAATCTTTGTGAATTGTTCTGGCTTGATTTAGGCAGAATTTGATAAAATGATCTTCATAAAACTTGTAGCTTTTGTTGAGAGCTTTCTATCTCCATAAAGTATGACAATTTTCGATATCGGGATTGAAAGTTATGATCCTCCGAAGATAAGGTTATATTGTTTTGTTTTTGAAAAATGCTATTAAGGGAAAGTTTGTGTGTACTGCTTTGAGTCCATTTCTGTACTGATGTGGTCTGAATTAGAGTAAGTGGCCTACATGAAAGTTGTATCTTGTCTTTCAATCTTTCCAACGATATAAAGTATGCAATTTTTGGATGTGGAAATTGAAAGATGTGAATGTTTGATGTTTGGATATTGTTTAGATGATTTTTTAATAGGGCAGAAACTTTGATTGAAAAATTGACCTAGTTAGAGGTTGAAATTGCCTTTAAGTGCTACATGAAAGTTTTAGATTATGTTTTGACCTTTCCATTGATGTAAAGTATGGAATTTTTTGGGCTATGAAATAGGAAGTTATGATTTTTACAAGTTGCTGTTAATGTTTGGAAAGTTGTGTTGCTGTTTAAGGATAGTATTTTTGGGCAGAAACTTTTAGTGCAATTTTTACTGATGGAAATGATTTTTGGGTCCTTCATAAAAGTTGTAGAGTATTCTTTTAACTTTCTAATGACACCAAGTTTGTAAAATTGGGAGCTATGGATCAAAAGTTTCGGGCCTCAAAAGTTTGTTGTGCGAAATGGTCACCCTGCGACCAACTCGCGAGGGCGACCAGCCCTCTTTCATTCTTTTGCTTATATCTTTTCCGTCCGGCATCCGATTGTTTTGCTTTTGAAGTATTGGACTCTTAAGACATTCCTCTATCTGTCCATGGAGAGTTATGAATTTTTTAGATTAAATTGAGGATTATTGATTTAATCAAAGTGAGATGGATAATTTTCTAAACATGGTTCAGTATTTTGGCAAATTATTGATGTGTAGAGATCCAATTGAACTGATTCTTGTTGAAAAATAAAATAGAGACATGGGTCTAGAAGTCATATGAAGGAATTGAATTTCAATTTAGCCCCTAAAATTTTCAATTTCTGAATTGAAGTTGGGTTTAGTGTTCAATCTTGGATTAGTAAGTGCTGACAGTATTTTGGCTATAACGTTTTCTCTAGTCATCCAAATGAGGTGATTCTTAATTTGGATTAAACTAGAGTAATATGGTTACAAATTTTCTGAAGGAAGTGAGTTTCAATTTAGTCTTTAAGATGATCAAATTCTGGATGGAAGTAAATCACTGGAAAATGTTTTATCACAAGAATAGTACAAAATGTTTGAGGTGTAACTTTTGGAGTAGTGAACCAAATTAAATGATTTTGGTGGCGTTATGAAATTGAGACAATGAGAAATATTTCTCTAGAAGGAAGTTTGAGCAAATTCCTTCAATTTGATGATTAGAAAAATGTCCTAATTTAATCATGATTTAGTGATATTTTGAGACTTTGATTTATTTTATAATTTTGAGGACTTAATTAGCATATTAATTTGAGTAAGATCATATGGCATAAGTTTATTGGATTATATTAAATTAAAGTGTTAAAAGGCATGAAGGGCAAAATTGGAAGGTTACTTAAGTTATTAAGTTAAAAGGCTTATATGAAAGGGCAAGTTGGTCATTTTGCATTCATTAATGGCAAGAAGAGTGGGCTGTCGTATTAGAGGGAGGAGAGGCACGAAAATTAGGGAAAAGAACAAAAGAAAGGAAAGAAAGAAAGAAAGGAGAAGAGTGGCTTCGGTGGAGAAGAGAAAGAGAAAGAAGAAAGACGTTAGGTTTTCGATTTGTATGAGACCTCAAGCAAGATTTTTACGTTGCTCCAAGAGGGAAAAAGATGGAAGAAGATGAGAGCTCCTACATGAGCCAAGAAATTTCGAATTTGGGTGAAGATTAAGGTAAGAGAAGATTGTTTGATCTTTGAATTTTAATGAGATTTTGGTTTAGATAGTTTAAGAATGTTATGGGTTTGGGTTTTCTATAGTTAATTTTGGTGATTATGCTCTATATGATGTTAATTTTTGGATGGTTATTAATTAGGTTTTTTGTCTTAATTTAGGAAATTTAAGTGAGGCATTGGAGAAATTGAGGCTTTGGACAAGTTTCAAGCATGGATTTAAGGTGGGTACCATGTTTATGATTTGAATTATAAGCCAATTTTATGTTTTCGAAAAATCAAGAAAAGAAAATGTTTTAAAATGATTTGAAAAAGTGTTACAATGATTAGATTTATTGTTTTGAATGATTTGATAAAATTGATGCAATTGAATATTGCTAAAATTGTTGCTTTCTTTATGTTTGAATGATTAAAAAATTGTTATGCGAATTTTGGTTGAATTTGTGAATGACATTGTGTTTGAATATGACATGTTTATGAAAACTAAGCTTTCGAAAAGTGCCTTTGGACAATTCTATTTTCAAGTGTGAATTGTCTGTTATGTAGATTTGGTTAGGTCCCATAAGCTGTCAAGTGCACTTGTCCTGCCCGTCAGTGGCATTGGAGCTCCATTAAGGACTCCCATAAGTTCACGGCTACACCGGACCGCTATGTAGAAAAATGTAGTACGTTCTGAGCGGTCATGTGCAGTACGTTCTGTTTCTGGACCGACCCAAACTAAAATTTGTGATGTGTTATGTGCTCATGTGTGTTATAATGTGCTGCATTTCATGTTTTGAAATTGTTCATAAATTGTGAAAAAATTGAGATTCTGGAGAAATAAACATTTGAGGTTTTCAACCGTGGAATTTTTGAAATCGCTTATGAATGATTTGAAAAGTTTGAGAAATAAGCATTTTGCCAATTTTCTATTGTAAAATTTCCATAAAATGACAAAAGTTTTGGAAAAATGATTTTTGCGTATTTTTCAGTTATAAACATGTTATCCATGGGCTGTAAAGCACCCCCTTTCATTCTCATCTCCAGATATCGAAAAAGAGATTGGATGAAAGAAATTCAAGACATCCGTGTGGTTATTTATATGATGTATTTGAAGTTAGATTTTTGTAAAAATAAGAGCTTAGGCATATGTT
>JANZLC010000002.1:9513063-9526053 GCA_026413385.1 Erythroxylum gracilipes | reverse complement strand
AACAACAATATTATTGGTATTAATACAGAAACCCAAGTTACAAACCAAACATCATTTTTTATACCCATTCCTATTCCTATTCTCATTCTCATTCCCTTTTACTATTATACCCATACTCATTCTCAAACTCGTGCTCAAACCAAACGCCCCCTTATATGATGGTTGAGAAATCAAACTTGTTTTTGTAGGATAGGGATTTCATTAGCACTGCCTTTAATTGCTGCATTTATTTGATTTGAAAAGAAACAAAATTACAAAATTCACAAAGGAGCATCACAGCACAAGTACTTATAGTTCTAAGTTGTAAATACTTTTTGTTTGGTAGAGAGAACAATTTTAACCTAGCCTGATGTAACTTGTGATTAAAAAATGTATAAAGTTTTATCAATTTTTTTTTTTAAAAAAGTGTAATTCAACCCACCCAATAGCTTATCAAGTCATGAGTGAGTCACAGGCAGCCCACTTTATGGTCGGGCTGGTCGGGTCAGGTGCAACCCTAGCCCAGCCCTTCCCTTCTTATTGCCTTTTATTATTTTATTTTATACAAAGTAGATATTGTTTCTAAAAATGTTTTCGGGAAGGGGGAAAAAATGGAAAAGAAAAAGAAATAATAACTGAGTGTGTTTGCGTGAACCTCCTTATTTAGAACCTTTCTTACCAGCTTTCTTCCTCGTATAAAATAACCTCGTATTCAAATCTAAAGTTCCACTCTCTCCCTCTTCCCCTCCAAAATTGCCCTCAGGCAAGCCCTAATTTCAAATCCCGATCCCTAGAATTTGCAGGCTTTCTTGTATATGGCAGAACAATCAGGCTCCGAGGGTAGCCAACCTGTTGATCTTTCCAAGCATCCTTCTGGTATCGTTCCCACTCTTCAGTAAGTCTCTCTTCTCCGAGATTTCGTTTCGATTCTTCCTTTTCCTTTCATTTCCTGGTTGGTTCTTGTCTCTCTCTTTTTTGGCTTGTTTATTTCAATTCTGGAATTTAGGGTTTGTTTCATCTTAATTGGGCGACATGATTCTAGCCTCTTGATTTTGTGGATTATGAGCTTAGAAAATTATACTGTCTTATATCGTTCATGTGTGGCCTGGAAAAATGAAATTTCTGTTCAATTTTGTTTTATCGGAAATTTTTGTACCTTTAGGTTTAGTAACGCACGACATTTCATACAACCATCTGCTTAACCTCTTTCTCTAAGAAAGTTATTTGTTTTTCCCTTTAAGCCTACGCCAAAATTTTGCATTTCACGACCCAATTGTATCATGTGTTTCTCTTTTCTGTTCTTCCATAGAAATGCTATAAGGAAATTCGGATAACCTATGTGAGTTTGCAGATTACGATCCTTAATTGGTTTCTGAGCTGTATTCTTCTAGGAACATTGTATCAACTGTAAACTTGGATTGCAAGCTCGATCTTAAGCAAATAGCATTGCAAGCCCGTAATGCAGAATACAATCCTAAGGTATGTACAAGTTTACCCATACACAATCACTTCTTTTCCATGTTCACGTCATTTCTTAGCATGCTTTTAATGTGAGTGCAGCGTTTTGCTGCTGTCATTATGAGGATAAGGGAGCCAAAAACTACAGCTTTGATTTTTGCCTCAGGCAAGATGGTAAGTCCTTGTGATGTTTATTGCAGTTCCTGGGAAAGAGTGCTGGTTGAATGTGATTTGGATTTATTTTTAATAAATTTATGTTTATTTACTTGATGTTTACCTGAAAGAGTTTGTTTCGTTGTTGTTTTAGGTGTGCACTGGTGCCAAGAGTGAACAGCAGTCAAAGCTGGCAGCAAGAAAGGTAAATACCTACTTTTGGATGTTTTGCTTTCTCTTGTTCATGGATATGTATCTATCTGACATGGGATTATTTTGTTCTAGTATGCACGAATAATTCAAAAGCTTGGTTTTCCTGCCAAATTCAAGGTTTCGAATCTCTCCTTCAACTCCCCTACCAAAAAAATGAAAAAGAAGAAGATAAATGCCCAATTAGGTTTATCTTTTTGTTTATATCTTTTCTTTTTAACAAACAGGACTTCAAGATTCAGAACATAGTGGGCTCCTGTGATGTTAAGTTTCCTATAAGACTTGAAGGTCTTGCTTACTCCCACGGTGCCTTTTCCAGTGTAAGTACTGGCCATTAACTCAAGTTAGTTTCAGTATGACCGTAAGTATCACCCCATTAATCACATCTTTATTATTTGTGGATTCTATTCTTGCAGTATGAGCCTGAACTGTTTCCAGGTCTGATATATCGCATGAAACAGCCAAAGATTGTACTCCTTATATTTGTTTCTGGAAAAATAGTTATCACTGGAGCCAAGGTGAGTTATTATTTATGTTTCTAGTGCATAGTGGTTGTCGATTGAATTAGTTGACTAACTTTTCTTGTTTGACATCTCAGGTAAGAGATGAAACATACACGGCGTTTGAAAACATATTCCCTGTTCTTACAGAGTTCAGGAAGGTTCAACAGTGGTACGTTTTTCTTTATCATAGAAAAAAAACACCCTTTGCTTTTCTTTTCCCTTTTATCTTGCTAATGTGATTATTTCCATCTGTAAAATTGATGTGCATAAATCTTGCTTTTGTTATTTGATATATTTGGTGGTTGGTTGCAGATATGCCATCAAAATGGTGGTAAAGCCGTTGCGGGTCTTCACGTAGTAGGTGGAGTCGAATGTGAATATTGATGACATGCTGGCATTTTATTGCGGGTCTCTGATCCTGTGTTATTGTGTCCTGGGGAAAATTGTGAGATCTCTTTCACCTCGGGTATTTAATGGAAATGGAATAATTTTTATTCAGTGTACGACTAGTCGTGTTCTGTAAGTTGTGGGGGAAGCCGATGACACTTACGAACATGGTTCACAGGGCATGCACTTGTTTAAAAGTGGCGGAGACTTCTTCTGGACTAATATTTTCATGTTAAGGATCTTACTTCAATTTTGGCGAGTAATATTTATTGTATTGTTTTAAATATGGATTTTTTAAAGTTATAAACAGACATCCAACTAGCAAGCTTGAGTAGATTTGCTCCTTTTCCGAGACTAGTGGGGGTGCAATATAGGCAAGTTAATTATGTACTGAAGAAGCTGTCATTGGTGTACTTATTTGTAAAGGATGTTGAACAATTTCTTTAAATAACGAAAAGAACAACTTTCATTTTGTTGATGCTCTTCGCCCCTCAGGGTGTATTCCTTCATTGTTACAATGTTTCTTCCATAGTCAATTGTTATAGTTACTTGCCGATTGCAATGACCAGACGACTGTGAGTGATTATGTGAATATCAACAGGAGTAAAGAAGTAGCATTAAAGGGGTGTGGAGAAGGTGACCGAACCTTGAAGGGAGACTCACAAATATGCATACGAAACACAATATTTAACAAATAGAGAATAAAACAAATAGAAGAAATCATACGCGAGGGAAAACATATGTAACTGAGGATAGGTAGAAAGATAAGCCAACGATCCTTTCCTTGATATTTGATAATAATGTTAATAATAATATTAATAACAACGATGAAGATGAGGTTATATACGATGGCAAGTTTGTAAAATTGAAAACTTCCGACCGAACACGGAAAAGAGATATTCGGAAGTCCAAGAAAAAGAAGCGATAACATGTGGCGACGATTTTTCAGCGAGCCATTTTTTCCCTTGATATTTTCCTTCTTTTGCCTCCGTAAAAGACACTCTCTTCGTTTATGCACATCGCCCTTGTACACAATCGTACAAAGTCCAGACTCCAGACTCCAGAGTCCAGACCCAACGCTACATGCTACATACACTAACTAACTTGGAGGACCAAAGCCGAAGTTGATGGCTCTGTTCATTGCACAGGGTCGCTCCAAGTTGCTTCTTAACAGTGACGGAGTCCACTGTAAGCTTCTTTGCAATGCTTTTGGTACTGGGTCGAGATCATTTAAGCTTCTCCACAAGGGAAAGTTCGGCCTTTTCGGTTCTGCCACGCGGCTCTATGCTTCTTCTCTGAGTGGGATCTCCGGGCGTTTCTACGCAAAAGCTAGTTACAATGCGACTGAGGAGGATATGAGCGATGATAGTGATGATGAGTTTGAGAATGAAGACTTGGCTTGCTTTAGAGGCCTAGTCTTAGATATTGCTTACAGGTCATTTCCATATCTTTTTTTCTTGTGTCAAATTTGATTGACTTGTTCTCTTAGTCTAGAAGATGGAGTTTTCTATTTTTAAGATCTATTGCTACTTGATTAGGGATGCTAACTTATTGGATGAGATTTCGTCACATGTTAGTCATTTGGATAGTATCATGAAATCGTTTTCTACAGTTGGCTTGTTAAGGTATACGTCAGTCAGACTTATGAAGTAACAGGTGAATATAATCGTACTATCTGGAGCATACGGTTACTAAAGCTTATGCATTTGGTATTTCTGCTTCTTTTTTGTTTTCATTCAACATTTATGTTTTTTAAGTGAGTGTAGAGTGGGAGCTGAGAGTAGGTTGTATGCGAAAATGGACAGTTGTGAGAAGAGACAAACACTCAGCAAAAAGATATCTGGTTTAAGTTATTGATTTGAACTAGTGTACAGAAGACCAATGAAGACTGATATACTAGACAGCAGTGGTAGTTTTATACGGCTGGAATTAATATTTGGGATGAGGTCAAATCACTAAATTAGGTGAAATCATCAGTTGCAAATTGCAGATCTACTGTGAGAAGTTTTATATCTTTGATAGTTTAGGTGTTTCCCCCTCCCTTCTTTAGTCACGAATGAGTTAATAGATGTACAAAAATAATGGTAAACAAAGAATGGAAATAAAGATTATTATCAGGATAAAGATAACGATGAAGAGCTCCTGGGAAGCTAGTATTAGGGTGCAGCTGATTAAAGTTGAGTTTTCATCTCAGCAAAATAGAGGTGAATAGGTAGAAGAGAATACTGATGACATTGTAGATGACTTGCGGTTCAACTATTTACGTGTGAAAAAGCTGGTATTCACGAAACAGCTTGGTTCTTTTTGGCAAGTCTTGCCAGTTGGATGCATCTAACATAAGATGCATTTGGGTTTCCCTACTACCTGCCTCCTTTATTTGGAAAGAGGGGTACGAATTACCTATGTTTTTGTTCTCTCAGTTATATTTAACTGCCTACCCATTTTCTTTTCAATGCTTGATTTTCATTTATTTGAGACTTTCACAGACATAGTTTGTAAATTTAATTCTTGTTGTCCTGCACCAGGCCAGTCAATGTTGTATGCTGGAAGCGTGCTATATGTTTGGAGTTCATGGAGAAGGTTAATTTTCCTTGTTTGTCAATTTAGATGTCAACGTGTATTTCGATGTCTTTAGGCTTATATTTTCTTCTCATTTCTTTATTCACACTTCATGGTAATTTTGCACTGTGTGGTCAATGCTTGGAAAGCTTGTTATCGTGATTAGTTTTAACTAAATATTATTCCTTAAAAAGAATTATACCTTGTTACTTGTTTTCTGTTGGATGCATCACTTTGACCCTATATTTTCCCAGTACTTACTGAAATTCTTGATCCTTTCCAGGCGGATGTGCTGGAATATTATGACCAGACTGTAAAATCACCTAGTGGATCCTTCTACATACCAGCTGTGTTAAGAGTATGTAATTGAGAAGCCTTGATTATCTATATTTTCCTGGACGTCCCGCTTGCAATTCCAATATACTGGTTTTATTTTGCTTGATTCCTAAATTTTACCTTCTCCTTCTCTGATTTCAGGTCCCAAATCTACTGCAGGTTTTTAAGAGAAGAAGAATTAAAAGCAACCTGAGTAGGAAGAATGTCTTATATCGAGACAACTATACTTGTCAGTAAGTGATCCCCCTATGGTGTAATTCATATTCCTTGAATCAATTAAAAGATGGGATTTGTCAAAGATTCTCTACGTTTTTTCTGTATATTCCTGTCATCTATGTTTCTACATTCCCAACATTCCGGGAAGGAATATATACTTTTCATGCGAAGCAACAAAAACAATTAAGAGGTGTGTGCAGAGTGCATCATAATACCGAACAAAGAGCATCATTTGTGAAGCTTAACGGTACTTTAGATGGCTGGAAGGATCTCGGTATACCTGTGCCACATATAGACATATGTTAAAATGGAAGCTGGCTAGAATAAAACCAGAGACCAAAAAGAAAAAGATAGAAAAATAGGATTGAACGTTGGAGGCATAGAGCTAGTGTTATTCAAGTTGTACATTAAGCTAGATTTGAAAAAGTCCTCTAGATTCCACAATTTGTCTGCTGCAAACAGAAAGGGTTGTAGGTCACATGAAGATATGTATCAGGTCAATGAAATACTTGATCCCCCCTTTTTGTCCATTTCCAATTTTATTTCCGCATCTAAAGCCTGGTTGTGGTGGAGATCTCTTCAGAAGATTGCTGTTTTAGTATTAAGCTTTCATGGCTACAGATTCATGTGCTTCATTGCTGTTGTTTTCTTTTTATTTAAGATAATTTTCCTTTCTCAATAGGTATTGTTCTACTCGTGAGAATTTGACCATTGATCATGTGCTGCCAGTTGCACGAGGAGGAGAATGGAAATGGGAAAATCTGGTGAGACCGGTTTGATATGTATTATATTCTATTTACCGTTTGTTTCTGGTGTACAGAGAAGAAATTATTTTAGTAAAACATAGAAGATATTTCTCTGAGAACACATCATATGCAGAAAAGTGTTCAACCAATTGACTGCAGGATTATAACTTGTTCTTTTATTTAATCATGTGAACTTATTGGAACTGTTCAGTGGAGTTATGAGATACGGATTGCTTATCATCAGTAATTTTGAATCCTTTCTGTCAAATCATCTAGCATCGTAGGTACCTCTGCTGTTTTTGGTGCATTTATTGATCCATCAAGTTTGTATTGACCTTAGAGATTTTTCTCCTACATCTATACCCTTTTTTATGGCTTTAAAGATGGCTAAAGTAAGGTAAGGGGGTCACTAAAAGAATCAAGTGAGACTGAACCAACGTGTGTATTGGAAAGTTATAATGTTGCTCTTCACTTTCACTGTGAAAGAAGGGTTAGCCATTATTTTGACTTGTTAGAGATAGTGACCTTGAGAAATGGGACAATTGCAATTTCCATTGAATTCTGGATTAGAACAGAATGACGTTAGAAAATTGTCTTTATAGAACCCACTAGTATTCATTACTCTTAGTACCACAAAGGCATTAAGGAAGAATTAATTTTGAAGGAAGTTTGTTCTTCCCAACTTTGGGGAGAAATGACATGGGCCTAGGTTATTAAATCTGTAACAAAGCTATAACATGATGAACTCTTTCCTTCTTCCAAACCGTTGCAGCTTCTAAGTATTGCTGGTTATCGTATATCGTAAATAGGTTGCTGCTTGTGCCAAATGCAACTCAAAAAAGGGTCAGAAAACGCTGATGGAAGCAAATATGAAGCTGATAAAGGTTCCCAAGGTACATTAAATTTATATTCTGGTCTTCCAAAGGTCAATTTTTTAAGAGGCACAGTATGATCTCTTTTAGAGCTGACAGATATATTTGGCAGCAAATAGTAGGGATCATGACTGGAAATGATTATCAACTCTAAGAACGAGAAAACATATTATGTGTTGAATGCAGTCAGATGAAAACATATTATGTGTTGAATGCAGTCAGATGTCTTGCTAAAAAGTGTAAACGTTGGTTTCACAGGCTCCAAAAGACTACGAGATACTTGCCATACCCCTAACCAGTTCAGCCCTAAGGATGTTGAGGATGAGAAACGGTACACCTGAAGAGTGGCGTCAATATCTATTGTCCGAGTGACATCCAACTTCAATGGCATGTGTATATTATCATGCTGGTACATATTGTCTCAGGCTTATGGTGGCAATTTAACGATTAAACAAGGAAGGGAGAAAAAAGAAAATGGGACTTTGAACTTTTTGTAAGCTATGTGGGTGGTTAGTTTTTTCTCCCTTTGGTTTGATCAACCTGTGTATACTGTGTATAGTATAAATTCTCTCGTATTATTTTATTATTGGTCTATTCTATGCTCTTCTTGTCATGCTTCAAGGGTCAACTTAATTTGCTCGAGTTATGTTTCAATACAAACGTGACTGAACTTGTCCTAGTTACTCTTCAGGATGGGAGTAGCTATGTATATTTGAAAGTTACGCAAAATATAATCTCCAAAAACCCCTTGTATGTGAATTTTCTTGGTATATTTTCATAGAGCTTGATGCATTAGACCAGAGGAAGATCAAAATAGAGTGATCCTGCCTTTGATTGATTGGTATAACAATGAATAGACATCCCCTGCCATAGCTGGCATATATAGATCCACAATTTATTGTATGAAAAGTTGATGGTGTATTATGATAGACCCATTCAGTTGCTACAGATTGAGGGAGAAATATGAATGGTGGTCCATGACCATGAGCAGCAAAGTGTGTCAGATTCTTAGTGGTAGGCTATCAGGCCATTGCTACTTGCTTGATATGGGGTTCCCTGAAATTTAGGTGCAATCAGGATTGCATGATGAGTTCTTACCATTTTTAAGCCTCAGCAGAAGTAATCTGGAGTTTGGAAGTGGCATGACTTCACTAGAGGTATGAGAAAAAAGTACTGCTTTTTCTTTAGTTCACATCTTTTGGCCTTGATTCTAGATGTTGATCTCTATTATTAATCATCTACCGGTCTTTTTGGCCGTCTCTTGCATCATCCATTCATGTTTAGTAAGTTTGCGGTACTTGATACATGTAAATGACGGAACGGCACAGATTAAGATTATCCCAACTTCTTTGGTCCACCAATTTTTTTCTACCCTGAATATAGGGATGGAGATGAAGCTTGAGGGCTTTGTGATGGGTGGACTATTTTGGCATGCATGTGGACAATGTTGTGCATATTCTTCATCCTGAAGGACACATTTTCTTCTTGTAGCACAATTATTAATATCCTTTGTCTTACAATAATTGCTTAACGTGCCCTACTTCTTGAAAACCAGCACAGGCACTTGGGATGACTCTCACCAGCACCGTTATTTATTTTACATAATAAACGTCCTTAGCCACTCATTCAAAGTTCCTGCCATCTCGTTCTTGTTGGGGAATGAGTTTTCTTGTTCAAAATTCAAATATGAGTTCTTTTTACTCGGTTTCAAAAGATTAAACTAATTGCTGCCTGTGTGGGGATTGGGAAATAACCCCCAAGGAGTTATCGCCTGCTACAAGAGTAGGACCTGTTAAACAACGTTGACGACAACGGGTGCGAATCCTCATAACAAATTTACAAGAAACTAATTTGCTCCACCTACTCTTTTGTTTTCTCTTTTTCTTTCCCAAAATTCATGCATGAATGAGTCATCTGACTCACAAACAGCTATTTCACACCGAAAGGGGAAAGAAAACAAGAAAAAGACAAGTTAAAAAGTCATGAAAGGTTCCAAATACGCCTAAACTTTCCCTTGTCACTTGATCCCAAGTAAAACGGAATGATGTAATGGTACTGTTTATTGAGCCAAGCGTCGGTATGCAATCCACATGAGGCAGATTGAGCTAGAAAAGAGCTATGCCGACGGGAGCAAAGTTTCTGATTTCAAAGAGTTCACAAGCCCTTTTCAATTTTGACAGTAACGTTTACCGCTGTAGGATGGGCAAATGATGACGAGGGCTATGATATAGACATATTCTCAAAGCTGTAGGAAAATTATCAGTGTGGGGCTATTATATGTACGGGCTTCAAGCTTCATCATTGGTGTCTAGCATGCCAGAATAACACCAGTATTCAGAGTTACAGATTCCAAAATCCAGATTAGTTAAAGAAGAAATGGTTTTACCAGGCAATCAATGTCATGTATACGCGCGCGCGTGTGGTTATCCAGACAACAGACTCATATTTACTGCCTAGAAATGTTGAATCAATCGATTTGCTTTGGCATTTGAAGCATGAAAGTATTGAGTCTGCAACGTTGTATTGTGATGCCTGCCTTTCGAGCAGTGTTGTGATGAAATTAATTTACTGAAAATTTCCACATTGGAATCACGAATCTGTCGATTTAGACAAAGTAATGCAATCTTTAAAGGGATCATTATAGTCATTAGCTTAAGCTGGTCAGTACTGTTCCCTTCTCTAAACAGAATCCGTTTCTTGAAAAGGTTGAGTAGCTTGATCAACCTGCTCTGAATAAATTTACTTTCGTCTACAGAAAGAATCTATCAGTTTTCTACAGAGCTAATATTAGTAGAGTTTGATCTACATAGACTGAGAGACAGAAAGAAAGTAGTCCTTTTGACAGGACTAAGAGAGCTAGCACAAGTTGTGGACGACAACCAAGGCATCGCGTCTACACATATGCACTCAAAACCCGCGTTTTCCATTTAAACTTTCACAAGATCCTTTATAAGACAAAATAAACTCTTTCCTCCAAGTTATCATTTTTCATTTCTGTTGTCTTTACTAACTCGTTTTCTTATTTTCTTTTCAACATGCAGTGCTTGATTCTATTTTACTTTGCAAATGACAATGACTACTCCTCGAAACCAAAACCAATGAAATACTTTAGTTGAGAGGAGAAAAAATGGGTAGAGAGGCTGTGTATTTACATGAGGCTGCAGTAATTAGTGCAGAATGATTATTAGACAGATAAAAAGAAGTGAGTCATACAAGGGCTGTAGGCAAATTGTATTGGTGACTATTATTAACTTTGGTTGTTCCTTTAGCTTTATCTGCCGACAGAAACCCAGACCATAAGGGGCCACACTTGAGAGTCTGAGATAGCCTAGCAACCTATACATTTTCTTCTGCTTTCTTTCTTTTTCTCCCAATTTCTCTCGTTGGGTTTTTGGTCCTAGCTCTGCCATGGACTTCTGCCGGAATGTGACAGTTCCAGTTGACTACTCTCACCAGCAAGAACAGCTTCTTGCATCTCCTCCTCCATGTTCTAAATTTGGTGCTGCTTTGACAGCCACTACTAGTCCACTTGATGACCTTTTTTCTGCTCAAAACACGGTTGGTTTTACTCATGTTTCACTTGTGTGCTTGTTACCATTTAAAGGCTTAACTGAGTTCTGGTTTCTGGCGCCGTCAATTTCTTAGTTTTCGTTTCTAATACTTCTGCATTCCAACCAAAGTGGGATTTTCTTCTGGTTCTTTCCTTGGTTCCTTATCCTTCTAATCTTTACTTGTTCTCTGGCATGCCAGAATTTTGGCTACATTCGCCATAACTAGCTTTTGTACCCCATTGAACCTTATAAATAGAAAGATTTTATGGTCTTAACTATGTAATATTTACTTTGTCTCTCCCATTACCGTAGACTTAATGTATCTGGGCTTTGGTTGATACAGGAAGTGGATGTTCGGTTGGAATGGTTGTCTATGTTTGTGGAGGACTGCTTATCCAGCACAGGAAATTGCCTACCAGTACCCAGTACAAATTTTGTTCAACGCACAGACACAACACCAAAACCCTCTCAACAGAATCCACCTTCGTTGGAGAAATTTATAATACCAGGCAAGGCAAGAAGCAAGAGAAAAAGGGTCAAAAATGCCAAGACAAGAAACCCCCTAAGTAGTTGGTCTTATGGCAACGATCAAACTGTTAACTTTCCAAGCTCAGACCCTCCTATGCTGCAACAAACATATTGGTTAGCTGATAGTGAACTCATTATTCCCAGGAATGAAGATAGAAACAGAGCAGAAGATAGTGAAGTGCAAGGAGGAACGGGGAAAGTGGAAATGGATTTAGAGAAAGATGATGAGAAGGCTACAATAGTGAGTAGAGGTAGCAAGGACAACATTGGCACATTGGAAAATAATAATGGGCAGCAACCAAGAAGATGCACCCATTGCCTAACACAAAAGACTCCACAGTGGAGGGCAGGACCATTGGGTCCAAAGACGCTGTGCAATGCATGTGGTGTGAGGTACAAGTCAGGCAGGTTGTTGCCAGAGTATAGACCAGCCAAAAGTCCTACTTTTGTGAGCTATTTACACTCCAATTCTCACAAGAAGGTAATGGAAATGAGAATGGCTAATAGCTCTCCTGTCTTCCATTCCGAATCAGGATAGGAATGGCTTCAGAAAGAATCTCATTGTAGCAAAGATTTGAGTCTACTCTCATTAGAGAGTTGAAAAGTTTAGCTAGCAACGTAGATGATTCCTTGTTTTATCAAAGCTAGTTCAATATATAGTACCTATTGGATATTCCTGCCAATATGATTCTGAGTAGTTTCTTCGGATACGTCCGTTTGCCAATGCCAACTAGTTGTCGAGTCCAAACAAAGATGAGAAAATATGTGCTTTAAATTTTCATTCACTGTAGTTTCATTGACAAAAAAGTAGGAAATAGGGGGGAACTTTGGCCGTTTTGATGTGATAATACTAACTTAACCTGAAGCTGAACTTGCTACTGAACGCATCTCTTTCCATAAGAGACATTGATGTACGAAAGAGTTTGCTTGTGAATGTCATAGATATAGCAGTAAAAGAAATTCTTCTGTCTTCAGAACTCGGGAGAGTAAGCTATTTCTCTCCATTGAGTACAGGAAAAGGTTGGATGTCAGATTCAGAAATTTAGGATAGTTGTGATTAGTTTGTGCTGACTAAGATTTTTCATTAAATAACATTAATCGTGGGACATATCCCATTGAAATTATGTAATAACATTACGTAGATTTTGGCAATCCCTGACAAAGGATAAGATGATGGACCGAAGGGCCACTTTTATTTCACTTATATTATTGAGCCAATTGATTCTCACAGAACTTTTTTCTTTCCTCTTTTGTTATTATTATACGTGTACTAATCAATGTTTTAAAAACGTTATACGTGTACTAATCAATGTTTTAAAAACGGACATCGAATCGGTCGAAGAAAAGGTTTAAGGTCAATCGGTAATGAATCGCTATAAAATCGGTATATAATAAATAAGAAGTAAAACTTATAAAATAAGTAAAAATAAAATATTTTATTGAAATAAAAATACACCAATGTCTATTATTATATAATTAATTAATAATAAAT
>JANZLC010000002.1:9478974-9502397 GCA_026413385.1 Erythroxylum gracilipes | reverse complement strand
TTGATGTGTTGCATGAATTGAGTGAACCATCGATGATGGTTACCTCACTGAGTTCGCAAAACTCATCAAAATTGCACATTGTCTTTTCAGGACCGAGAGACGACTCTAGCTACTGAGAGGCTCTACTGCCGTGTAGATTGTGATTTGATAAGAGAAGTAATGGCTCAAAGGTCAGTCAGCTGAGATTTTAGATGGCTTAGCTAGATTTATTATATCTTCCTCTTTCATGTAGTACTTATGTACTAAGTTTTGATGATGTACATATAGAAAATATTGAAAGACACAATGTAGATATTCGGGTTTTATGAAATGCAATGAGGAAAAAGTTAGTTTTAAAAATATTGTGATTTTCTTATGATGTTTATAAGTGAATTATGATACCATGCAATATGAAGTGAATGTAGTGATCGAACGTAGCTTGCCCTTATCGTAGGATATGTGCCGGAATGACCTCCAGGCATCCCGGTGTGTACCCTGCGGTAAGGGGGTACTACATTTAGGTGGTATCAAAGCATGGTTGTCATCTATTGGGACACATAGGATTATTAAGTATGAAATATTATGAGAAATACGGGTAATGACTGAGATTATTGATTGTTATAGGTCATCCGCTCTAGGTGATCAAATTGATCAATCAGCTGACCAAGGATCAGTAGGAGCTAGTAGGGAATTCTTGGTGCCTCGATCTGAGGAATTGCCTCCTAGAGTTCCCGAAAGAGGGAGAGGAGGTATGATAGGCTGCAGAAGCAGGGAACTGTGGACTTTTATGGTAACACAGACCCTGCTGAGGCCGAGGGATGGTTGGAGAGGACAGGAAGAGTATTTGATTAGATGGACTGCGAGCCTGATGAGAGGTTCGATTATGCAGTGTCTTTACTGCAGGGCCCAGCATACCAGTGGTGGAAGACTATCACAGGCAGTACCACCAGGCCCTACCAATTGAAGTGGGAAGACTTTCTGAGGGTCTTCAGAGACAATTATATGCCCAAGATCTATTTAGACATGAAGATGCAAGAGTTCTTGGAATTAAAGCAGGGTAGGATGTCAGTGGCTGAGTATGAGGTCAGGTTCAATGAATTGATGGGTTATGCTACTGCTTTGATCCCTACAAAAGAAGACAAGTGTAGGAGGTTTGAGAATGGACTCAATATAGAGATCAGAACAAGGTTAGCTCGATCAGATATGGGTACTTTTACTGAGTTGAGAGTTGCTTCAATTAGAATTGAACAACTAATAAAGGAGAAACAAGCAAAGACTGGGCCAGGGTCCAGAGGAAAGAGGCCTAATGAGAGTCAGGGCAGTTCTGGCAAGAGTTTTAGTAAGCACCATAATAGACCATTCAGATCCTCAGGTGGGTCCAGGCAGTCAGGATTTAGGCAGAGGGGTAGGTTTTCACAGACTGGAAATGGAAGGGGTACAGGACAGAATCAGTTTCTAATTTGTGAGTACTGTGAGAAGAGGCATGGTAGTGAGTGTTGGAGACTGACTGGAGCTTGCCTCAAATGCGGCTCCATGGATTACCAGGTTAGAGATTGCCCTGCTACTTTGGGAACTCAGTCTGCTGTCAGTGGGCGATCTAGGAGTAATACTACAGTCCAATAGAGCAAAGGTGGTAGATCTGGACCGAGAGGCCGAGGTAGAGGCAGAGGGAGAGCTGAGAGTTCTTTCATGAGGACTGAGGGGTGGGGCAGCCGACCACAGTCCCAGGCCAGGGTCTATACTATGACCAGGCAGGAGGCCCAAGACTCACCAGATGTGATAGCAGGTGCGCTTCTTATTTATGACTTTGAAGCATTTGCACTGCTAGATCTAGGATCCACACACTCCTTTATTGCACCGCATTTAGCATGTAGACTGTATTGTGATAGGGAGTTGCTACAGTATAGGCTAGAGGTGAGTATACCTCTAGGTAGTACTATTGTTATAGGTGAGGTTTGCAAAGGGTGCTTAATTAGGATTGATCAAGCAGAGTTAGAGGCAAACCTAATAGTATTGTAGTTAAGGGAGATAGATGTGATCTTAGGCATGGATTGACTCACTGTCCATAGGGCCATCATGAACTGCTACACCAAGGAAGTAGTACTAGAATCTCGTGGTTAGCCGAGGGCAGTTTTTAGAGGAGTTAGTCAGGCAGTGCCAGCCTGGATGATATCATTCATAAGTGCACTAAGGTTGATGTAGGTAGGATGTGAGACTTATTTGTCCCACATCATTGATACTAGAGTAAAGCAGAGTGTACAAGAAATTCCTATGGTTAGGGAATTCCTAGATGTGTTTCCTGATGAGTTACCTGGTTTACCACCAGACCGGGAGACAGAGTTCACGATTGATCTAGTTCTAGGTGCTACTCCTATATCTATTCCTCCATATAGGATGGCACCTGTGGAACTGAAGGAGCTGAAGGCTCAGCTTCAAGAGTTACTAAAAATGGGTTTCATTAGACCCAGTGTTTTACCTTAGGGAGCTCCAGTGCTATTTGTGAAGAAGAAGGATGGGACTTTGAGGTTATGCATCGATTATAGGCAACTGAATCGGGTGACAGTGAAGAATAAGTACCCACTACCTAGAATTGATGACTTGCTTGATCAGTTGCAGGAAGCTCAGGTATTTACTAAGCTGGATCTGAGATCAGGTTATTATCAGTTGAAGATAGCAGAGGATGATATCCCTAAGAGTGCATTCAGGAGCAGGTATAGGCATTTTGAGTTTTTAGTGATGCCGTTTGGGTTGACTAATGCCCCGGCAGCTTTTATGGCCTTGATGAATAAGGTGTTTCAGCCCTACCTGGATTGCTTTGTGATTGTGTTTATTGATGATATCTTGGTGTATTCAAAGAGCAGAAAGGAGCATGTTGAGCATTTGAGAGTCATCTTACAGATTATGAGGGAGAAGCAACTGTATGCCAAATTCAATAAGTGTGAATTTTGGCTGGATCAGGTTGTATTTCTGCGGCATATAGTGACTGAAGATAGCATACAGGTAGACCCGAAGAAGATAGAGGCAGTGATGAATTGGGAAACTCCGAGAAATGTGTCAGAGATCCAAAGTTTCCTAGGATTGGCTGGATATTATCGGAGGTTTGTCGAGGGGTTTTCTTTGATCTCATCCCCTCTGACAAAACTTTTAAAGAAGAATGCAGTGTTTAGATGGAATGAGGAGTGTCAAAAGATCTTTGAGGAGCTGAAACATCGGTTGACTACTGCACCAGTGTTGACTATTCCATCAGGGACTGGAGGTTATGTGGTGTATAGTGATGCGTCGCATCAAGGATTGGGGTGTGTACTGATGCAGAATGGCAAGGTGATCGCCTATGCATTGAGACAATTAAGGTCTCACGAGATCAACTATCCAGTACATGATATAAAGGTAGTTGCAGTCGTTTTTATTCTAAAGATTTGGAGACATTATTTATATGGAGAGACTTTCCAGATATACACAGATCATAAGAGTTTGACTTATTTGTTGAGTCAGAAGGAGTTAAACTTAAGGCAGAGGAGATGGATTGAGCTATTGAAAGACTATGATTGCACTATTGAGTACCACTTGGGAAAAGCTAATGTGGTGGCAGATGCTTTGGACAGGAAGTCTAATATCAGTGCAGCTCAGATTCAGTTATCGAGGTTACCCAATTTGATTCACTTGAGAACTCTGAATGTGGAGTTGAATCTATAGCAGAATAGGGCCTTGATTGCCACATTAAAGTTGAGACCGATGCTACATGACAGAATCAAAAGGGTACAAAGTAAAGATCCTATCATGGTCAAACTTATGGAGAAAGTGAAGATGAATCCAGATTCCAAGTTTGAGTTGAGGGATGAGACATTGTGGTTGAGACAGAGGTTATGTGTGCCTAATGTGGATGATCTGAGGAAGGAGATTCTTGAGGAAGCTTTTATGGCCACTTATGCTATGCATCCTGGTACTACCAAGATGTATAACACATTGAAGCAACATTTCTAGTGGCCTGGAATGAAGAAGCAAGTGGCGGAGTATGTGTCTAAGTGTATGACTTGCCAGTAAGTTAAGGCTGAGCACCAGGCTCTAGTAGGGAAATTGCATTCGTTGCCCATTCCGGAGTAGAAATGGGAACGGATCACTATGGACTTCAATATGGGATTGCCTAAGATTCTAAGGCAGAATGATGCTATATGGGTCGTAGTGGACCGGTTAACTAAATCGGCCCACTCCTTGCCAGTGAGAGATAATAACTCACTTGATCAGTTGGCTCGAAAATATGTGAATGAGGTGGTGAGACTGCATGGGATTCCAGTATCTATAATATCGGACAGGGATATGAGATTTACTTCGAGTTTTTAGAGGAGCTTGCAGTCTGCTATGGGTACTAAGTTAAACTTCAGTACAACATTTCATCCTCAGACAGATGGACAGAGTGAGAGGACAATCAAGACTGTTAAAGATATGCTTAAAGCTTGTGTATTGGAGTTTAGGGGAGCATGGGATCAATATATGGCATTAATAGAGTTTGCTTATAATAATCATTTTCACAGTAGTATCAGAATGGCACCGTATGAGGCACTGTATGGTAGAAAATGTCGGTCGCCATTGTATTGAGATGAAGAGTACTTAAGAATGGTTGAAGGCCCAGAGTTGATACAGGACACAATGGATAAGGTAAAGTTCATTCGAAGCCGAATTAAAGCGGCTCAAGATAGATAGAAGAGTTATGTGAATCAACATCAATGTGATATAGAGTATAGTATGGGAGACAGAGTTTTCCTAAGAGTGTCACCTTAGAAAGGAGTTTTGAGATTCGGTAAAAAAAGGCAACTTGAGCCCTAGGTACATTGGTCCTTATAAGATTATTGGGAGGATTGAACCTTTGGCCTATAAGTTGGCTCTATTGAATGAGATGTCTTAGTTTCATAATGTGTTTTATGTGAGTATACTCCAAAGATATTGATCAGATCTGACACATGCGATACTGGCTCAGGAGATTGAGGTTTCTAGTAACTTAAGCTATGTTGAGGAGCCGATCAAGATTGTGCTATCGCAGATCAAGCAGTTGAGGAACACGGTCATTCCATTGGTAAAAGTCCTTTAGAGGAACTACTCAACTGAAGAAGCAACGTGGGAGACAGAGGAGCATATGAGGAGACAATATCCCCACCTACTCGAATAAATAGGCAAGAATTTCGAGGACAAAATTTCTTTTAAAGAGGGGAGAGTTGTAACATCCCATCACTTGTGGGACGCTAGAATAGTAAATATAAGTGATTAATAAGAGCTTAGAAATATATTTTTCCTTGCTCATGCATAATATGTCATACATGTACACATGAATAGTAAAAGTTTTGCACATGAAAATAATTGTTCATGCATTCATGAATGATTCCGAGTATAATTGAATTGAATTGAAATTTTTGGAAATTTAGTGAATTTTTAATTTATCTATGTTGAAAATATTATTGGCTAGTAGGATTGTGAGAATTGTGAACTTCTGTGAATTTAGAAATAAATTTCTAAGAAAAATTATAGAAAATAGGGGAAAATAAATCAAAAGAAGATTTGGAGATAGTTGGATTGTAAAAATAGAATTAATGGAGTTAGTTTCAAAAGAAACTTAGTTAGAGTTAGACCTTAGGAAAAGTGACAAGAGTAAAGTTGCCTTTATTATTTGTCAGAAGTAAGTTTGAGTTATCTGAGAGTTAAAAAGGGGTTTGTTCTTTTCCTAAGTTCTTTCCTGTTATCATGTTCTCCGAATTTCTTCCCATACACAGAGTTTTCCATCAAAACTCCTTCTGAGAGTTAACTTTGCTTTTTTTATATTCCTTACTACTTCCTCCATTGCTAAGTGTTTCTTCTGCCTTAATGAAAAAAAACCAGAAGTTGGTTAGTGTCCACAGTGGTTTACAGAATTTTGTATAGAGTTAGGGCTTGAAGATAGTTGAAGCTTTTGGAGTCTTCAACAAGTAAGTAGTGAATAAAATTGTTAGAGTTGTGGATTTTTGAAATAAAGTTGATGAATTTATTGTCAGTGCATGATCATGGAAATTACGTACATTTATATTCTTGAACACTGTGTTAAGGGGATGAAAATTGTAGATATGGTGTTATTTTGTTTTTGATGGATTGTTAATGATCAGATGTGTGGAAATGGTTCTTAGAGTTGAAGTAGCATTGAAATGGTGTATAGGGTTAGTGTAGAAGATTAAAGTTTGGAAAGGTGAAACATGCTCTGTTTCTTCACTATGTATATATGTATGAATATATAGGTGTTTATACGTGAGTTGATGAAAACTTAGAGTTGTTTAAGAAAAAGGTTTTTGAGTTGAGGAGTATAGATAGTATCGTCTATGAAGACATATCATCTGTAAGGATGTATCGTCTTAAGTTGACTTCTGCTTCGTCTTAAGTTGACCATTTGTATCATCTTAGGTTGACTTCTACTTCGTCTTAAGTTGACCATCTGTATCGTCTTAGGTTGACTTCTACTTCGTTTTAAGTTGACCATCTATATCATCTTAGGTTGACTTCTGTTTCATCTTAAGTTGACCATCTGTATCGTCTTAGGTTGACTTCTGCTTCGTCTTAAGTTGATTGTCTATACCATCTGTATCGTTTTAGGTTGACTTCTGCTTCGTCTTAAGTTGACCATCTGTATCGTCTTAAGTTGACTTCTACTTCGTCTTAAGTTGACCATCTGTATCATCTTAGGTTGACTTTTGGTTCGTCTTAAGTTGACCATCTGTGTCATCTTAAGTTGACCATCTGTATCATCTTAGGTTGAATTCTGCTTCGTCTTAAGTTGACCATCTGTATTGTCTATAAAGATGCATCGTTTGGAGAGACTTATCGTCTGTGATGACGTCATGTCGTCTTAAGAGTCGCATTCGTCTACTTCTCGCATTCGTCTGCTTCTTGATTCGTCTGCTTCTTATATATCATCTACTATTTGCTTCGTCTGCTTTTAGCTTCGCCTGCTATCTGCTTCATCTGCTATCTGTTTCATCTTATGTAGACAGAACCTTGTTTGTTTCTTTCAGCCATAACTTTGTAGTTCGACCTCCAAATGACCTGATTTTTGAAGTATTGGATTCATAACACGTTTCTCTATCTCTCCATAGAAATATCTTGATCTTTAAGATTGCAAATGAGATGATTTTTAATTTGGAGTAAACTAGAGTTATAGGCCTACAAATTTTCTCAAGAAGTCAAATGCTGATTCGGTCTCTAGATGTTGAATTTTTGGATGGAAGCTGTGCATAACACACTGTTTTTGGATATGAATAACCCGATAATGGTTGAAGCATATCTTCCAAATTACTAAGCTAAATTGAGTGATTTTGGTGTCAATGGAATCATAAGACATAGAGGAACACTTTTCTAGAAGAGAGTATGACCAAAGTACCTCATTTTCACCTTCTAATTGAACGTGAACAGTAGACCCGAATAGGGTGTCTTGGAAAGATCTGAAGTGATTCAATGAGAAAAGAATAGAGATTTTAATGATTTTAGTGAGGCATAAGCCTAAGTATAAATTATACTTAGATGAGTTTTTGATATAAGAATGATTTTGTGATGGGAATTGATGGTAAGATAAGCAGGATTGTCATGAACATGTATTATACATATTTCATTTCATTCATGTGCATTATTAAACACTTATGATTGTTCAAATTGTGATATTTGTGTATGTTGTTTAATATAGAGGAGCAACTGGAACATCAACCTCTAGACATTGCCGGTCCATCCAGGCAATAGCATATTGGAGCGTACTGTGAGTCAATGTAGATGATTTTCTAGGATTGATTTGTTTTGAATTAATTTGATTTGTTATACTTCCATATTACTAAATTGTTTGTGAATTGTTTCTGAATTCTAGACTTGAAGTCCAAGGAGTTTAGTAGTTGGGCATGTATTGGAACTACTTTGATTTGATATGAATTTCTAAACTACATTTGATTCTCAACGAAAGTTGAATGCATAACTTAGGTCCGATGATTATGAGCTTTGTTTGAGCATCATATATGATTGTGATATATGACATATATGTATTTGATGCATTTCATAAAATGCATGTTCAGATAAAGGCGTTGTGACTTGAGTTGCCAGTATAAAGCGCTTCCACATAGAGCCTTGTTCCGTGATTTCTGATTTTGAACGTAGAGCTATGCTTCATGATTCTGTTCTGATTGAGCCCTGTGGGCCAATATTTGTATAAGTTTGTGATAGGCACTCAGTCACAATAATAAGAACGAATGTGAGTCTCGTGCATGTAACATTTATATAAGATTGAAATTCATGAATATTTTGCAAAGCTGTATTGAATGACTATAGGATATGTCCTGTTATGTGAGTATCTGAATAATAAATGTATTTTTAGAATGACTATTTGTGCGATATATGATGTGTGTATGTGATCCAGTGAAATCATCAATGATGGTTCACTTATTGAGTTCGCATTAAAAATTGCAATGTGGCTTTTCAGGTAAGAGACAAGAGACCTAGTGCTTTAGACAGGACAAAAAGGCCCTTTGGATTTTGTTATGACTCAAAGGTCGGTTAGCTGAAATTTTTGGACAGATTAGTTAGACTTTGAATATTTTCCTCTTTCATGTAGTACTATTATATTAGGGTTTTGATGATGTACTTATGGAAAATGTTGGAAGACACAATGTAGACTTTCGGTTTTGTGAAATGAAATGAGGAAAAATTTGGTTTTAAAATATTATGATTTTCTTATGATGTTTTATAAGTGAATTATGATACCATGCCATATGAAGTGAATGTAGTGATCGATCGTAGCTCGCCCTTATCGTAGGATATGTACCGGAATGACCTCTGAGCATCCCGGTGGGTACCCTGCGGTAAGGTGGCGTTGTATGTATGGGTTAGCCAATAAGGATCCTAATGCTTAATTAGCTAATTTCTTAGAAATTTGCTACACCTTCTGAAATATGGGGATGTAGGAGGATGCTGTTAGGATAAGGCTCTTTCCCTTTACACTTAGGGATTGAGCCAAGGCCTGGTTGAATTATCTCCACCCATCCAACATTACGACTTAGGAGCAGTTGGTGCGAGTTTTTATAGATAAGTATTTCCCTCTAAATAAGACAACACGACTAATGAAGGAAATTATCAATTTCCAGCCAAATGACGAGGAGTCTTTATATGAAGCGTGAGAGCGTTATAAGGAGTTGTAAAGGAGTTATCCTCATCATAACCTACCCAAAGAATTCCTATTGCAAACCTTCTATAGTAGAGTTAATCTACCCATAAGGAACACCATAGATGCAGCTACTGGAGGATCATTCATAAGGAAAATAGTTGAAGCAACACACGATATGTTAGAAGACATGGCATATACTAGATGTCTTTAGACATCAGAACGAAGTAGACAGCAGTTAACCTTTGGGAACTAAGAGGAATGATTATTGCAAATTCAATGATAACGTAGCAAACAAAGATCGACAACCTAACCAAGCAATTGAATAGCCTAAAAGCCACCTCTTCCTCTCCAGTCACACAATGCAGCACAAATATAAGTCATGTGGATAAGAGAGCTATATCACAACTGATTTCTTCTTAGAGGAAAAACAACAATATGGAGCAATTCAACTTTAATGGAGCATAAGTTGGTCAAGGAGATAACAATCCTTATTCTAGCACATACCATTCGGGGTGGCATGACTACCTAAATTTTCATTGGCATAATAATACTGAGATTCAGTTTAGAAATAAAGGGTCATATGGATGTCAACAGGATAAATCCAAAGTATTCCAAACTGGACAAGATCATGGACAAGCGTATAAATATGGATGAGGCTCAGAAGAGGTTAGAAGAACAAATTGACCAAGTAATAAGGACTCATGCCTCTTCAATTCTTAGCTTGGAGGTTCAAGTGGAATAGCTTACCAATGTGTTATCTACAAAAAAGTGCGGGAAGTCTTTCGAGTAACACATAAGTATATCCAAGAGAACGAGTTAAGGCTATCATACTTAGGAGTGGGAAAGAGTTAGGAGAACTAACAAATAGACCAGTTGAAACTTACTTTGTAGAAGACTAAGAGAAGCAGAAAAGGGATGAAGAAAAGAATGAGGACCTTCCCTATCTTCCTTCTCCGCTTTACCCATCAAGTATACCATTCATAAGAGTTGATGATGTTGAATCTTCAAAGGAGCATGACGAAGAATAATAAATGACAACGGACATCGAGTTTGAAAAAGTTATGAAAGTCTCTATTTGTGAAGTAAAAGAATAAGAAGAATAGGGAGTGACTAAGGAAGAACAAGATCAGCTCACCCTTTTACCAAACAAACTGCTAGACTTAATAGAAGATTCAAGGAGTTTTGTTATTCCCTATTTTGTTGACAGTTTGTTAGTGAAAAGGATATTACTGAAATTAATTTGTTTTCTCAACTTTATCAATATTGTCCTTCTAATTAGTTTGCAATTTATAGCTTACTCACAGGCTACCAAATTGATATTGAACAAGAAGGGTAGAAGCAAGCCATTCATAATTGACCCTAGCTGAGCTTCCAAGGATGCAAGGTCAAGTTAATGACCCTAAATTAGCACGTTTTGTAGTTATATTTAAATTGTTGTATTTAGTTATATTTGTTTCAAATTTTAAATAAATTTTAATGATTTGAAATGTTCCGGGATTACTAATTCTCTTACTCTCTTTAAGCAATTCCAAGATAAGACAACAATCTCGAGTGTCAAGCGGATTTGGTCTCAACACCTCACCATCATCACCTCCATCACCATAAGGTTTTGTTTCTAACTCTTTTCTTTTAAATTTAGTTTTCTTTTTCTTTTCTTTTATTTTATTTTATGTTACTTCTTTCCATATGTGTTTGTTTATCTCCTTTTCATATTGCAGACAATGTGTTGTTCAAGTTTAGGGAGTGTTGTGTGTTTTGCTTTGATTGTGAATTTTTTCATATTATGTTAGTGTGTTTAGGTTACATACTATAAATTGTGTGAATATATCGATGGCTTAGATGGAATGAAATTGATTTAATTTTGAACATAATCTATTAGGTTCTGAAGAGTCATTAGTTTCGAAATTAGTGATCTGGATTCTTTGGATAAAATATGCAAGTTAATTAGGATTTACTGTTAGTTTATCACCCTATAAGTTGTCACGTTCATTCATAATTTTGGTCTTTCAACTAAGTAGCTTAGCTAGTATTTTTTTTCATGAAAACGAGTAGTTAAAGCAACAAGGTAGGCATTAAATAAAAAAAGTATGTTTGTAAATTTTAAATAAATAACTATTCAGCTAGCCTTCGGGTTATGAATAGAGCTAGTAACCAGTTGAAAACGTGATGCAAACAGATTGACACGCATCACAAATGTGAAAGAGCTAGTAGCCAGTTGAGAACGTGATGTAAACGGATTGACACGCATCACAAATGTGTGCCTTCACGTCAAAAGGCTATAATGATGTTCTGACCAAACAACTTAATAAAAACATGACTTAGTCGAGTAACCGGATCGACATTCGTCACCAATGTTTACCTCTGTGTAAAAAGACTAGGTCCATGTCCACAAAAAGTAACACAAAAAAATGTTTTCTAATAAAAACCTACCGAACTTATAAGTAGCCTAACTTTTAATGAAAATGTACTTAGGATTAGTTACAAAGTTTGAATGACCAAATAATTATTAATGTGTATGTACAATTGAAAAGGTTAAATAAACTTGACATTTAGGTCTTGATTAATATGTATATTTAGTATAGAGCTCTTAGACATGGATTTTGCATGTTAATGATTTGGAATAACTTGAATGATTGTGTTTAGAATTAAATTTGTTTCATGAAGTTAAAGCTATTGTCTCATTATTACGTTGTGTGCTTTGTGATTTTGTGTTGTTTGTTGTTTTGTTTGCTTGAGGAAAAGCAAATGTTTAAGTATGAGGATGTGATAAGTGTAAATTGCATCATGTTTTAGGGCATAGTTTGATATGTGTTTAGCCGTTAATTCAATCACATGGTATGTGTTTAGGTTAAAATTGTGTTAGTTTGTGATTTATTTGTTTTTTAAGTATTTTATAGGTTAGTACAAGTCTTCGAGCTTAAATATTATGTTTTTGAGGTATCTTGATGTATTTGCTAGTGTTTTAGGGTCAACATCGAAGAGCGGAGGGGTTTCGCAGGAAATTCGGGCTACAACATAGGCCCACGATCATGGCAGGTAGGTCATGATCATGACAGAAGCTCTAGGTTTGGCCTACGATCGTGGCTTGCATGCCACTATCGTGACAAAAGCTCAGGGAATGGCCTATAATCATGGCCTACATGCTACGATGAAGACCATAAACTTCATGTTTTGAGGGATTTTTTGGACCTTTCGGATCCCAAAAAATCCTAAGGCTACCCAAAACATAAAAGAGTATAAAAAGAAACTAAAGAGGTAAAAAAAGGGAGCTTCCGTGCAGCTACTGTTGAAAACCCTAACGAGAGAAAGAGGAGGAGGAAGAGGAAGAGAAGAGGAAGGGGAAGAAGGAGGAAGAAGAAACAGTCTCGACGTGTTTCCCGGATCAGGAGGTTTTTCAATGCTACTACCTTCCCAGATTGTCTATTCTAAGTGTCTATTTCCTTTTCATTTCAATTTTATTCATGTATAAAGTTGGGATGGATTGTATGATGATAGATAGTAGAATGATGATGATGTTCTCACTTTCCTTCAGGATTTTATTTTGACTTAATGATAAGCTAATTGATTGTGTTTATTAGATGAATGTCGTGATTTGATTACGTTCTTGCATAATTCAGTAATAAATTGAGAGGGTGAATTGAATGAAATACGATTAAATCGGAATAATGAGAGTTAGGTGATTTAATAGAAACTATGATAAATCATATTGGTAATTGTGTGGATAGAGATCCCGTGTGATGTTCCAATAGTTTATTATAGTGCTTCAGATCTAATTAGGTTATGGATAATTTTTTAATTGAGAGATTGCAAATTCCATAATCTTACTAGGGTTTATAATTTAGGGTTAATACTTATAACTTAAGAGAGAGTAATTAGCCCTAGAATAGTCTAAAACTGACACTCCATTAACACATAATCGGCTAGGTTAGCATTAATAATAAGTAAAATCACTTTTCTCATAACTTGGTAAACTTTTTGGTTGATTTCCATTGTGCATGCTTATTGCTCAATTGTTAATTCCTTCGTGTTTAATTTCTGATTTAAGTGGTTAAATTCAATTTTCGTGATTACTTTTTCGTTGTATTTTTTATTTTGAGTTTTATATATTGTTAGCCTTAGATTTTAAGATTAGATTAGTCCCCCTCCTCGTGGGATCGACACCTCTTATCCTACAGTCGCAACCTGTGCATATGCGATATTTGAGGGCTTATAAATATTAAAGCTCGAACGACACGATCAAAACCTGTGATGCAGCTCGTGAGGCTTATCAGTGAAAAATTCCACGAGTCTAGGAGTCACAACAAGAGCTTGTTTTCTTGATTAACATGTGTAAATAATGTCAGGTACCATAGTATTGAAATCAATTCTAGATGATTAATTCAAACATAAATACTTCAACTTCAATGTGATTAGTTTAAATATAGTATTAACACAAGAAATTCATAGGTTTAATAGACATGACAGTTCTTTACATAATAAACCACTAGGACGGTATATAGGCTGGAAACTTGTGATGCAGCTCCAGTAAGGCTTATCGGTGAAAAATTCCATGAGTCTAGGAGTCACAGCAAGAACTTGCTTTCTTGATTCACAGGTGTAAACAATGCCACGTACCATAGCATTGAAACCAATTATTGGTGATTAATTCAATTGATTAATACTTAGGGGATGTTGTGTAAAGTTTAAATGTTCTATAAACTTAGGGGACAAGAAGGATACTATCTATAAAATCACTTTTTTAAATTAATAGTTTTACATAAATGACTAACGTTGATAGATCTTGGATGTATAAACGATTAACACCTGATGGTTTCATTAATCCTGAGTTTGTTGAGGGAGTTGAAGCTTTTATTCATTATGCATGTTCTCAACCTGTATATATGGATGACTTAAAGATCAGATGACCATGTAAAAAGTGCAAACACATTCGTTCCCTTCCTATTGATGAAGTGAATAAGCATTTGTTGAGAAAATGGTTTGTCCCAAATTATTTTGAGTGGATACGACATGAAAAGCCATTGATTTGTAGCACCTTAAGGGGTAATGAAGTGCATTCGTCAGTGAATGTAGATGAGTTTGAATGGGGGATTGAATTTAGAACAAATAATGTGGATGCAAATGAAAATCCTTACATGCAAATGGTTTATGATATAGTCGGTTATACATTTCAAGAAAATATAGAAAACCTTGAAGAAGAACCAAACTCATATGCAAAATAATTTTTTAACTTATTACACTCAGCTAACTAAGAATTATGACCAAATTATGAGACAATGACTCAATTGTCTTCAATTACTCAAATGTTGAACATAAAGTTTGAAGGACATATTTCTGATCATAGTTTTGATAAAATTCTTGGATCGTATAATTAATCATTGCTTCCTAATAGTACAATGGTTGAAAATTTTTACAATATGAAGAAACTTATTAGGGGTCTTGATTTACTTGTTGAAAAGATTGATTGTTGCAAATTGGGATGTATGTTGTATTGGGGAGATTACGTGAAATTACAAGAGTGCAAATTTTGTGGTCAATCTAGGTTCAAGCCTAGAAAGCGTTCTATGAAACAGAAATTAGTACCCTAGAAGCGGATGTATTATTTCTCGCTAACTTTCAGACTTCAAAAACTATATGCTTATGATGTTTGCATCTCACATGAGATGACATAATGAACATGAACAGGAAGATGGAATAATGAGTCATTCATCAGATGCACTAACATGGAAACATTTCAATAAAACCCATTATGAGTTTGTAGCTGAAAGTCGAAATGTTAAGTTGGGATTGTCAAAGGATGGATTCCAACCTTTTGGTCAATCTGGCTAACAATATTCATCATAACCAATCATAATTACTCCTTATAATTACCTCCATAGATGTGTATGAATGAGCCATATATGTTATTGACAGTGATTGTGCCATGGCCTACAAATCCAAAGTATAAAATTGATGTATTCTTACAACCATTGATATCTGAATTGTAGCATCTTTAGGAATATGGTGTTGAGACATATGATGTGTCACTGAAATAAAATTTTGTGTTGAGAACAGCTTTGATGTGGATCATTAGTGATTTTTCGGTATATGCTATGTTGTCTGGATGGAGCACAACAGGAAAATTGGCTTGTCCTTATTGTGACAATGATTCTGATGCATTTTATCTTCCAAACGGGGGCAAAACATGTTGATTTGACAAATACAGAAAATTTCTTCCTTCAGATCATCCATTTAGACGCAATAAACAAAATTTCATTAAGAATAGGATGATACAAATACCTCCTCCCCCTCACAAACCTGGTGAAGAGATATTGCAGGAGATTGATAAATTAGGGTTGCTGAAAGTTACAGAATTTAAAGCTGATGAAGTTAATACAAGCATTAGTAAAAACTTTGGTTGGATAAAACAAAGCATCTTTTAGGATTTGCCATATTAGAAAACTAATTTGATACGTCATAATCTAGATGTGATGCATATTGAAAAAATATTTTTAACAATTTGTTCAATACCATAATGAACATTGAAGGGAGGAAAACACCATACAAAATCATGAGCTGATTTAAAACTTTTTTGTAGAAGAAATGAGTTACACAAAGATCTTCGCACCAGTAAATATCTAAAAGCATGTTACACTTTAGACAAAAAACAAAAGGAAATTTTGTGTGAATGGTTGAAAAGTATAAAGTTTCCCAATGGTTATGTTTCAAACTTGACAATGTGTGTAGACATGAGGAAGGACAAATTATTTGGGATGAAAAGTCATGATTGTCATGTGTTTATGCAAAGGCTAATTCCAATTACATTTTGGGAGTTACTACCGAATAAGGTTTAGGAAGTTATAACAGAATTAAGTTTGTTTTTCAAAGCTTAACATCATCTGAAATCAAATTGGCTGAAATGTAAAAACTAGAAAGGGAAATTCTAGTAATTTTGTATAAATTAGAAGGGATTTTTCCTCCAAGTTTTTTTTTAACTATATGGAGCATCTACCTATGCATTTATCACATGTGGCTAAACTTGCCGGTCCAGTTCAATATCGATGAATGTATCTGTTTAAGAGTTAATTCAACAAAAATGATTGTAATTGAAGTAATAACATGCTTTAATAACTAAATTGTAATAACCATATTTGCTAATGTAAGTATTTGCATCACTTGAAGAAAAATTTCAAAAACAAGGCTAGAGTTAAATGTTTGATATGTAATGCTTATTTAGTAGAGGAAGCTAGTACATTTTGTTCACATTATTTTGAGCCGCATGTTCACACAAGAGAAAAAAAGTTCCTCATAATGACAATTGGGGGGGGGGGGGGACGAGTGATGTTGATGGTAACTTATCTGTTTTCACAAATCCTGAATGAACATATGGACATTCAACAATAAGAATGTTAATAGAGGAAGAAGTTGAGGCTACTCATGGTTACATTTTATTGAACTGTCAAGAGATTCAACCTTTCATGCAGTAAGTTGAAATTGATTATTTGACTTTTGAAATTTAGTGTTATTCACAACTGAAATACATAATAATGTTTTTAGACTATGCAAGGAATGGTTACATGATCTAATGCCTTACAAAACATAGGATGATATCAATAAAGAAGTTGGAAGACACTTTCTTTGATAGTTCGAGAAATATGTAAGTTTTTACTTTCAATTATTGAAATGATTGAATTATAAGATTAAAGTGTTTGAATGACATTATACTATTTAATATGATAATTTATTTTGTTTAGGCCTTAGAAAATTCAATAGAGAACAAGTTCATATGTAATCTTGCGAAGGTAACTTTGTGAACTATTAAATCGCATCCAATGTATTTTGTTAATGGATACAAATATCATATAGAATATCATGGTCATAACATGACAACAGTAAATAGTGGAGTTTGCATAAAGGGATAATTGATGGATTACTATAGTAAAATTATTGAGATACTTGAAATTGAGTACCCTGCATTGCCAATAAAGCGAAGTGTGATATTTAAGTATGATTGGTTTGATCCAACTCCAAATGTTGGTATAAAAGTGCATAGCCGATACAATCTAGTTAAAATCAACAAGCGGAGAAGATTTAGTAATTTGAACCTTTCTTGTTGGCAATGCAAGCGATCCAGGTGTATTATGTCCCTTTTCCCAGCTTACAACGAGATAAGTCAAATTAGTTGGTTGTTTGCAAAGTTAAACCTTGAGGTATTTTTGAATCACACGAAAAAGGAGAACATATGATTGAAAGTGAAGCGCTTTAGGAAGATGTTTATGAAATAAATGCACCTGTTACATATGACGAGAATGAATCTTTGAACAATCCAAATAATTAATATGTTGAAATTTCATTTGGAGAGGATGAGGAGAGCGAGAGATCCGAATAGGAGCCTGAGTTTGATTCTAATTCTTCAAAAAAAAGAAGATGATGATGATTTTGATTTACAATTAAGTGCTAATTAAGTGTTGATAGTGATTAATTTATGTATGTAATAGAATATTATATTCAATAAATCAATTATTTCCTTTTCAATATAGCGTGAAATATTGAATCGAAATTGTTATATTTATAGAATATTCAATCAAATATGAATTTCAGGTTGAAATATTCCACCAAAGAGAAAACAAAATATGATGCGACCAAGTTCAAACCACGATTGGAAGCTAGTTATTGTCCAGGTGAAGCATCACATTCTGCAGCTGGAGTCGTATCAGATGTTGCACCTCCAACTACTACACTTGCAGATGAGGCATCACCTTCCGTACCTACTACTACACCATCCACCACCCCTATATCGACAAATATATCAGGGGTAAACGATACAGATGAAGGAGGCGGCCTCCAGCCTAGAGTTGAGGGAGTTGATGGAAGAACTTACATCACAATTGTCAACAATCTGTAAGTGAAAATATATGAAACACCATATGTTTATAATTAAGATATAGGTTTAAATTTAAAAAATGGTATAAAATAATTTTTTTTACATTAGGTTGATTCCTTCTGGACCGTGCTCAAGAAATATGACATCCAAATTCATGGAAAAGATTGATCTTGAGGGTTATATATGGAAGAATATCTCTCAGGCGATAAAGGAATTTTACCGTAAGGAGTTTGAGGTAAAAATAATTTTTATTTTGTTTTTTAATTGATTTTATACATTAATTAGATAAATATTATTACATTATAAGTACTTATCGTATGTTTTTTCTTTTGTTTCAAAAAGAATTTTTTTGGGGATTCTGAATTTAACGCGGTCATTTATAAAGTATGGGAGAGACGAGCACGTACATGTTATCGAGACTTTGTTGATGCGATACACAAGATTGGTGTATGACTGCTTTATATTTCTGAACAAATATGGAGTCGTTAGCAGCAGTATTAGACATCACCTGAGACAATGTTCATTTCAGAGAATAATTCTACTAATAGACGTGGAGGACCGAAGGGAGAGAATCTTCCCATATATACTGGAGGATCTATTACCTATCACGAGCATGCAGAGAGACTTGTAAGTATCTACACTTTACATTTATATTTTTTTTTACTTTGATGTATTTCAATTTAATTTGATGAGTGAATTTTAAAATAAAAATATGTATATTATGAAGAATGATAACGTTATAAATGTCTGGTACCATATAAGACTGTATTGTTGAGTTATTTTCTTTGTTCAACAGGGGCTAAATATCATAAAAATAGAGAAAATTCTGTCAAAATTTTTATAAATTATAGTTCATTTATAACATTTTATTCTAATTCCGGAAAAGTCTATGGGCACGAATCCTACACACTGTCAGCTTTTTTTGCACACTCACACTAAGAAGCATGCCGATGCAACCTTCATCAGCACCTGATGTAGAGAATTAAATGTATGTGAAATTTATGCTTTAATATTAATGCTTAATAATATCACTTATTAACATAAACATTGTCTTCTGATATGACCAAATACAAGAAAATATTCAACGACAGTCTCAGCAGTCTGAAGATGTTGATGAGACTCAAACCTATCTTTATACAGTGGGCAGTAGGGACTCTCGTGGAAGGATATTCGGCTTAGGTTCATTTTCTAACACGTGTTATTCGTAATCCTCCACCTCTTCTTTGAGTGTGGCTTTTCTCGAACCCTCTGGTTCACAATCTCTACTCTCAGTGCCCTCGACCTCACTGCTTGGCGACTCCTCGACATTATGCAAGAACGTCCTAAGCTGACCATACCGAAACAAGACAAGGACATAGTTCTTCTCTCGATGGCTACATGTGCCCAGAATATTTGGAAGGAAAGAAACTGCAGAAGATTTTTAAACCAGACAACTCCTATGAACTCTCTTACAGAGATCATCACTACTAATATTAGAGCAACTGATTGTCAATTAGTTACACCTACATTATAGTGGCAGAATGGCCTACATTTGGAGGATCTAAGACCCAGAAGACGTATCAAGTAATCCACAACACAAGGCTATGCAGAATCTAGTTTACAACTCAGATCTACAGCTTTGATCTGTCCCTTCTCCGGGGAAATCATAAACTGAGACTTACTCACATCAGAGGCATACCTGGATTGTTACTGCTCATCCTCGCCCCTCTTAGTACATGGATAGATGAAGCCCTGTAGTTCGGAATCTCTGAACACACCCCAAGCGAAAAGATCTTCTCCTTCCCAGACGGTAAGCAAGGAAATTGCACTGGGCACATTGGTATACCTACACGCCACAATGAGGATCAAGGATTGGCTTCTAAACCCTACTCTCATTACGTGAAGCAGTAGTTTACCTAGACATCCTCGCCTCCCCTATGTCCTGTGCTAGTCGACGCTTGTTGCTTAGAAACTTCGACCACCCCTTACGGCAAGTTCCTACCGGCTTGTATCACATCGCTTCGGGTACTGACACATGGAGGAGGAACTCAAATTTACTTCTCAACGCTACAATCAATCGGTGTAATAATCTGCCTACCTGGAAATCATTCTCTTTATGCAGCTCTTCCATAGCTATCATCCCTCTGTCTGCTGAAAAGATGCCGAATTAGGGCATTTCTGTTGGAGTCGTGCGAAAGGTGGAGTTGCTTTTTACCCTAGAAATCGAAGATACCCTCAACGACATAGATTGGGGTTGTTTTCTTCTTGTTTTTCTTTCACTTGTATTGCCCAAATGACGTTGCTTTATTTGTTGGTCTCTTTGTCTTTTAAGTCATGCTCTGATGCTGACTTATAGCCCGCCTCTTAAATGTTCCCTTATATTCTTTATCAATGAAATTTTTTTAATTTCTAAAAAAAAATTAGGTTCAACCTATAAATAGGTCTAGCCATTATTGCCTACCAATCTTCCTTCATATTCACCTTAGCCATAGTAATTTTCATCTCTTTATAGTTCTCCTCCACATTCCTGGAACCTTGAGTCAAAGTTTATAGTCTTTAAAAAAGATTCCTATAGTAAGGACTTAGCACAAAATATTTCCTCATTGTCATCTTCATCTCTCCCAAGTTTTGATAGGTGGCTTTTGATCCCTCCTCCTAGCAAAAATTTATAGATCTCACCAATCCACAATATAGTCAATAAACTCTGTTATAGCTATTTAGCCTTTTTATTTTTCAAATAGTTATAGCAAATAAAAACCAGCTCAGCACGCTTCTCTCACTTTAAGAAAGCATTTAGATCTATCTTCCATGTGAAGGTGTTATGATCATCTTGATATTACCCTAATTGTTATCCATCCACTCTTTATACCCTCTATCATTCTATCGTAGCCTACATTAAATTTACCTCCTTCTTATCTACCCATTCTACCCCCTTTTCAATCTTGTTCTCCTTTGCTTCCATTTAGGTTTAGCTCCATTAAGTAGTTAACAACACCAATAACCTCATCGTATGCCTTAAAATCATCCATCTTAATAATCATATGTGAGTTAGGTTATAAGCCAATTATGACAGCTTTAAGTTCCTTTAACCTATACTTAACTTCATTTAATTATTGATAAGTTGGCAAAATTAGCCTTACATGGCATTCATGATGGACATCTGGTCTACTCCCACTCTTTCCTCCTCACTTACTTCTTTATCTTTAGACAAATTTCTATTTTGAATTTCAATCATAATATACTTAAAGAAAATGTTAGTAGCAAAAATACTCCCTAGCATGTTTTGCTTGAAGTTTCACTCGACTCACAACCTAACTTATTATTAAAGAATTTTCACAAACTACACAATCTAAATTTAAAATTTTAGTTTCAATCTTCCTCATTTGTCAAATACTCCCAAAAAAGCAAATCTAAATAAAAAACAAAACAAAGAATCAAAGCTAGAGACCAATGAACAAAAAAACATATTAATAGGAAATTAAACTCAAAAGAACCCAATTATACCTAAAAGTAAACCATAAATCAACATAAACAACTTAATGATAATAAAGGCAAGAACAAGTAGGAAATATAATGTTTATGGAATGTAAGATACCTTATACTTATTGGATAAGAATTAGAAACCCTTACTTGTAATGAGTATTGCAACTAGCCCCCCTTTGTGTAAAATTTAAATAGAACTTTTAGGGCTTTTATTAACAAACCCTAGCCGAACAATAACTTTTTTTCATTCTATTTTATTTCTTTTCTTTTTTTGATTAATATGAAAAATTAAGAAATAAGGAACAAAACACTTCACGGTAATTTGTTCTTAATGGATCTTAAGAATGAAAAGAATATATAAATTAAATGTACGGTAAGAAGACACATGAATATTAAAAAACATAAACAATGATATCGAGAATAAACCTGAATACAGAGCTTGACTCTTGTATCAAATTTTGATATAAACCTTACTAATAAGATATATGAGATTTAATATCAATATGATAAGACTAAGGCCTATTCTATCAAGGTATATTCAATATAAGAAATAACATAAAAATATAAAAGAATGATATGAATCATCAAACTAGCAAAAATGAAAAGATAAAAAGTGATAAGATCCTACAGTCTAATTGCCACTAGTAGGCTAAATGAGATTATGAATTTTCACAAAACATATAACAAGATTTACTCTAAAAAGATTGAATAAAAATGATCGATAACAATGATAAAGTATCTATTCAATCATAGAAAACTTCTTATACGCATAAAACCCTAAAACTAGAGTTATAAATGGAAATAATGTCTTAAGATGACAAAATCTTAAATAATTAAAATATGTGTATGATGCTTATCATACAATACAATGGTGCCAATTTTGTTCTAAAATTTTTAGTGCGCATATTTAAAAAAAAGTCTAGTGTTGGTTACATGTTTAAATCTAATGCTAATTTGTTTATGTTCTTCCAATCCACAAACCTAGCAGAAGACCAACATCTAATACCACTATAACTCCAACACCAATTTTATTCTATTTCCTAAACATCCAAAAGTCAGTGCAAAACTGATGCCAATTATTTTCTAATCTAGCACCGGTTATATTTTGTAACCATAATCATCAACTTGTTCCTTCACTTATATCAACATTATAGGTCTAAATTAAACCTCTTAAAGTAACAAAGCTTCACTTATTACATAGGGATCCACCATTAAGTTGTTGACGAGTCCTTAGATGTCCTTACCCTAAGTCATGATATTTTAGTGTTCTTCAAAGATTCTCTAAAAACTTTGGACTCTTAATTGGTTAAAAAAATATACCATAGTCTCATATAAAGTTTATAGCTTTTCTGTTTTGTCTTTTTTCTTCTATTATGTCATATACATTGGGGTTATAGTATCTGAATACCAGTTTCTACTTTCTTATCTTTAATTGTACCTTAAGAACTTCAAATAATAATAGACACTTTTCATGCTTCTAGATTTTCATTTTTATCTTTTTATGCTTCGTCTTTTCTTACTTTATAAAAGGATGCGTTGGACCCCGAACTTTTCTTGAAATTTTGAAGTGTCTAGTGGCATGAAATGAGGAAATTAGAATGAATAAAGAAAAAGAAAACTTAGATTGTGTATTGTTAGATGAGATTAAGATAAGCGAAAAAAATGCTTTTGTTATTGAGGTTTATGTTAATGTATGGCCTAAAATGGCGTTTTAAGTCTAAATGAAATTGTTAGCGAATGAATTGCTTTAATGGAGTTAAAAATCAAGAAATAAAGAGAAAAAGTGTGAGAAATGGTAGAATTAAGGAAAGTTGACTTTTTGGAGATAAAAGTTGACCTTTTTATTTAGGCATAATTTGAGAATATGATCTACATAAAACTTGTAGCTTTTGTCGAGAGCTTTCTGTCGCCATAAAGTTTGATATTTTTTGATATCGGGAGTGAAAGTTATGATCAGTCAAAGTTAAGTAT
>JANZLC010000002.1:9464774-9478874 GCA_026413385.1 Erythroxylum gracilipes | reverse complement strand
ATATGTCATAGTATCGGTTGCCCCACAATCAAATAACCACTGGGTACCCTAGAAATCGAAGATACCCTCAACGATGTAGATTGGGGTCATTTTCTTCTTGTTTGTCTTTCACTTGTATTGCCCAAACGACGTTGCTTTATTTGCTGGTCTCCTTGTCTTTTAAGTCATGCTCTGATGCTGACTTATAGCCCACCTCTTAAATGTTCCCTTACATTCTTTATCAATGAAATTTTTTAATTTCTCAAAAAAAATCCTCCACGTGTAGTACAACAACATCTAATAGGCGGTCCGCATCCAATGAAGTTCATGAGTTTTAGAGCACAGTACAGACATTGACAACTCAGTTGCAACAGTTGGTGGAGTACATAACTCAGCTCCATAATAAAGTGAATGAGTTGAAGGAGAGGAGTAGCACCTCTTCGTAACAATCAAAACATCTGCAGTCACTAAATGAATAGCAAACTTGTAGTCATTTCGTATGAATTACAAATACTTATTATGTACAAAATAATTTTTTTATTATCAATTAAAATAATTTTTACTTTATATCATCAATCAACTTTCTGTTTTAACAAATTAAATGTAGAAATAAATCAAAATATTATCAACAGATAACTCATAATTGTTTAAATTATGCATCAACGATCATCAAATAAAATTTTATGCAGGGAAATTAAAAAAATAGTTTTAGTAAATTTATTGACAGAAAAACAAAGTTTATCCATAAAATCTATTAGATTTATCGACGGATAACTAATAACCGTTGGTAATGTTGTCATTAACTTACAGACGGAATTGGTAACCTTACCGATCAAAGACAGTACAAAATAATTGTCGATATATTCACTGATGGTTACACAAAATGTCTGTCAGTAAATTTGTGACGGAAATTCTGTGATTCGTCGCAAATTATTACCTATAGCCATTTTTTCGACGTCTTAATTCGTCCATAAATTCTGTCGCTAACTTAGCCTACCGATAAAATGCGTAAGTTTAAACTTTATTTTTCTTGCATTGAATAAACCAAGATTAGGTACCTTAGCATGTTAACTAGAGATCTGAACCTCATTAATAAGAAAAAGATTGGACGACATTCGCTGGCTCACATCTCTTTGCTTGTCAGGTACCTCTGAATTTCCTGATTTTATTATTATATGCACTTGCTCCTAGAATGCATCTCCAAGAGATCACGCATTAAAAAGATTCTTATAGCTATTTCATGGATATCGAACGCCCACTCCCAACCTCCAACTAACGGCCATCGTGCTCTTTGGTCAATGTTTTGAATGATAAGGTGATACTTGGTGAGAATAAAGTCATGAAAAAATAATGTCTTTATATAAAAAAAAGTTACGTACATTATAACATTTTTAAAACTCCCGCAAAGCAGAAAGTTTTATGTTAGAATTTACAATAGCCTATGGGCCCACACAAGAAGGAAAGTTAGACCACATACAAGTCTAAGTGAGGTTTCATCCTAAAACCAATTGGTGATAGGTGGAGTAGCCCACTAAGCTTTATATGTTAGTCTTTTTTTCTCTCTTTCTCCAATCTGGGACAAACTCTCACTTTATATTTCAACACACCCACTCACGTATGAGGTTAATTTAAAGCTTAACATGTGACATAATTTATCATTTCGAGGTGTTAACAACTAATACAAAAGCGATCTGCTTTGATACCAATTGAAGAAATATTGATACGAAATTACATATTAATTTCGTAATTAATCAATACAATTAATTAACCCTATAATTGTAACATGCTAGATTTAAGAATTGAATGGATAAATACCTAGAAATTGAGGAAACATATAGTCCATTGTTGTTTTCTGTGAAGCGAAGTGACAAAGACGCAGAGGATTTATTACTACTATTCCAAACCTTGATTAGAAACCCGTACAGTTCTCAGTAGGGCGACTGTATTTAAGATTGACTAGCAGTAGGGCCTTTTCTACATTACAATACATGGGCCAAGCTTACCCATCATAGCAAGCTCATGAATACAGGGTCAATGACACATATGAGAGAAGTACCATTGATATCTAATTAATCGGGGTTTGTACAAAATTATGTTTATTATGTTAGTCCACAAAATTATGATAAAATTATATTATTTTATACATTGGACATGTTAAACTTTGACTTATATAAAATTCCCTGCATGCCCAACCTTATTGACACCTAATAAAAAGATCAAATATTAATATATAAATTTTAATTAAAGTCTAATTCCATTTATTAACACTTTTTCAATGTGATTAATTCTAGTTTCCAACACAAAGCTAACATTATAAATCCTAATGAAACTATAACTCAACATAAAAATGATATTTCATATTATTGGATCGTACTTTAGTATACTAACTTTGGAAAGTACACACTTAACTCCAAAAAACATATATTATAATAAGTTATTTCCAGTAATTACAAAGTTTTAATATTAGTGAAGTCTAAAAATAATATTATTGCGTAAACCAAATAAAGCTCTAGCTCAAACATAAAGTAGCTCTATAATATTTTATAATTTGCAATTTTTTTTGAAAATATAATTTGCAATTTAATGTAGGTAGTTTTAGAAATAGTATATTAGACTCTACTAGTTCACATTTAATTTTTAATAAGCTTATTAATGTAAATCTTAATGGAAGATTCGAAAAGACTTATACATTAAGACTTTGGTTTAAAAATATTTGATTGCAGACTACATTAAGTTTATTTCAAATTTTGTTTTATTTGATTTTTTATAAAACATGAATTTTGATACTATTAAGTATATATAATTCACACTCTTTAATTTAAATTAAAATGAGATATTGATTTCTCTAAGTACTTTGTAAAATTATTGCTATATTTTGATAAAGGAAATAAATATATATCAACACTTTCTACTGCCAAACACGTTGAACTCCAACGGCTTATTCAAGAGATAGTCATTCACAGTTTTTCCTCCGCAAGAGGATAAGCAAGATGTCCTACTTAGGGATTTAGTGAGAGCATCGATTAATTCAAAACATACTAGGGTCATACATGTAATTTATCACATGCATCTCACACAACAACGTTTACGTAAGAAGATACATGCATATTAATTAATTAATTAATTAATTATATTTATAGCAACCAAAGCATAACCGAAATAAATACCTCCAGCCATTGCTCCACCGAATATCCTCTTGTGTCTCTGAGTTTTGAATCTTCTAGCCTCTCCTTATGCACAATAAGGAGGGTGTGTTCTGATGCTACGTGAGAATAGGGACCCAAAACAAGTCTTTTAAACTGTTTTTCACACCTCTACCCATCACAGAGGAGGTAACTCAGGTAAAGTATAGGCGTTAAGGTGCGCATGTGTAAGGGTTAATGTATTAAATGAACCACACTAGGAAGGTTAGGTAGATTTTAAAAAATCTTACAATACATTTCTGTATTAATCAACCAAAACTGCCTAGATGGTTGAACATGCATCTATATCAATAAGCATAAAACATCAGTTTTAAATCACAATGTTGATTTCTTATTACAATCTGTCACCATTTTTTATCAATATTTCCTGATCACCTTTTAACATCTGAAAAATCCACGGAAGCATATAATTCAAAGCTCTCACATGCTCTGCGACGCAAAAATTGTACCTCCCTTTATCAACTTTAAGCGTGGATCGTTGCCTAAAACTTAAGAAATGAACTGGAAAGTACAATGGACCTACAGCACTCAAAGGATGCCTACCCCAGTTGTCCAGATCTATACGTTCATCGGATACACAGGCAATTGGAACGCTGAAGAAGCAAGCAATAGTAAGGGATGTACTAAAAATTGCACACCAATGGCTGTCTTTTGTGAATTCCCAGAAACTCATGTCCAACAACTAGACCTCGTTTCTGTTCCCCTGTTTCCCATGCACAACCATCTCACCGAAAACATAGCACATCAGATCTTAAAGATTGCGAACAGGATGTTAAAATCAATGGCATGCATACTTCATCGCCCGTACAGCCTACAGGGATATTTCAGGGGAACAGAAGATTTTCGCCTCTAAAACGACATCATTTTATAAATAAGTATAAAACTACGTCATTTTGAGACAAAAACAGGATTGTGGCACAGAAAATTTGAACCCGGAATTGCTTTTATTTTTGGACGTTTTGCCTATATCTCAAAAAGCTTCTTTTAGTAGGATCGAAGAGGAGAAACAACTTCTAATTAATATGCTTCGTGAATACATACTACAGTCAGGGAAGAGTTCCACAACACGAGAAAAAGATATGGTGGAAGTGTTCTATGACGTCGTGCCTTGGTACTACGATCGGAGGATTCTCAATGAACTATCCACTTGCTTTTGCAAAATAACAAACAAAAATGGATAGATGCTTAAGAAAAGGTATAAACCTAAAATCATACGTATATGAGACTTATCATCTTCGCAGACAAAAACTCCGCAAGCTAAAATTCATGACTACAATCAATAAAACTTTGGCAGAAATCAAGAAGCATAGCTGGTAACTTGGAATGCCATGTACCAGGAGTCCATATGGCATGCTGTAGTACTCCGCATCTTCTATACAATGAGTTCATCTTCAAGATAGTTATATTCAAAAGTGAAGTCTGTCTTGATTCTCTGACACCTGAACAAAAGAAGCAGAGGATTAAATCCGGAAAACTATCAATGAACACACATGGAAATAGTGAAAAATAAATTGACCACTATATGTTAACATGGTTAACGATTTCTCATTTTGATAACACCAAGTTCATCCCCAGCTTTTTTTTAAGAAAGAAAAAAAAGTTCATCCCCAGCCAGGTTAAAACGGTGCTGGGACTTGAGTTACACAATGAAGAAACTGTTTCTCATGAAATGCGACAATTGCAATTCAAGTTAAGACAAAAACATCAGTTTCAATGGATAAGAATAGAGAACACAAGTAAAATCTGCATACCATCCATGTTGGAGGTCATCATTGGCAATATGGAAATCAAAATACACATATGTTCCCTGTTCATATTCGTCAGTGGTAATTTTTGGCTCTTCATGACGTTGAAACCAGGTGTTGTACTTCCTGTGATATCTCCAAGATTGTTTCTTCAACTCTTTTGCAGCCATATATTGTTGATAGGTATTCTGCAGAAACGAACACTTGGCATGAGAATAAGGTCAATACCATACAATCAGAGTTAGGAATAGAATGACATGTCTTCCCCCTTACCTGTTGATGGTAAAATGCAAAGAATAACGTATCAGGTCCACAGCTATCCAAGCTTACATGTTCCCAGAATGCAGGGTTGTTCACAATGGGTGCTTGTACTTGAGGATAACTAGGAGGTGTTGCTGCGGGGTGCTTCTGCAAAGCGAAACAAGTAACACAGACTGTTACGTAACCTAACACTATCATTGTTTTAACTGGTGGTGTTCAATGAGTTTTGTAAGGAATTCATACAGGAGTGTAGCTCCTGGCACGTTCCGAGTCTTTCGGTTGAGGAAGTTTGAGAAATGCAGCTTCCAGCATCTGCAAATTGTGCATTTTATCATTCACTATACCAGAATTCATAGTGGATGCACTGACACTATCGCCAATGGCACCAAGGTCAGAAATGCTTCTTCGACCAATAACTCCTAGTCCACTAGAAGGCTGGCTTGAATGTAGGGGCTGTCCAGGAGAGAGATCAATATCTCTTTGCATTTGAACAGGTTCTGTCAAAGAGCCAGATGTTGCTGCCTGCAGCAAAAAAACATTTACAAGCAGCTCAAGTCACACACGCTTGGAGATCACTCCTCTATGGCAGATACATTTAAGACAATCAAGGAAATGTGCTTCTACCAGCCTCACGGGACTTACAATATCTCTCTCATGTATGCTCTACTCAACCCAGACCCACAGATCATCCTTTACACTAATATAGGCCCAGTCAGTTGAAAACATTGCCTCTCCAATTTTCTTTTTCCTAAGGATGTAATAACTATTGTAATTAGATTTCTTGTTTTCACCACTATTAGGTCCCTCCCCATGAATCTTATAGATGATAACAATATTAAGTAGAATAATCAATTCAGTCCTAGAATTTACGAGGGTAGAGATGTAATCAGATAGCAAGTGGAGCATGAAGTCCTGGCCTATTCTTCTGTTTGAAATACTTTTCTCAGTTTTCATCCCCATGCTAATGTAGAAGTGGTGCAGGTTGATCAAGGTAGATTGTGGATCCCCATGCCCAACAGGACTCAATATAATGCTAAACAAAACCAATAATGTAGAAAGAGGTGGGCAAGTCTACATACAGGAGTATCCATTGCATATGGAACTTTTAATCCGTCTTCATTCACAAGATTTTTTCCAAGTCCAGATGTTGGAGCAGATTCTGGAGTTGGGTCATCAGGTAAACTTATAGCTTGCTGCTGCTCGTCAACCTTTCCATGCCCAATATCTGCATTGTCAATTCCATTCACCAACATAAGCAATTTATACCTGCGTCTGAAAAAAAGACCAGCTAATAGAAGAGTACCAGCATCTTTTGCACCACTTGATATTACAACTTGTTGGACAGACTGCTGATGGATGGGACTTGACTGCTGTACGGCAGCCGTAGTAACAGAACTAAGACTCGATGCCTGTCCACCAAGGCCCAAACTAACTTGTGGAGGCACAGATGAGCTTTGAGAATTGAACTGCAAAAACAGCCAGGTACATGCAAGATGTGTTAATCTCAATTCTCTTTCATGCAATTAGACGACGGGCTAGAAAAAGAATATCTTGACAGAAATTGTTAGCCACAATCATGAGTTAATATGATTATGATCCTTAATCAGAAAGATTTACTTGCCTTCCTTTCCCATGACAATTGCTTAAAGCCATGTTGACAAATGAACATATAGCCAGGAAAGAAAAACTATTTTCGATATTTGAACATCAAAAGAAATTGTAAACTCGATCTTAAATTGCCTTCATGAAAACTTAAAAGGGTTAGCAACAAATGCATGTGATAAGAACTGGTTAATAGTGGCATCACATTTGATACAGAAGACAACTGGATGCTCCACATCCACTAATCTCCAAGACATAAAAGTTGAAAAGAGAACCTAACCCAACTACAAACAAAAACCTTTTTGGGACTATGAATTTAGTTCTGAGCAAACATTTGTTAAGACAATGAGTACTTAAATTGTCAATGAACAACCTGAAAGACCTGTTCAAAAGTTTACTTGTCAAGAAAGTAAAAAGCAAGAGAAACAAAATTTTGAAGGAGAAAAGGTTGCCTGCTGCAGAAGTGGATTTTGTTGAGAAGAAAACTGTTTGTGATTTCCACCAGCCAGAGGTGGCATGCCAAGAAGGGTACTGTGACCTTGTTGCTGAACTTGTTGTAGTCGCTCCAAGAATTTCTCCCTCTGATCAGGCGCAATCTCAGTTCTAGTACGGAATTGCCCCTGAAATGGAAACAATATCCAGTCTTTAAACGGTTCTTTAAAATGACTACTGCTGCCAAGTGCACAGGGACATGCAAAGTTCCTAAGCCCTTCAAATGACAATCCCAAATAGATGAGGATTAAAAGCTTGGGTGTTAAACAGTTTTATCTACCTTATGATAACATGAAGAACATTTATCAATCCCGTCCTCCTTTTCCACTGGTCAGAAGGTTTGGGGGCCATGACAGTATATAATTTCAGACTTATAGTCCTATTTTTTCGACATTTTCAGCTAGGTGTGACCTAAATATGCATTTTGCAGGTGTCCCTATGTGTGTTATTTTAGCTCATTAAAGTAATCCAGTTCAATCGTGAAGGAACACAATTAAATTAAACTTGTTATCATGAATTAGATTAATCCATCATTTTCAGCCCATTCTTCCTGTTTCCAATCAGATCATTATGCCCCTGAGCAATTTATCCTGCTAGTGACAACCCAAAAAAACCGTACAAAATTCAAATAGCAACAGATTCCACCTACAGCAATAATAAATTAGTAACTATTAATGAACATTACAATTTTTTATCACACAAACATCTGAAACATTATCTATCTGCATGCAATAATAATGGAATGCTCCATCTAGTAAAACTGAACAAACTATATAGTTTACCTTGCTATTAAGCCAAGGGTTGCAACTTACCAAATCCTGTGCTTGCTAAAGTTTCAATAAATTGGAAAATTTCCTATTTTGAGCTCAAAACAAATAATTATGAATAAAAGTGACCTTAAGTTTACATCACACTTGACAATGTCAAATTTTGTTACCTCAAATCCCAACCAAGCAGGATGTCATCAAGCCAACCTATTTCTCCAATTTTCTTAACTTAGCCAAGCAAAATTCCAGCATACACTACATCTCTTCAAGCTTAAGTATTAAATAACTTGGTGCTAAAATGAAGGTTACCAAATTCATGTACCCACTAACTCCACAAATCATTACCTTCAATAAGAAGGATTTTAGACAAATATCTTGCCGTCAATGATCTTCAAGTGGAAACAAATCATACTTAAGATTTTCAAATCTGAAATTCATAAAAATGTAGATAAAGGCTTACTGGTTCATTCTGATTTTGAAAGGAGCCTCCAGGCCTCCATTGCATGCTTGGGACCAAGGAAGAGGAAAAGACTCTTGAACCTATTGCAGCACCTTCACCAACACTGCTAGAATCCATTGTGCTGGTTCCATCAGTAGCCTTGCTAGGCTGAGGTAATATCATTCTCATACTCAGTGGAGAAGCCAAAGGCTGCACTACTCCACTATTACCAATCCTATCATCAGTTACTAAAATATTTCTTTTTCCCAGGTCAGTGGAAGAGGGTACTGTGCCAAGGGCCCCACTGCTGGGAACTATGCCAGAATTAAGAGACATACTAGATGAAGGCTGACTAGAGAGACCACTTCTAGTTATGCCCCTTGCCAATCCAGTATCAGTAAGAGAAGGTGATGATCTGCGGCCAGGGAAGCCTGCGATTTCTTCCTCCTTGACTGCAGTAGCTGGTGCTGCAGGTGATGGAGGATTGGCAGTAGATGCATTTTCAAGAACACCTCTAACAGAAGTAACACCTGGAAGCGCTGTAGAAGCACCTGATACACCAGTCAGTGTATGAGCTGTACCACTCACTGCAATTGGAGTTGAAGGGTTCCCTGTTGGGGTTGCCGCAGCAGAACTAACCATGCTACCTTTGGCAGGTGGAGTTCTTGCAATAGTATCCGTGGTGCTATCTTGTGAAGCAGTATCGTCAGCTAGCTCCTGAACAGAAGTACTTTGCTTATGAGTACTAGAGAGAGTGGCCTGGAAAGAAAACCATTACTCCTCATACTTGCATGCACGGCAGAAGTCAGTACAGGATAAAACACAAAATTGGAGAAATGGAAATTCAATATGTACGAAACCAGGTTTGTTCATTGGTTAACACCAAAGCATGATATAGTTCTCTGACAAGAACATAAAGCATTTGTTACTTAAGCAAAGGCTTTGCTGATCACCGAAACCAATCATAATTAAGAAGCAATTGAATTTTCCATTAAAACTGGAGAAATGGAAATTGAGTAAAGTCCATTGCAATGCTCAAAGGAAAATCATTATGATATGGTAGAGGATAACACCAGTAATTGAAACATAGAGAAATAATACGGAGAAGTCATCTTTGATCCTACAACCCTTACTCTAAAAACCAAAACGTCACAGATGAGCCACCAGGAAATTGAAAGTTCTATACTTCCCTCGCCAATTGAATTTAAGGGAACAGAGAAGGATATCATAGGACAGGTTGGAAACCTAGAACAACGGGCTATATTAGCATCCACTGTACAGTGCAATGTCCAAAATGTAACTGATGACATGTCAGCATAAATACAGGAGTTGCAAACTATTTCCAGAGATATATACACATTAAACAGGTTCAAATTACGAACAAGGTTGATCAAAACCGTTAGCTGTAGAAACACCTACAGAAATTTGAGATGTTGATGCCACCAAAGATGTCTTCAAGCTATGAACTGGAGCACCCTATCAATCATATTGAAAACTAAATCACGGAGAAATAAAAATCATAAATAGATGAAACCATGTCGTGAAATTATTCTTATATCACAAACATGAAAATAACTCCATAGAGCCTCAATTGCAATGTAGCAAAACAGGTAGAAGCACTCATTTAAAGCTTGAAGGTTCACCTTAGCAACAGGAGGACCAACTGAAACTAGATCTTCAAGAGACTCCACCTTGTCTAATGGCAATGAACTGTATAGCTCATCAACATCACTAAATTCGTCAAAATCTTCCTGCAGGAAGAGGAAAACCACACATCTAGTGAGATTATGCAAAAAAAAAAAAAAAACTATAAAGTTGTTAAGAATATTGATATAAGGTTGTACTGCAATCCAAAAGGAACATTATATTGCACATTTAGCATGTTAGTCAGGATATGTACCACATGCACTGTCATGTCTGGTTAAATAACAAGGAAAAGACAAACCTGATTACGTTCCACATAATCGTCCAAGAAATCTTTGGCATCATTGACCTGCTCAGGACTCAATTCATCATTATCCAGTAGCCTTAATATCAGTTCCAGTTTCATTATATGAGCCTTATGCCGAGTAATAGATGTCTCTAGATGCGTCTGCAAGACAAAGGAAGAAACATCAAAGACCGCAAAAATAATAAACCAATTGCAGAAAATTTCACTGATTGAATTCCCACCAGTCTGGGTGGTCTTGTCTTTCCTTTCTTGACAGATAGTCCTTCAATCTCAGCTTCAAAGCTATCAATTTGGGACTCCAACTCTCCAACCTAACACACAGATAGAAATATGACAATATAACTCAAAAGAGATTTCAGTAAGGTCAAAATGATTACTCCAATTGAATGTCCAGTTATTATTATAGTCAAAACATCTACAAATAGAAGCCTTTAAGCATTAGATTCATTGTTATATTGGTTCTTCCTAGCCAAAAAAAAAGAAAAAAAGAATAGTTATCAGGCACCAAAGCCAACAAGGGGGGAGAGAGAGAAAAAAACTTCAGAACTATTTAGATGTTAACAGAATAACAATGTAATAACAGATATTAAAATTTAAAGTTTATTTACATACCACATTATTCAACCAGTCCCTTGTCTCTGATTTAGCTTTCTCCTTTGGGTCCTATAAATGAAAAATAAAACATGACCAATTAGAGAAATAACAACCTGGAGGTTTTAAATAAATTTTTTTAGTTCTATTTCGAGCCCTTAGGCCTGATTCTCCACCAAAAGAGTAGTCTTTACTTTCTCAAATCATTATAAGTGAAATAATCAGGTCACAAGTACTCAGGAATCATGAAATTTCCTTGAAACCTGAAGATATGAGAACCAGCATAAACAGAAAAAAAAAAAAACTATAGGCAAAAGTTCCTTGAAAAATCACCAATCACACAATAGGCAATACTAAACTAAAGCAGAAATGCAGTTTTAACAAAAAACGTTCAAGCAAATGGTAATCATCATCTAAATACTGTTTAAGCACCTTACTCGAATAAAGACCCACTGAATGATCCACCCAATTCTAAGCACTCAACCATGTCTACGTATACCTTGACACCTAACCAGTTTTTCTGTTTTTCGCAACTAAAAAGTAGAGCAATTACAAGAAATGATCTGGAAGATCAAACTACATAAAATAAACAACAATCACCAGCAGGAAAGTTAACCCAAAACACTTTAGACACAATCACAACGTATTGAGGAAGTACATGAAGTCAAGAAAATGGAAGAGGACGTTCAGTTACTCAAGGAAATCCAGAAAACATGCATTAAAAGAACAAGTCAGATAATAGTCAGCTTTGAACAAACTACCCACAAATCAGTAACATTATTATTATTCCACAGACTATAACATAAACGAAGAAGTATAAGTTTACAAATCTTACAGTTTTAGGTTGTTGCCCCAGGCCTTCTTTAGAAAATGCTTTTGTCTTAGTTTCCTTCTCGCAGATTTTAAACCGTTCCATTTCACGCTCAATTTGTTTACGAGCATCCACCAAAGCCTGTTCATAAGAGGCACTAACCTAAACAAACAGAGAATAAACAAGGAAAATGACATTAATCCCCAACAGCAATACCCATGCCAAGTACATGTAAAGGAAGAGAAGTTATCTTTGCAATTCACATTAACAAAGATGCAATAAAATGTTCAAAATTGGCGTACCCCTGATAGCGATATAATAAGATTATCAAACGAAAAAGGATCACTGAAAAACAGTATGCTGAATTTCTTATGGACATTACTTTTAGGCAAGGATGTATCACTAACAGAAACTGATATAATTCACTTATAAACATTGGTTCTCCAGTAACTTGCTTAAAAAAAAGTGAACTGCTTAAACTTTAAGTGAACAAACTGTTCATTGCATAGCAATGGATTAAAGAACTTAAACAAAGCTATTTTAATCATCCAAATCACTAAGGTTTTATAACTGAAACCAAGAGATCTAAATGCAACAAAATTCCTTTACAGATAAAACTGCAAAACACAAAAAGCGTGTATGTATTCAACTCTTAGGATAAAAGGATGTGGAGCTCCTCTTAATAATACTTGTAGAACAGAAAGCTTTAACTATCTGAGTCTGAAACCCAGAGGTGAACAACTAATTATAAATCAGAAGATATAACCGTATTCTTTGTCTAGGCTCACATTAAGAGAACATACTACTGGATTAAGGGATGAATTTCACAAGCTAGGCATCTATATTGTGTTTATATCAGATGATCCTAGGGTGGAAAACTATCATGCCATTTGTCTAAATTATTTCTAACAAAATTAAAAGCATGCTTCAAACATTACGATTACGAATGAAACAAAAGAATTGACCTTTTTATCCTTGATCTCACTGGACTGAATCCATGTCTTAATCTGATCCCTATATCTCTGCAGCTTCTTGATCTCCTTCTTTAAATCAGCTTCAAACTTCTCCTTCTGATTAGCGTTGTCCGTATCATAAACCTACATCCACATTACGTTTTCACAAGGAAACCACATGAGAACAAGGAGAATAGAAACCGCATTTGACCTTGTGGTCAATTGCGGAGAACATATGCGTCAAAAATAATGTCATATCAAACAGAGCCATACAGAAATGCAATTTCCAGAGCTTAATATCAAAAACTAAAGAAGAAAGAAAGAGAGAGGAAAACGTAGAGTATGACCTTATTCCAGATGCTATCGAAGACGTCGACACCTTCCTGGACCTTCTTGAGGACGCGATCGATCTCCCCCTGAAGTTTGCGACTCGCTCCCATGGTGAAAACTTCTTATCATGAGAAAAAAAAAAAAAATAGGGAAGCTTTCGGTGTGTGTTTGTTGTGCCCTGTTAGGTATGCAGCAGTAACAGTACTACCAGGATTGATTCTTATTTTATGGGTGACAGTCGAGTCACGACTACACCCACAGGCCACAGGATAATTTGATTGATCGAACCTCGCCGGGTTACTTCGGACTGGATTTTGAGGCAGCTCTGGGCTCACTAGTTCTGTTTTTTTTCTGGGGGGATTTTCGAGTCCATGTTTGGATTGCTACCGCTAACTTGGATCTCCTTTTATATTAGAGACGGTTTCATTACGCTGCTCCCATTAAATATCTGAAATTTAATAAATTATTTTTTTCTTTTTGGAATACTTTTCTCGGGTTAATCAAAGGTCTCATTACTGTATCTCCTTACACTTTAATATTTATAAAATAATATTAACAACGCTATTAAAATATTATCATCTATCATCATCACCCAGTCTGAAATTTCGCAATAAAATAGGGTCTGAGGAGGTCCGATAGTACGCAGCCTTACCCCTACATAGTAGAGAGGCTCTTTCCGATGGACCCACATGCAAATGAGACAATATAAGGATGATGCAAAGTTACATAAATAAAACATTAAAAGAATAATAAAAAAAGATAACCAAGGAGAATACCTGAAGGCAACCAAAATTGCGAGAACTTAAAAAGACTACAAAGTCCACCTCTCCTTGACACACAGTAAGTAAGGGGACCGCCCTTAGAGACCCTGTCAGAATGTCATCCTACTATCCCCGCTATAACATCCCACCCTCAATTGGAAGGGTAGAACAGTAAATTGGCATAGGATGGGATAGATCGGTATTTCATAGGATTG
>JANZLC010000002.1:9432041-9448590 GCA_026413385.1 Erythroxylum gracilipes | reverse complement strand
TTCGTTGCCGATGCTTTATCCCATCATGCTTATGACTTTAGTCCGGGTTTTCATCCCTTAGCTAGCCCACCAGATGCAGTAAATTCGTGGCTTTTTCATGATGTTATTGGTGTCACTTATGTTCGTTAGTTAGAGACTTCTTTTTGGGCTTTGCCCGCTTTACCTACAAAAAAAAAAGATATATGATCTATATACATAATTCGATAGTTTATATTGTGCCCCACACTAACCCATGCTAAACTATTGATGCAATATTTTGAAAAGCATGTTCTATTTATACATTAATATGTGAGCAAGAATCATTGGTTGAAAATGAAGCTACAATGTAACGAAGAAAAGTTTGATCATACTTCAGAAAAATTACAACGTAATGAGCAAAAACTAGACTGTACTGAAAGAGAGTTGACTAAGCTTTAAAAAATGATCAAACAAATACATGGGTTATAGTATGTCAGTAGTAGCTCTGATGAAGGGGTCTTAGTTTGTCGATAATTTTTTTTTAAGTTTTGTAATTGACATTTAATTACATTTTTTTATAAAATGCATTTCATTTTTAATTATGAAACATTTTTATTTTATTTTATTTTTTTATTATTTAAACAATATGTCATCGACAATAATTACAAGTGACTAAATTATAATTCAAACTATGTTAAAAAAACATGAATTAAAAATGGTTAATAATTATAATTAAATATTAAATTGGTAATAGGGAAGTTAAATTTAAAATAAATATTCATTACTAAAAGTCTTTAGCTACAAATATAAAATCGTCACTAAAATTTGTAGAACGTCTTTAATAATATTTAGCTACGCTTTAATTTTCGTAGTTAAATATTTTGCTATGAAAATAAATCGTCAGTAATGAAAATTGAATTTTTCGAAATGTGCCTTTGGGTAACTCTGATTTTTCAATGTGGGTTTGGTTAGGTCCCCTAAGATTGGCCAAGTGCACTTGTCCTGCCCGCTAGTGGCATTAGAGTTCCTTTTAAGGACTCCCATAAGTTCACGGCTACACCGACCGCTATGCGGGAAGGTGTAGTACGTTCCGTTCACAGCTGCACAGGACCGCTATGCGGGAATGTGCAATACGTTCCGTTTGGACCAACCCAAACCATTTTGATGTGGTTTTGTGTTTTTGAAAATTTGTGATGTGTTATATGCTTATGTGTGTACTTATGTGCTGTATTCAAACATTATTACTTACGCCTACATTAACAAAGCTAATTATCTTTACCCACTAAAATTAAACATGGCAATAAGTGATCTGCAACTATTTTTCCTCTTGTCGCCTATTCTTATAAACAATGAAGGAATAATCATAGCAAAATCTTTTGGGCGACGATTCCTTTAAAATGTTGTAGATAATTTTTTACCACAAGGCTTTTGCATCTATTTGTTGGACGATTTTTTTTCTTTGCTATATACTTTTTATGACTATTTTGTTTCTTTCAACGACGTTATAATTCATCACCGAAACCCTTCTCTGTTGTAGTGATATATCATTAATATTAGCCCTTTGGTTAAATAGCACATGCAAATCCAAAAAGTGCTTAGAGGATAAATCGTCCCCAAACTTCAGTAAGCAGTACCCCATATGAACTTTTAAGCTAAACATACAGTTTTAAAAAAAAGAGATAAAATAATTTATTTATTGAAGAGCAATAACTTGTGTCTTATATTTATAAAAACCAAATATAGTATATACATAAAACATTTTTTTTGAATTGAATGCAGGAGCAGGACCGCTTTAAAAATTGCAAGATCAGAAGACAACAAAAATATATGGGAAACACCAACAAGCGACAATGTAATATAAAAGAAAAATGAAATAAACAAAACGAAAACACCTCTTCTTAGTTTAAACATGACGGAAAGGTATATGCCTCTTCTCAGTTTCCCTGAATTTTCCATATATGATTATTGATGATGAAAATGAAATAGAATGTTAGTGATGTTAGAAATACATGTTAGTGGACTAATATAATCACAATTTAATTCCATATGCCTAATCACAGTTGACTTGCCTAATGTATATTTCATAACTATAATGGGATGGTTAATTTGCTAATTGCATTTGAGGCACATGGTAGTACCCTAATTACTATATGTTGGCCCATTAAACTATAGTTCATATCATCCAATTAATAATGGGACAATTAGCCCATTTTACCCCTTAGGGTAGAACATGTCATATACATGATATAAGGTGTGGTTGTTTCAAGCGACATATACATTGTGTATGTGTGTTGGGTGAGAGAACAAGGGGTTTTCTACCATTAAGCTCTCTTGCAAAGGTTTGTGTTTTTTCTCTTTTTGATAGGTTTGTTGGAGCATGGAAATGGTGCAAATGCCAAGTGTTGGAGGTATGTTCTTTTAATCTTGTGATGCTCTAAATAAAATGGATCTTGGTTGTTGGATGTGTTTAATGATGCATTTATTGTTAGCAAGTTACATACATTCTAATCAATGAGTCAAGACGAAAGGTTTTAAAACTTTAAGACATGAACGAGGTTGCTGTCGTGTTTATAGGAACAGAGCCACATAGGTGGATAAGATAATCAGTTGGAAAAAAAAAAGTTAGAGACAAAAAATTACACGAAGGGGAAATTAGGGTTAAAATGTGTGGATTATTTTGGAATAACATAGGTAGGTCCTAAATTGTAGTTTGTGGTAGACAACCATTTTATGGTTTTTTTTCCCCCTTTTCTTGCATTCTCGATGCAACAGCCCTTCTGCTTTCTAGGAATATCAAGTTTTATCAAGGGAAAGATGAAAGAAATGCAGAGTTATGTTGTTTGTTGCCTCTTTATCCTGTTCTTCAGACCTGGTCTGTAACTATTATTCCGGTAAACTAATTTTGCAGCACTTATTGCTCAGCAATTCTGTGCCATGGAGAAAGAAAATATTTTTCAGGCAATATGTGGAACCGAGCAGGATCTTTAGTGACGGAATTCAGTTTATTTTGGAGTCGAATAAGCTTTCAAAATTCACCCAGCTGGATGAAATTCTGTCATTTTTTAGACTCGTAATTTATGAAATCCTAATGGCATAGAAATAAGAAAAAAGTGCACCTCTTAGATTGATTTACATACATAGTTCTAACGGAAGCTGACATTTGTCAGTGCAACTTATTCTTTTGAGGTTGAACCGATTGTTCCTTGGGCACATGCCCTTAGCAAGGGGGCAGTTCCTTCTCCTCGGAAGTATTCTTGTAATTAGATGTCCCATCTCCTGAATTTGGTATTGTCTAGTAGAAATCAACGATCTTCAGTTCCAGCTAAAACCATTCAAGTCGAGCTGTTTGCAATTGGACGCAGCTTCGATTTCTCCATGTGAATTGAGGTCTAGTTTTGTTGCAAAGAAAGGAAGCCTATACCCTGGTATCAATTTCTCTTCCTCTAGCTTCGTTGAGTCTGGCCTTTTGTTTGTCTGGTCCTGGAAATTGTCATCCTCATTCATTCCACGAAGTCTTCCCTCAGGAAAGATACTGTTCTGGTTCACTCTTTCTGCATGGAGTCCCACACTCATGGATAAATCACTGCAACTTCTTTCTGCTAAACACGTTCTCCTTTCTGCACTGTTTCCTATTGGAGCAAGAAACATTTTGTCATCTTTCAAGTCTTCAGCCCATTTGAGTTCAGCCTGGTGAAGTATGTGCTGTTCTGTTATCTCTTTTGGCTCCAAGAATGGATTGCCATTGTACGGCCTCAACCCCATTCCGGTTGTGTGTATTTCTTGTTCCTTTTGAGACCCTTCGCAAGAGGTCAGGCAACTGTCCATTGAGCAGTCGGTGGGTTGGTTTGTCTGTGCCTGCTGGGGACATAAACCCTGCAGTTCTTTCAACTCGGAAAATGTAGAATTCAGGCATTGAGTGGACACCTTGGACACCAGCTCAGAGAGTTGAACTTTAGCTGCTTCAAGCCCCACTGTACCCAGGTTTTGCCTTCCAAGTGTTTCTTGGGCCTTCTCTAGTATTGCCTGCAGATACTTTCCCTGAACCTCTATGCGCAGCTGTAAATGCCGCTGGACCTTGAACAATTGAAACAAATTATCAGATCTATAATCCTTACATCACCAACCACATTACGTCACAAACAAGCCTTCTAAGAAATACTTTGTCGACATCAAGTCTATTAGTTTGTCTTGAAATTTCAAGAATATTATTGATGTTGCACATTTTATCTTGCACAACTTACCAAATCAATGAGCTTGTTCTTTTATAACGAAGACATTTGCTACTTCAGAATCAAGCTACAAGGATTTCTTTTATCTTCAGTTATGCAACTTGATACGAAACATCAAAAGAGGCAGGATCCATGTGCTTTGACTAGGTATTTATGTTTTCTTTTAGAAATTTTAGAGCACTTCTCCTCCAAGCAATGAGTGAAAGTGACTCAAACCTTTGTCAATTCATGTTAGATGAAGTGTTGAGCAAGAACTAGAGCTAACATTGACAAATTTCTATGATATATGTAGAAGAGGACTCTTTAATTATTATTATTATAATTCTGACGCACCTCTAGTTGCTCATGCAGCCTTCTCTGGACTTCAATTTGAATCTGTAGGGCTTCACTTATCTGTAAACCTCTGGATTTAAAATATCCATCGTAGTGTTAAATAATTGCATAAATATTCTGCAATTTGAAAATATTTGAATTGAACGCAAAGCATATGGAGTCACCGTACTTGTTTGATGGGGAGCCAATGCTTAAATTGTTCATCTGAGTTCTGTTTGCTTCTGAAATTCTATCAGCTGCCACGGCGACAGTACCTGTGTAACATGATGTGTATCATTCTTGTTTCTATTAGATGAAAGCTTTAGGAAAATGGCAAGGTTCTCGTACCAATTTTGTTGCTTCCACTGTTAGCTTGTCCATGAAGATTTTTGCTGAGCCTGTATTTCTGCTAGTCCAAAGTTAGAGTTAGCATTTTACATGCATTAATTTTGATATGAGACATAAAATACAGCCACTCTATAGCACTCTTTAACTACAACAGAATTTACCTGAAGATGACTCTTGAGGTGGTACAAGGTAAGTCCATGAATTCCCATTAGCTTCATAACAGTTTTTGGTGTAGCCTCTGCAAGTGAAAGAGAGATAGTTAAGCATATATGATGGATTCAGCGTTACATGCGCTGTTATGTTGCATGATACTTCAAGCATCTTGTATACTCACTGTCTGCTCCTCCAAGCTGATTGACCGCTTCTACAAATCTCTCATGAAGATCAGGTGTCCATTTTAATCGAGGCTTTGCATCTGTTGAGAGGACGAGTCCAGAATCACCAGGGCCATTTCCACCTTGCAAGAACAAATGCCTCTCAGGAGGGATTGACATTCTGGAAGAAGAATGTATGTTCTTTGCTTGATGTTGGTGATGATGGAACATGTCTCCTCCGAGAAATGCAACTTCTGATGGACAAGCCCTAACAACGCCTAATTGTGATCAAAATCAGTGTTTGTCTGTTCAAGTTGATGCCTTCTTTTACCTTTCGATCCAATCTTTTGCTCCCTAAAATCTTGAAACTTGATAATGCAATGATCTTCGATACAAATCCAGGTCCTGATATTTCTAAGCAGAAACTTTTCTATGACTACTACGGCTATTGCTTTTTTGCCTTGGAAAAGGCTCATAGACCGAAGGACCGCAGCATGGCTTTTATAAAGGATACACAGGCGGGTGGGTGGTCATACTTGAGGCATAGAATCTTGAACAGAGCCAAGGAATTTGCCTGACCCAATCCAATATTCACGGTAACTTCAACACAGATATTGTCCTTCCCACTTTCTTAACTGTGGGGCCTCTCCTCTTAACTTCACTTTCTATTCTAAGATAGTTTCTACCTAATTGAATTCCTCTGCAAATTTTCCCTTCCAGAACATGCTCACGCTTGCATTAGATACTGGAATTGATCCACCAAAAGCTTTTTTCTTTTAAGTTGAGTGCAATGGTATTTTTTCGTCTGGCAAAAGCAAGAATCTTATTCCAGGATATGAGAGGAATTTTTCTGACTTGGGTTTAGGGAATCCACTTTCTCAGTTGTATTGAGACCTTCTTGATCACCCTCTCTCATTCTCATGGAAGATCCTCAGATTTCTTATATGTATGGATATATATCTATCCTGGTCCATCACCATGGCCTGTGGGAATCGGTTGTTTCAGTTGTCAAAGTGCATGGTGAATGTAAAGGTGCTATAAATGGAACTTAACTGAATGTTATATTCAACAAAATGAGAGCTGATAGAGACCCAAAAACATTGTTTTAGCAAACTAGTTTTGGAGGACAAAGAAGATTGTTGACCAGAGCACCTGGAATCATTGGAATTATATCAATTTACTGTTGGAAAGATGCTTGTCGTTGGACATTGTTTGGAGGCAAGGTATGGAATAAGGAACACATTCTCTTTTGTCTCCTTCAGTAAGTTTGGAACTTATTCAGCCCACACAATATATATAAAATCAAAGAAGGGGCCCAAGTCTTTCTCATTCTTCTATTGGCATAAGACATCCGGCCACTCACAGATGAATCCTAAGCATCTGGGACCCCTTTACACCCTAAAAAAGATGATTGTACTTGCTTCCATACTTCTCCTGGAGGAAGGACACGACAAGGCTTGCCTTGGAGATGGCCACTTGCCCTTGACTCCTATATTTGTTCAGATTCTTTTGTATAAATCCACGCACTTGTACTACTTTATTTATTATTATTTCATATAAGTGTATAAACTTGTTACATGGCCATTGCACAAAACTGATTATCTCTTGCATGCTGTTCTTTGCAATTTTATTTGAGTTTGCAGATAACATGGAATATATGTGCATCGGAGAAACGGATAGTCTTTTATTCACTTGCACACATTAGCAGTTTTTCTGAAGGAATAGAAATATGTTGTTAATTCATTTCTGCTCCTACAAGTGTTGCACACATTAGCAGTTTTTCTGAAGGAATAGAAATATGTTGTTAATTCATGTCTGCTCCTACAAGTGCAGTCACTAATTTTTGTCTTTAGCCTCTAGCAGTATAACAGTTAGCGTTCCGCATCTCCTCAGTCTATTTCCTTTTAACTAATAATTGGAATGATATAAATAATATATAGGATTTGTTTTGTGGATTTGCATTTGTAAAAGCTTGATATGTGTCAACTGCATGTTCTTGATGCGTATGCTGTTCTATTTTGCAATGCAAAATGAAGGATTTGTTCTTGAGTTGATCATCAAGAATTATGCTATACCTATATAAAAATGCAAAGAATAATATCTCTATAATCAACATCAACTCGTATATTGAGTTATATGGAGAATAAATCTGCCAACTTATTATTAAACCCACACACCAGAGACAACATTAACGACATATCTTCTATGCCGATTCCCATCTATAGAGAGGTCTAAAACAACTAATTTCTATACTCCATAGAAACTATGAGAAGTCACTTGACCAAATTGTAAATGAAAATTTTTTATTCCTTGAACAGAATCTTCATATTAGTTGCAATTGGCCTTTTTAGGAAGATCATTTGATTCTGATAGTCGAGGATATTTTTTCTAAGTTTGTGAGAATCTGTGGAAAAGGCTTTTACGTAAAGTACTAAAGTGGTATTCTTAAACAGTTAGGTTGCATGTGGATGGGAATAAATCGCACAAGATGCATATGATTGTGCACCATGCAAGTTAGAAGAACAAATTACCTGCAAACTCAGTATTACCGCTATCGAGTTTCGACTAGGATCAGCGTATGTGATATCATAAATTGCTAAGGAAGACATGGTAATGACTGTAACTCATCATTGCATAAACAATGTGACAGTACAACTTTAGAATAACAGGCATGGATGATGCTACCGAAACACCATACATTGGTTGAGCATCCCATGATGATCAATGCAGCGCATTGAGAAACCAAGAGTGTAACTTAGTGGTTAAAACCTGCCAACTTTTTGTATTCCTCTTTCTTGATAAGTAATCGATCGGTGAAGAAATACAAATTCCACCATGTGTATTAGTTAATTATATAGTGGTTGCTTCATCAAATACAGTTCATCATTCTGTAACAACTTTGACTGTACTTCTTGTATTGATTTGTATAATCATTAGATAGTCTAACAAGGAGTTGAAGAATGGTCGAAAATGGAATAAGCACAGAATTATTAACTTTCATTTCATGTCTCAATGACTTTCCTAGCTATAATAGTACATGTGAAGTACTAACCTTTACACTGATGTTGAAAAATCTGCTTATAAGTGTTTCTGCATGAAGAGTCTTTCTTTCTGTCACTTTCTTGCTCTGGCGCTTGTAGTTGTACTGTACAGGGGAATATTTAAAGTTTTCTTTATCTGTTATCTAACCGTTATTCCTTGCTCTATGGATGATATTCCCCACTTTGGAAGAGAGGACTTGGACGTTTGTTCTTTCCTTGTACTTACGTTTGCTTTAGTGGATTCTCTACAAGTATAAATTTCCTTGCAAGGAGAAACACAATTAAGTAATAGAATCATATTCATTACCTAGTCAATCATGGGGAAGGGATTATACGTGTTAGATGTGGACTGTATGCATTTTGTTGACCTCAGTTACGATATGAGCATTGGATGAATTAGAAGAAAGTGAGAAATGATCACGGAATGTATTCCCATGGAAAAAAGCTTTTAAGAGAGGAAGAAAAGAAAAGCTGTTACAGATTCTACAGAATGAGAATGTCAGAATCTTAGCTCAAAGTAAGGCCAATGAGTCATATTCCCAAGTCAAGAATTTATTTATTCCTCTCCACCCAAGGCCACTAAAAATGGGTTCCTCCCACCCATCTTTTCCCCTTTTGCATATATATTTAGTTAGATGCCTCTTGGACATTCATCATTACTGTTGTGTCCTTATAAGGTGAGATGAGAATATTGCCATGTTTAGAGACTTCTTAGGTTTAATGCCATGTTTAGAGACTTCTTAGGTCTATTTCATATATATGAGACTCACTGTCACAAGTAACTGCTTCTTTAAGCACTCATTGGTTCTGGTAATGCTGCCTATCCAACTATGGAAGCTCATGTTCAACAGTTTTTAGTTCATACAATTCCTATCCCTAACGTGACCTAACGTTAAGATTTTGCATTCTGATTGGATATTCCTGCTTCCATTCTGAAATATCTCATTAGCTCTTGAAAAGATACACAAAACTTTGATTGTGGGGGCACATTCTAACCAATTTGAGTCTAATGAACGGCCCTGATGTGCACAAGTGTGCAGTCGCGATGTACGAAGTCGGCCACTTTGGGAAGAATATGATTCCTATAAAGGCGAGGCTAGACCCGAGCATGGCAATTCCTGCTCCAGTTGCCGCCTCTCATTCTTCAGCAGCACCTCCCCCTATCCACAAACAAAAATATATGCGTGAGTAGTGGAAAGAATATATAATTTACAATCAGTTCATTTATGATAAGTGGTCAGTCATGTTACCAGTTGAACAGAATCCTACGTGATATATGACATTCTATAACGGTTGCATTAGCTTTAATATATAGATAAGTATAACTGACGACTAGTTTAGGGCGGATTATACGCATTCTTTTCTTCGTTGTTCATGAGAAATATATATTTATGATTTTTCAAAGTAAATAAATAAATAAATAAATAAAACCCCTTTAGCGCTATAGTTTGCAAAAGAGTGTCTTTTAAATGCTTTTGTCAAATAACCTAATTTCTTATTCTACATATTAAAATAATTTTAAGATCATTTTCGTATATCAAACTATTTTTTCAGTCTCACAATGGTTGTGTTTTCTGCTTTAATTTAGGAACGTTGAATCCTAAATAACAAGCCATTAATTATATAAAAAATCATAAATTTTAGTCAATTTTATATGACTAGTTTAAACTTTAAAAATTAGTACTAAATTGTTCAAACTTTTATTGTTTAGCAAAAATGGTATGATGTTAAAATTTTCATTAATGTTTGCCACGTCAAATTAGTATTTTTCTCACATATAAATTTTATTATTTAATTAATTAAAAATATTAAACATACTAAAATAATTATGAAGTAAAACATTTGGAGTGTATAATTATTTTAAGATTTTTAATTAAATAATAAAATTTATATGTGACAGTTATTTGGTAAAAATACAAATCTCGTATTTGTTTTAATGCTACTTTTTAAGATCATAAAATTAAATAAGGTTTAATTTTTTTTAATTAATCCAATAATTTATCTTGCATCGATAACTATCAATAATTTGGAACTAACAATTCCCTCGTTGAGTACACAAGAATTTTACTTGCAATTTAAGAATAAGAACATGTAATTTTGAAACTGAATACTTTTAAATTTTAAAATGTTTATTTTTTTCAAAAAAAAGATAATATATAAATTCAAAAAAGATAATTACATACCATCTTTATTTTATTTTGTCATGGTAGAATAAATGTTTTGAATGGATAAGATAATCATAAATATTTGTTTATATTATAAGAAAAATTTTAGACAGTTTATTATTAAATTATGTCTAAATAAAATATATCCTATGACGGATATCAACAGTATTAATTTATTAACTTACAAATATTAGAAATTTATTTAAATTTTTTATAAAAATATATTTTACTTTTGAAAGTTTCTTTTACAAAGTAGCTAGCCCACATCTACCTTAAGCCATCCATTTCATAGTTAACGTTCTACAAGTAGTTCCTGGCGTAAGTACAAACACAAATAGTACTTTAAGCTCACTCGTTTCTTCTTCTTTTTCTAACTCTTCCGATATACTTTCACCAGTAGTCAACAGCTTCATGCATATATTCTCGGCCCTTTTTTTTTGCAAGCCAAGTTGTTTATATGAGAAACACAGTAGAACTAGTGGACTTACTTGCTTCTGCTTTTCCGGTCCAAACTGCATCTTTCTTCTCATGATCTTTGATCCTTCCCACAAATTCCTTTTCTATCAGAAAGAGACGTGCATTTGCGTGAATTGTCTATCCCACTTTAGTTAACGAAGAAACTTGCATACAGAATAAAAATCATTGGCGGGCTTGTAATTGTATATTTATGTTGCTGTCCTATACTAGGTAGGGAATATTCAATGAACCAGAAACAAAAATAGAATAAAAAGAAAAGAATAACTGCGAAAGCTACAGTGACTTCATGTGTGTTCATTTTCGTGTAAAGTTGTCAAAATTGGCCTTAAACGACTCTAGAATCGTTATTGTGGCATCTCAACCTTCAATAAGTACGTAAATAATAAATTTACTTCAATCGTAGACAATATAAATTATTAGTTACAATAATTTTTTTACCTAAAACACTATAAATACATGACCAAATATTGAGAAGAAATCAATGTTGGTGAGAAAAAAAATTTGGCACCATATGATCGACAAAGAAAAAAATGTAAGCAGTATTATTTGGCTACGTTTTATGCTATCGTAGCTATAAATGTTTTGATATGTTTTTGTAATTCCGTAAGTATTGTCTTTTAACTACAAGTGTGTGAAAATATAGCCAAAAACCTTTTCCAACTTTTTGTGTAATTCACAGTATTAAGCAATTTTCATTATTTTCTATATAATATCTCAACATATTTTTCACTATGAATTATTTGCTCATTATTATCAAATTACCCCATCCTAAATAATTTTTAGATGTTCACCATTAAATTTGTTTAATGTCAATATTAAGTTGAGTGCCAATAAAGCAAATAAATATTAAATTATAAAGAAACCGTATTAATTCAAAATGATTAGCATTTCTTATATAAGTAACATTATATACTATCATCAAATTGTATCAACAAAAGTAATATAACATTAGTAGGCGATTCTTTGTTCCTACCCAAAATATTAATAATAGTTTGAGCATTCAGTATAGTTTGTAAACAAAACAATATGGACAAAAAAATCATAAATTGGAATATGTATGAACTTATTGTCGAAGATCAGCCAAAAATATTATCCAAATTCATATACCTGTAACAAATAACAAACTTGGTTAAAATCAACTAAAATTATTATGAGAAAATTGATACACTAATTATTTGGTTTAAATTAAAGCAAACACAATATAACTTTACCATTCACAATATGGTCACTAATTAGTTGCATCTTCATCCATTCTGTAATTCGAAAAAAAGTATTAAAATTAAATTAGAGTATATCTAGGAAGTGATGGAATAAGGCTAGGACTTAGCAAAGCTCGGATTGCTAATTTAGCTCGAGTTTCTTCTCCTTTAATTACTTTAGCCTTTAATGCAGCCTTAAGGTTATTGTTCTCCTTTTGAAGCTATTCAATAATTATCTTATATGTAGATTTTAAAACATTTGGCTTGGACCGCTAAATGTGTACCAAATATTGTATCATAAACCTCATTTGCACGGAGGTCAATCCTCATATTTATACTTTTCCAACTTCTTTTGCATCTTATTCTAAAATAAAGAAAGAAACTTAATATTCAATCAACATATTATTATTATATTAATAAATAAGCAAAAATATTAAGCAAACTTTTATAATTACATAATTGCTTTATGATTCTTGTGACACTCATCATTTACCTTTTTTATAGTAAGCAAGTTTATATAGTGTGATCCTATTATATTGTTATCCTTTTAGTTCTTTCTCACTCTATTTTATGAAATAAAAAATCAAACACAATATATAATTTAATTATTATTCATTAAAGTATAACTTACAAACATATATCTCATATATTTATTTCAGATAACTACAAATGACTTGGACCTTTGATTATGAGGTAATTTCATTTTTAATTTGCTCATCCTTACCTTCTCACAATGTTTTTAAATTCAGGAAAAAATAGATTTAGTCGTTAATTCATCTGACAAGATTAATGCAAGGAAATATTAACGTAAAAAATCAAACATAAATTTTTGGATTAGACCAATAGTGACACAAACTATTATAATTTTGTTCAATCATTCTTTCTAGTACGTGGCTTCATGGCTCCTATCAAAAGCAAAAGACTTCTGACACTTGGAACGATGATCCCTAGTCTTTTATTTCAATAATGAAGCAAGACAGTTTGAAACTTTTAGGTTCCCAATATCCATAACATTCAATTTCAACTTTGAATAATAAGTAGAAATATAATTAATCTCAAATTCATTGAACAATGTTACATAAATTTAAAGAATTAAATAATTACCATAACTTTTTTCCAATGTATATTTAAGCAACTTATCTGCTTTCAAGTGCTTAACATGTTTCAAACAAGGTAATTCTATTATTGCAATAATTCCTAACTTATTTGATAATTTTGCATATTGGACCTTGTTTACAGGATGACCTTGCTCATTGTCAATATGTATAGATAACCTACAATTCATTGCAACATTTTTTCATTGTGCAATTCACAACCTCTAGTCTTATCTTTACCTCTTTTTTTTAAGTATTAGCATTGGAAGCTATTAACAAATGGATGATAAGAAAATGTTTAAACTATAAAAATATATATTAGAGCAAATGTACACTTAAAGAAACATGCAATACTAGTTTTGTTATTGTTTGAGGAAGAATTATTGGTGTTTAGGAGTGAAAGGCAGAATTTTGTTGTTGCTATATTGTAGCACTGTAATAGAAGATGCTCTATTTCCTTTAACAATAAATGGATATGATAAAAATATGTATAAATTATAAAGATATATATTAAAGTATATGTAAACTTGAAGGCATGGAGAATTTTCAAACATGCATTACTAGCTTTATTGTTGTTTTAGGAAGAATATTGTTATTAGTTAGGAATTGAATTTCTGGCATTAACTGATTGATCTGGTTAAAGTTACACATTGCTATGTTTTGGAATTTTTCTAACGCCGCCTTCTTTCCTTTATTTCTATTAGGTGTTATGATGTTGGATGTATATAAGAAAAAATAAACATCATATTGAAAATAATAAATATAACATAGATGAAATAGGACAAAAGAAAAACTTACATTAGTAAGAAAGATAACATATATGAAATAAAATAAAGAAAAACATAATATTAACATTAGTAAGACAAGTGTTACCAATATTATAGTAAAATAATAGAAAGAACATTTTTAAGACACATTCAATCATTATAAATAAGATCTTCAAAATTATCATCATTAATTGCATTGTGATTCAACTCTTTATCGCTATTATATTAAACCAAAGTATCATCATTGTCACATAATTCTTCCTCAACATAGTCTTCACCCCTTTTCATAAAATTGTCTTGTACTTTTGTTGCTTCTAATATATTGGGATCAACATCCATCATATAAAATGATGATATATCCTTATCTTCAATTTTAAGTGCTGTATTATTCCCCTGTGATTCAAACTCTTGATATAATTCATCACTATCTTGATCCATTTCACCATTTCTCTTTCACATACATAAAAAAGATTTTAATATTCAAACGTCCAGACAACGTGCCAATTACTGCCCAATATAGTGTCATTGAGATTGAACACTTTCTTTACTTTACTCGCAAGTACAAATGGTTTATTTTCGTACCAAGTATTACTAGCATTCATCCCTTTGTCACCAAGAATAAATCATTTGCACTTAAATAGAATAACCTTTCTATCATTGATTTAATCTAACTCAATTATTTTAGAGATAATACCATAGAAGTCAATAAAGTCATCCTTATATTGTTCTTTAACAATAACCCCACAATTTTGGCTTCTAAAGTGACTGTAACATTCTTTTTTGTGAAATCTAACCTCATTAACAATACAACCTATATATTTTTTTTTACACATATGAGGCTCAAATCCCAAAGCATATAATTTTGCAACCATATCATCTTTAGAAAAATAAAAATCACTAAAAATTAATGTTGTAATACTAACGACAATGTTCTTCTTTTTACTTTTACACAGATAAATTATTCGAGTCCTAAACTATGAGAAGAAGTTTATCTTATGCCTTTCTTCAACATTAAATTTATTTCTAATCTCACTTTTGTGCTCTCTAATTAAAATGTAAAGTGATGTAAGAAAAAGAAAGGTTGAATATTAAAATATAATATGAAGTAATATACATACTCCATATATAAGTCAACTTCCTCACAATTATTCAAAATGTACCAATAGCCAATTTCAAGTTCATATTTAGTTAACTACAAATATTTTCCTACTTTAAGTGGGCTTACTTTTTGAGAGAAAATAGATAAGCCACTTTTAGTTAAAATCGAAGTTACGTTCTTTTTAATTAAATTGTGTATGAACATTATGTAAGTACATAGAATAAAATTTCAAGCATTTATTTGACACATAGGCCTCTATAATATAGCCTTTAGGTTAAGCTCTATTGTATACATAATGCTTAAGAGAGACTAAAACTATAAAAGTATAAAAGATCAATATTTATTACTAAATAATAGAAAAAGATAATTATTATAGAATTGAAAATAAATTATCTTTCAACTAGGAACATCCAATAAAATTGAACTGAGCCATAAAATTTTGTCTTCTATGACAAGTGAATTACCAAATACACCATAATATTAAAGAACGATGGCAAAAAAACTATTTTAAGCTTACAAAGAATCAAAGCAATGTCTTTTTCCATTGGTTCAAGTTTTTCTATTTTCAGTATTCTATAACATAATTGCTTTAAAAAAATCACCCAATTAAATTAAAGTTGTCGATACAGCCTTCAACAAGGACTAATATATTCTAACATGAAGTAATAGTTATGGAAGCACATGATAGTCATGGCATTTAAGCCATACATTTTTTTTCATCATTTGCATTGACACAATGAACTGTATTAGAGGCAAACACACTAGAAAAATTAAGCAATTTAATAAATTGGCAAAAAATTTGTTTCTTATTTTTTAAAATAGTGTAACAAATAGGTGGAATCATGTATAACCTATCATATCTCCTTTTTAATTGCAACTCTTTTCTCATAATCATATCTTCCAAGTCTAATCTAACCGTAATTGTTTATTTAAATTTGCCATCTATACCCATCAAAGCGCTTAAATATTCTCATAAATGTTTTTTTTCAATATACATGATATTAAGATTATGCCTCAATAGTAAATATTGCTAATAAGGTATACTTAAAAATATTTTTTCCAATTGTGATAAATATAAGTTTATTTTGGTTTCTATTACTTAGGTGTTTGTCAGATGTAAACTCTTGCAAATATGATAATTGATCTAGCACATTATCTCCCAATAAGTGCAAAAGAGCTTTTATATTCTACATTGATATTAAACAATTTGCTTCTCCTCCATCTATGCCTACGTGCCAAGTAATGATGGTGTCCCATATAATATATTTTCCTTTGTAGCTTTATAGAATGAGTTTGATGATTACACACAAGGCATGTCATATACTATTTAGTACTTCATCCAAACAAATTGTCATAGGCTGGAAAATCATTTATAGCCCATAAAACAACCATATGCATTTTAAATTTTTCATTGACTATAGCATCATAAGTTTCCAACCCAAATTCTCAAAGATCTTTTAAATCATCAATTAATGGTTGCATGTATATATCAATATTTTTGCTAGGAGAAATAGGCTTTAGAATAAGCAAAGACAATAAGAAAAAA
>JANZLC010000002.1:9352348-9363147 GCA_026413385.1 Erythroxylum gracilipes | reverse complement strand
TATGTAATGAATTTTGACTGATTGATCGTACTAGCATGCCACTCTTATGGGGTATGTACTCGGATATCACCATAGATGTCCGGTATGTGTCTTGTGGGAGTGGGGTGCTACAAATGTACTAGATCTTGTACCCCCCAGGAACCTCTGTGTGTACAGGTATGGGTTCCTGTTCCTGTACAGGCATGGTACAAAGACCTAGATTTACCGAATCTATCTGTATAAGTAGCAGGTACATGATAACTGTAGTATCCACCCTGCTATCATCCGAAGGGTCAAAGTGTCCAACATCATCATAGACATCGTATTCTAGAAACTTAGCTGTTTATAATTCCACTATTCCGGTCCCTCCTCTACAGTAAAAGTTGTAGCTTTAAAGTAGTCAGGATATCTTACCAAATAGCAATGAGCACAACAAGTATGCAATTTATCTTTATAAGAATTATACTACCTTAGTAGGTCAGCCCCATATACAAATGTATGCAAAACTGGGTTTCCACACTTTTAAATAATCAGGTAGAATAACCTTGTACTGCATCAACTTATTTAAGTCCTTTAGGGTGCAGTTATATCTTTCAGAAACACACCATTTTGCTCAGAACTACTCGGCATAGTAAATCAAGTCACTATTCTAACTAATTCCAAATGTATGAGAAACAGACCTTTTAAAGTCCTGAAACACCACGTTTATTATGATATTCTCTTCCATGGTCAAATATGACTATCTTGATGAATTTTTCCAATTAGTTCTCAACCTTCAGTTTTTAAGCAAAAACATATAACTGTAAAGGGAATAATCATCAATAAATGTCAAAATACATTTAGAATTGCACAATGCAACTGTACAATGTCTACCGATATCTTTATGTATCAGAATCAACAAGTCAAAAGTATAAGTTGACCTCAATATCTTTATTAGTCAACTTACCTCTGCAACAGTAAGCACATGTTCCCAGATCATCATAATCTAGAATTGAGAAATGCTTTCCTTGATCAATCTCTCAATCCTAGCTCTGGAAATGTGGCTTAAACTTTTATGTCACATCATGTATGACTTCTCATTCATCAAGGTTCTTCATTTCATAACTTGTTTAGCAAGATGCGAAGAAGCATTTATCTAATTCGGGGTAAGGCACATTCAATATAAACTATATGACAAGAAAGTTATAACATTATATTTTGTATTAAACAACAATTGTACAACAGAAGCATTAAATACAAAACATTAACCCTCTTTGTCCAAAATTGATCAAAATATCACATATAAATGTGTCGTGTAAAAACCAAAATGAACCTTTCTACAAGGTTCAATACATACATTCCTCATAGATATTACTTATACTTCTTCATTGTTGTCAACCATCAGCTCCTCCTTCCCTTTAATTGCTTTATCCTGGATATGAACCACTACATTGTGGAAGCACCTTGATCAGATGTTTCACTAAATAGACCCCGAGTACTTAATGCAACTATCATAAATTAGATTCATAAATTGATAAGCTAAGGAGTAACTTGATGGTATTAGTCTTTCCTTTTAGGCCTTATACTATTGGTTTCCTTATGTCCCTAGGACCTTTACCAACATTGATTTGACTAATGTCAGAATGTGGAGAAGATTTGAACTTTCTACCTTTGAACTTAGCAGGTTCCATCTTTGTCTTCCCTTTAATTTCTTTGAGGGTTGTAAGAGTAGCAAACTTGAGCTTCTCCTCCTCAACAATGCAATGGGCTATCAAAACATTGAAGTCTCATTCCTCATCCAACAAGTAATATGTCATCACCATATTACTAAACTCTGGAGACAGTGTATTTAAAGTCTGGTGAATAATGAAGACATCAGAAAGAGGAATATTTAATATCTTCAGTCTTTTGTGAAGATGAATCATTCTCGATATGTACTTCATTACTCCCCCTTCTCTTGTATATCTCATGAAGAATAATTCTTTCATCAAGGCACTTATCTCAACATTAGGTGAGATTGTATACCTCTGGGAAACATTATCAAGAAACTCCTTCACTATGTCTGCATCTGGAAGTCCACTTAGTAAATGGTCAGGTATGGATTTTTTAATAGTCATCAAATATAATCTGTTAGACCGAGCCCAGGCTTCATAGGATGCTTTATGAACTCTCGAGCTCATGGATGTAGGTGGAGATGACCTATCCAACCGTATGGTTATATCAACCATAGCTATCTCTATAGTATTCAAGACATCTTCTATCCACTTCTTTGTATTGAAATCGGTTAGAGTTTCAATGTTGACATTGATTTTGTTGACCGAAAAGGTGGCTTCAAAATAACAATGTTTAAATCAGCACAGATGTAGGACAACAACGATACTCAAAGCCATTAAATAGTATCTTTATTAAAAATCCAGTCACACATATTATGAAAGATCTGTGGGCATAATACATAATATATGCAACTAAACCTCCATACAAAAGCGATCAAAGTAAAAACCATTAACTCTTATGACACTACCAACTGTGGGCGAATAGATCATTCAAGCAATGACTTTCTTCTATCTAATGCTTTTATACACATCCAAAATTTCATGTAAGGCCAACACTTGTGGGCAAAATAACCAAACATGAGACCAGAGACATCCCCTAACGTGTAAGCAGAATAATTTAAAATACTGACTCGAAAGGCCACTGTGGTGACTACATCCTCATTAGCACTCAAAATGTCTACAAACACAAGGGATACATCTTTATGTTATCCTCACATTCTTTATGGGCATATGATATGTGACAATATAACATTAATAAATGCAAAAATCCTAATGTACAGTCTCATTGTCACACACTCGTGTTGAAGACATTATTTGAAAACTCCTTTTGAGACTTTTGTTAAAGAAAAATCTCATTAGAACAACTATTGTGCATTACCGGACACTAAACCGACCACCCGAGACACGAGAGCCTCATGTATCTCCCTTATGGCAAGTTCGTTGCATGAAAATTCACTCAAAAATGGTTTCAGAACGTCTTAATTCCTTTTCCAAGCGACTATCATGCAATCCCAAACACTAAACTTAAGACCCGAGACACAAAAACTTGAAGTATCTCCCTCATGTGATGTTCGAAACATGAAAATTCACTCAAAATTGGATTCAAAATACCTTAAGTCCTTTTTTTGGAGTTAAACTTTAATTTATTACTAATGTAATATATCCAGAAAATGGAAAAACTCACTTTATGAATTTCTCGGACTCAAAAACTGACCCAAAATACCCCGAGGCACCCTTATGGGAAATCTAAAACTTTTTTGTGTTCTTTTTTTCCTTTGAAAATACTATAGAGAAAACGTACAGCTAATGGCAGCATGACATTAGCACTGTGTCAACACACTATAGCGCTAACATCATCTGCTGACGCCAGCATGATGTCAGCTGCAAGTGGAGTTTGAGCGACACGCCTCGACAATGAAAGGGGCGTGCTCAGCACACGCTAGACGGGGCCCGCTCGCGCTTATCTGATGGCGCGTGCAACGTACACGCAGACACATGGCACGACACAGTCTACCCACATGTCGGCTTGTGGCTGGAGTGTACTGAGCACGCGCCAAACTTACCACCTCTCGAGGCGGTACTGTGCGCAGTCGAGCAAATGTTGCACACGCACCCAACTGTCTCTGTCGGGCGGCCGAAAATTTGTGATTTTTGGTAAGTTTTGGGCTGATTTTTTATACTTTCGAGCTCATTTTCACCCCGTTTCTCAAGGCTATACACATGTATACTACTTTTATGTAATAAAAAGCAAGAAAAAATCAAGAAACTGAAGTTAAAGCTCCGAAAATCTTATGGAGAGAAAACTGAAAAATCTTCATTTTTAGCTACCCAATCATGTCACTACTTAATACCACATGTAATACGTAACGGTACCTTAGTTACGTATCTCGGTTTAAACGTGAAAAGGAAAGAAATGAAGAAATGAGAAAATACCTAATTTTGGTCTTCGTAACTTCAAACGAGCTTTCTAAAGCCAACGAGCTCGAATTCACCGCCACCTTCATGGGAACTCCTCTTCGGGACACAGGTAAGGTCTTTCTATAGTTTTCTCAAAATGTAAGGTCTCTCAACGAGTCAGAGAATCCTTATACTTACGATTGATTATCTGAGCAACTGTAGAATACCTTAACCTTTATATATAGCTTCCATATTATGCTTTCCTATCACAAGGCCGATATGGGTCTGGTCCACACTAATCGAGATCTATTTTTTTACTAGACTTCGAACCATTAATTTAGATCATTTATTGAGCCACTTTATTATCTTTATTTTGATCAAATTATGTAACTTAACCGATAAATTATTAAAAAACCAAAAAATACAATTAAATATTATCCAACTTTATGGGAAATTACAAAAATGTCTAATAGGTCTCACCAGAGGAATGAATACTATTCTAGAACGATATTCGTTCCTTCAATATCAGCCATTGATACTAGTAGGTATCGTTAATTTTCGTTCGATACCGACCGGTATGTACAATACAAGGACATACCAGCTGGTACCATAAAATTTGGAAAAGTTAAGGACCTATTTGTAATTTTTAAAAAAATTTGCCTAAAATGCTAAACCTAACCCCCCCCCCCCCGACCTCTATGACACTCTCTAAGTCTCTCTCGAACCTTCTCTTTGCTTCTGTTTTTTTGTCTCTCTCTCACAGTCTCACTTCACCTGTTCACCGCCGTCGCCGTCGTCCCCCTGCGGTCTCTGTCTTCTCCACTCTCTCGAACCTTCTTCTACCTTCTGTCTCATTTTTTCTATCTCTCTCTCACCGACTCTCACTTCTTCACTCACCACCATCATTGTTCTCTCTTTCTCATTCTCCTCTTCATCTCCGACGATACTAGTGATTGGTCCCTCTCCAGTGGTGATGCTCCTTCCCTCATCCTCCCCAATCCTCGCCAGCATTAGAGGACAGAGATCCTCCTTCGGCTCCTCCCTTGGCGTCCCCCAAGATGCCACCGTCTTCAACGTTCCTTCACGAGGTCCATTGCATCACGTCGTCACCCTGAACGTTTGAAGGAGGAGAGAAGGTCGCAGCTTAACCACATCTACACCCGAAGCCTCTGGCCGTCACCTAACCCAATGACACGAAGACGTAACCCAAAGACCCGAAGCTAGTTAATTATTTTGGGTGTGTTTTTTGAGTTTTCAAATTTTTTTCCTGCATAATTGCATTTTATTGTGTTTGATTGGATGTTGGATTTGTGAATTAGTTGGATGTTGGAACTTGATTTTGTGATTTGCTACGTGTACCTGGGTTGGATATTGGAATTGAAATGTTGAATGATCATGGTTTTGTTTTGTCATTTGTGATTTGAATATTGGAAATGAAATTGTGAATGTTTGAGTCACAGTGATGAATGAGTTATTTGGTTGTTCTGTTTGGTTATAAAGATTGGTTTAATTTTATCAGAAATTTATGATAATTTTTTGGATGAATGAAATGCACGACCTTATTGATTTTGAAACTTGAAAGTTGAACCTGAAACAACTTAAATTTAAAACAAACATAATCTGATAATATTAAAGTTGTAAAATTATAAAAACTTAAATCATTAATTGAAAATTAACGTTGTAACTTGTAAATCAAAAATTGTATTTTATTTTTAATATTTGGTTATTGAATTTAGGTAAATAATTAGTTGAATATAAAATTATACAATTGAAAATTAATAATAATTCGGTTGTAGTTAATGATAATATTTGCCTATTTGGGTATTAGTTTTGGGTAAATAATTAGTTGAGTATAAAATATGTTGAACTTGAATTATTTAGTAAGATATATGTGTGGGGTATCATAAATATTTATAATAGATAATGTGTGAAAGTAGTGAAGCAATAAATGTATCCTAAAAAGAACTTTTTTGTTTTCAAATTGTGAATATGTTGTTATTGTAGGTTCCAATCATTTATACTTAGACTTATTAATGTCAATTAAAAATTGTACAAGCAACTTATATATTTAAGAACGAAATATAGAATGGTGTATATAATATTATGGTTTGATAGAAATGAAAGAAGATTCAAAGCTTTAAATAAGAAGAAAAAAAAACATTTCTAAAGAAGTTATATCCTTCAACTTGATCGGTTGATCCTTATATTATGAATATATCTTCCAACTTGATCATCATGTTATGAATAGATGTGTATGAACAATTGTGTAAGATATGTCATTCATTATTTGGCAATTATGTAAATCATATCATACCTTCAACTTGATCCTCATGTTTGAAACTTTGAATTGAAATTGTTGGAAATGGAAATTGTTTATGTATGATTTGTGGATGTTGGAAATGGAAATTGTTGAAAATTGTTAGAAATAGAAATTGTTTTATGAATGTATTGTTGGAAATGGAAATTGTTTATGTATGATTTATGGATGTTGGAAACGGAAATTGTTTATGTATGATTTGTGGATGTTGGAAATGGAAATTGTTTATGTATAATTTGTGGATGTTGGAAATTTCACATAACCTAAGGGCAAAAAGATAATTTCACCATGTTTTGGTCAAAGAATAGTCAATATTCTAGGCCCTTCATCATGTATGGCCGTGCATCCCATTACTAAAGACTTGAAACATTTTGTTTTAATTAAAAGAAAGGAGAAGAGAGGAGGAGAAGAACCATTTTCGGCTATCACTAAAATCCTACCCTTTTTTTGAATCTTCAACCTAAATCAAGGGGTTTTAAGCTAAATTGGGATCAAGGAACTCAAATTTATCATTAGATTTGAGAAATTCTCAAAGGATTTTAAGATATCACCAAAGGAAGGTTTAGGTAAGTTTTATCTCATCTTTCTCTACATTATGATTTTGAGTTTGGTGTTAAGATATGTTGTTTTCCATGCTTGAATACACATGAAACATGGTTTAGATGAATGAAATGATCGGAAATATTCGGGGATGTTACCGTAATCAGATTACTTGGATTGCCACCTGATCGGGAGTTTGATTTTACTATTGACTTAGTCTGGGGACGACACTAATATCTATACCATCGTATCGCATGACACCAGCAGAATTGAAATAGTTGAAGATTCAATTACAAGAGTTATTGGACAAGGGCTTCATCAGGCCAGGTCATTCATTATGGGGAGCATCAGTATTGTTTGTCAAAAAGAAGGATGGAAGCCTCCGCTTATGTGTTGATTATCAGCAGTTAAACAAGGTTATCATCAAGCATAAATATCCACTCCCCAAGGTCAATGACTTGTTTGACCAGTTAAGAGGAGCTACAATATTCTCAAAGATAAATCTAAAGTCTGGGTACCATCAGTTGAAGATTGATGAGAATGATATGCACAAGGCTGCTTTGTGGATGAGGTATGGACACTATGGATTTTTGGTGATGCTGTTTGGATTGAAAAATGTACCTGCAGTATTTATAGATTTCATGAATAGGGGTTCCATCCTTATTTAGATCAATTTATCATAGTCTTCATTGATGATCTTCTGATTTATTCTAAGGATGAAGAGAAGCATGCTAGACACTTCGGATTGTGCTACAAATACTTCACAAAAGACAGTTGCATGTGAAGTTCTCAAAGTGTGAATTTTGGCTAAGGGAGATAGGATTCCTTGGGCATGTGGTATCAGGGGAAGGAAATTTTTATAGATTCGAAGAAAGTGGAAGCTATACTTGAATGGGAACAACCTAAGAATGTGACAGAAGTCCATAGCTTTCTGGGGTTAGCTAGTTATTATCGGAGATTTGTTGAGGGTTTCTTAGTACTTGTAGCCCCTTGTCCAGGCTTACCCAGAAGGGAATAAACTTTCAGTGGGATGACAAATGTGAGGCGAGTGTCCAGGAGCTGAAGAGGCGATTGACTTCTGCGCCAGTGCTAGCTCTACCTACCCAGGGGGTTGGGTATGAGGTGTACAGTGATGTCAGTCGCCAGGGACTTGGCTGTGTACTTGTGCAGGTCGGGCGAGTGATTGCATATACTTCTAGACAGCTGAAGAAGCACGAGTTAAATTATCCTACACATGATTTGGAGCTCACAACGGTAGTGTTTGCACTCAAAATTTAGGGGTCGTTTGGTTCTACTTCTGTTTTTTCTGTTGTAATTTTCAGTTTTCATTTCTAGTTTTTTGTTTCTTTTTTTCAAATAAAAATAAAAACCTGTTTGGTTGTTAATATTAATATAGTTATATTTTTATCACTGATAATAATTACATATTAGATAAAATTTAAAGATAAATTATTTTAAATAAATAAATTTATTTAATCTGTTATATAATATTTATTAACAAATTATTAATAAAATACATAATTTATAAAATAATATTTATTTATAAAATAATATTTATTTGAAATATGTTTTAGTTATTAAATCAAATTTATTTGAATATTTATATATTTTAAATTTAATTATATTCATTAATAATTATTAAAATTTAATCACATATAATTTAATTATAAAACTTAAATAAAATAAAATTATTCATAATTTTAACTGATAAATAATTTTAATTTATTAAATATATAATCTTGAATTAAATTATTCATATTTTATTAATAATTAAATAATTAAATAATATATATTTAAATGATAGTAAATCAGATTATGAAAAAAAAGAAACAAGAAATAAAAACTATTTTTATGGTTTTCATAATTTTTGAAAACTGGAAGAAACCGAAACCAAAAACCGAAACTAAAAACTCAAACAAACAATTTTTTTTACTGAATTTGAAAACAAAAACAAAAAACCAAAAATAAAAATGAAAACAAACACCCCCTTAGAGATATTATCTTTATGGGGAGACTTGTTATATATATGCTGACCACAAGAGTCTGAAGTACCTAATGACACAGAAGGAGCTAAACCTTAGACAAAGGAGATGGTTGGAATTGAGGTTGGAATTGATTAAGGATTATGACTTAATAATTGACTATCACCTGGGAAAAGCAAATGTGGTAGCTAATGCACTGAGTCGTAAGTCCTGTTTGGTTGTAAATGTTAAGCAAAATCCTTACATGACATATTTGATGAGTGTACGGAGCCTTGGGGTTGGCCTCTCAGTGGCAGAGGATGACGGAACATTGCTAGCACGTTTTGAAGTTCGGTCAACATTATTTGATGAGATCAAGAGATCGCAGATCGATGATCCCGAGTTAAGAGTCATTCACGAGAAATTGCCATCCAAAGAGAGAGAGGGGTTCAGATTGAGAGAAGACGGGTTGTTAGTCTTTAGAGACAGAGTCTGTGTCGGAAGACCAGGGTCTCAAGCGAGCTATCTGGGAAGAAGCTCACAGTTCGGCTTATGCTATATATCCTAGTAGTACCACGATTTATTGAACTCCTAGAGAGACTTATTGGTGGTCAGGGATGAAGAGAGAGATAGAGGAATTTGTGGCCAGATGTCTTCCCTGCCAACAGATTAAAGCAGAGCATTAGAAACCAACGGGTATGTCACAATCTTTGCCTATTCCAGAATGGAAGTGGGATCATGTGACAATGGATTATGTAGTTGGACTACCTCGTACATCGAAGGGTCATGATGCTATTTGGGTTATAGTGGATAGATTGCGAAGTCTGCTCATTTTCTGCCTATCCATACAACCTACTCATTGAAGAGAATGGCAAAGCTGTATATTGATGAAATTGTGAAGCTGTACGAGGTGCTAGTTTCTATAATATCAAATAGAGATCTGAGATTCACCTCACGATTTTGGCCAAAATTCCAGAAATCTTTAGGGACTAAACTGAAGTTCAGTACTGCGTTCCAGCCCCAAACCGATGGTCAGTCAAAGAGGACCATTCAGACATTGGAGGACATGCTGAGAGCATGTGTGATGGAATTTCAAGGGAGTTGGGACCGACACTTGCCTTTGATAGAGTTTTCTTATAACAATAGTTATCAAACAAGTATCGGTATGCCACCATATGAGGCACTTTATGGGAGAAAGTGCAGGACACCTCTATGTTGGGATGAGGTTGGTACAGCCAAATTCGAAGGAGTCGAATCGATAGAAGTTACCACTCAGAAGATAAAAGTCATTCGAGAGAAGATGAAAGTCACCCAGGATCGTCAAAAGAGTTATGTGGATAAGAGGCGAAGACCATTAAAGTTTGCAATTGGTGACATGGTTTTCCTTCGGGTATCACCATAGAAAGTTATTATCCAATTTCAGAGCTGAGGGAAGCTGAACCCTCGATATATCGGACCTTTCCGTATTTTGGAGCGTGTCAGGACTGTGACGTATAGGTTGGAATTGCCACTGGATTTGGATAGGATCCATAATGTGTTCCATGTCTCGATGCTTAAAAAGGACATACTGGATCCATCTCACGTTGTAGAGACACCTCCAGTAGAGTTGAGAGAAGACCTAAGTTTTGAGGTGAAACCAATTCAGATTTTGGATCGGCAAATAAAGAGATTACGCAGCAAAGAGGTACCTACGATCAAAGTTCTTTGGAAGAGTGACAGGGTCAAGGAGATGACATGGGAGCTTGAAGATACTATGAGATGTCAGTACCCTCATTTATTTGTGTCCTCGACTTAGGAGTTTGAGGAAAAAACTCTTTTGAGGAGGGGAGGACTTGTAACGCCAGACTCTTTGAGCCCTTTTGTATTGTTTTGTATTTTCAAATACTATTGTATATTTATATATAAATGGTTGTATATGAGTTCAAAGATGTATTTAAATCCTTTTAGGTATATATGTCAGTTATTTATTGTAGCACCCCACTCCTGCAATGACCCGAACCCGATATCGTTGGGGATATCCGAGTCCTTGTCCCGCGAGGGTGGCGTGCTAAACACTCGATCACTCAGAAGTCG
>JANZLC010000002.1:9316605-9334335 GCA_026413385.1 Erythroxylum gracilipes | reverse complement strand
TTTATATTTTTAATTATTAAATCAAATTTTATTTGAAATTTATATATTTTAAAAATATTTTTAAATTTAATTATATTATTAATAATTATTAAATTATAAATTAAATTAAGATATTTATAATTTTAGTAATAATTAATTTTAATTAATTAAATATATAACATATTTAATTGATAATAAATTAAATAATATATGTTTTGTTTCATGTTTCAATTCTACTTGGTTGTTTCCTTATCACAGACTCTTGTTGTAAATTGTAATAATTTGAGAGTTAAAGATATTTATTGTTCTTTTTATTGGATATTATGACGTAATTATTATTTATTATATAATGAAAATTGAAATTGTAATATTTTAAATACTTTATATTGTTTTTAATTTTATATTTGTATGATGATGATTGTCTTTTTTCATAAAAATTGTGGTTATTATTTATATGTGAAATATTTAACAATTATTGTTATTTCATATTAATTGTGATTATTATTTATTATTATGATTTTTGGAGACATGGTTAAAAATATACAGTACAACTGTATAATATGACAATGAGCTATTTTGCAATTTTTAAAAAACTTTAAGGACTATATTATAAATTTAAAACATTATCCAAAACGGTACCTGGTATTAACCGGTATTGGTACAGTACTGTACCAAAACCTAATCCGAAACTAAATTCGGTACGATATTCACAACATTTACTTCTTCCTACCAAGTTTCTCTTTTCATCTGTATATAGGCAATTACGACCAGTATTGACTCTTTAGACACTGTTTTCATTTTGATGCTCCAATCCTTTGAAATTGACGAGGGATATGGAATGACCACATGTTTTTACCATGTCTAGAATTATATAAGGTGGACAATGGGAATCATTGCATCTTAGGGTATGTTTGGTTGAACATAAAGTTTTTAATGGAATGGAATGAAATAAAATGAAATTGAATGATTTATAATGGAATAGAATGAAAATAGATGTAATATTAGAAAATTGTTATTTGGGAGGGATGGAAGGGTTTACAATGTAATACAGTGAAATATTGTTTGGATGAAGGATTTATAATGTAATATAGTTTAAAGTTGTTTATCATTTTATATTCCATCATCAACTCCTCGAATCGGAGGTTTTTTATTTTTATTGTTTAAGATGAAATTGTTAGAAATATGTTAGCTAATATAATCACAACATTAATTCCATATTCATGACCATTAATCGAATTGCCTAATGTATGTTTAATAACTATAATGATATGGTTAATAATTTACTAATTATGTTTGAGGCACATGGTAGTACTATAATAACTATATGTTATCCCATTAAACTATAGTTCATAACATCCTTGAAATGACACAATTATCCTTTTCTACCCCTTAGGGTATAATATGTTATAAAGAATAAGAATTAGTATCAGAGCTCCAAGATCATTTGATTTTAGGACTTGTATTTGGGTATAAACCCGTTTTTTAAAAATCGTTTTTGGTATAAATGACTTCAAATTTTTATGATTCTATTTTAACATGCATATCATAGTTATTGCTCTTGGTTCTCATTTAGCTTTAAGTAATCTGAGAGTCTTTGCCATCTTAACGCTGAATGGAACAAACCACAAGCAGTGGGTTGAATCTCTCATGATGAATTTAACTATCATGCGAATGGACTTGGCCTTGAGAATTGATGCACCACGTAAACCCGTTGACGATGCTACTGAGAAGGAAAAGAAATCCTATGAGGAGTGGGAATACTCTAACCAATATTGTTTGATGATTATGAAGTATCACATGAATGAATCCATTGGTGATATTATTTTCGAGGCTGATAGTGCAAAGGATTTTCTTGCTGCTATTAAGAAGAAGTACATGAAATTCTCAATGAATGAGAAGGATGAGTACTTAAACATGCTTCATCACACCATTTATGATGGTGCAAGTAACATTAGGGCTCATATTGACAAGCTCATGGGTTGTTACCGTAAGCTTAAGGCTATGGATATGGACCTGGGTGAGGATTACATGGTATAGTTTGTGATGGGAACTCTTCACTCTAAATTTGGTTCAATCAAACCAAGATGACAAACCACAGCATCTCTGTGATGACAAACCACAACAATTCTCAAAAGAGAAAGTTCACTTCTAATAGCTCAATTGACCAAAAGCCTTTCAAGAAGAAAGTTGTTAGTCCTAAAGGAAGTGGACAGACGGGCTTATCTTCTGTTAGTTAGAAGAATAAATTTTTCAAAGGGAAGTGCAACGTTTGTCAAAATTTTGGGCACAAGAAAGCTGATTGTTGAAAACTCAAAGCTCACTTAGAGAAGAAAGGTAATTGTCTTGTGATGGTTTATTTGGAGTCCCATATTATTGATGTGCCCTCAACTACTTAATGGTTAGATACTTAAGCAACAATTCACATTACGAATTCCTTGTAGAAACTGACAAGTCGAAGAAGGCCGACTAGTTCTAAGCAATACGTGTATATGGGAGATGATACCAAAGTCAAAGTTGAATTTTTTAGGACAGTTGAATACAGGACATCTTTTGGTTTTATATGGTGTCGCTTATTTACTCTCTATTATGAGGAATTTGATTTCTGTATCCATTTTGGATAGATTAGGTAATAGTCTTCTTTTTGGAGTTGAAAAATGACTTTGTATCGTGACTCACTTTTGGTGAGAAATGGAATTTTTTTGTAAAAATTTATACAAACTTGATTTGAATGATGTTGTTACTGTTGCTACTTCCTCTTCTCTTAATACTGTTGTTGGCTCCAAACGGATGAGGTAGATTTGGGATCTTCTACGTTATGGCACAAACATTTAGGCCATATTTCTAGAGACAGAATGGAGAGGTTGGTAAAAGATGGTGTACTTCAGAATCTTGATTTTTCAAATTTTACTGCCTATGTTGATTATATTAAAAGAAAGTTGACTGCCAAGGTTAGAAAAAGCAAAATAGACAAGTTCTCAGAATTGTAAAAGTTGATTCATAATGATATATGTAGGCCATTTATTCCACTTATTATGGGTGGTTATAAATAATTCATCACTTTTATTGATGATTTTTCTCAGTACGGTCATGTGGAGCTCATTCATGAAAATCTGAATCTTTGGAGGCGTTTAAGCTTTTCAAGACAAATGTTAAGCTTTAAAAGGGGAAAAAATCAAGGTAGTTAATTCTGATAGAGCTGGAGAGTATTATGGGCATTATGATGAGAGTGGAAGGAATCTATGGCCTTTTGTTAGATACTTGCAAGAATGTGATATTGAAGCAAAATATATAATGCCAAGAACACCTCAGCAGAATGGAATCGCTGAAAGAAGAAACTACACACTTTTTGATATGTTGTGGTGTATACTTTGCCAGAATTTTAGTGGGGTGAGGCGTTGAAGACAGTTGCTTATATTTTGAATTAAGTACCCAGCAAGTCAGTCCCAAAGACTCCATATAAGTTATGGTCAAGTAAGAAACCAAGCCTGTGCCATTTTCATGTTTGGGGATGCAAAGCATAAGCAAGGCCCTATAATCCACAATCTAAGAAGCTTGATCTAAAAACTACTAGTGGATACTTTGTAAACTGCATCGTCAGATCAAAGGGTTTTAGATTCTATTACCCATCTCACACGACCAAAATATAGAATCAGATAGAGTAGTCTATTTTAAAGATGAATTTGTTTCAAGTCAAGGGCCAAAAGAAATTGTATTAAGGGAAGAACGTATTCTAATCCCTGTACTAGTCGCTTCTGCTCCTATTAATGACCCTATGATTGAACAGATTCTAGTAGAATCTCATAATGAACCTCATAATCAAGCACATGATGAAGTCATTAATACTGGGGATTATGAAGTTGTTGTTAAGAGATCACAAAGAAGTGAACATGCCATTCCTGATGACTATATTATCTATTTGTAAGAATATGGGTTTGATGTGGAAGATAATACTGAACCAATCAGTTATCAAGAAGCCATGAATAGACCACAATTTGTGTTATGGATGAATACAATAGAGGATGAGTTTAGTTCCATATCACAAAATGGTGTTTGGGAGTTGGTTGAACTACTTAAAGATTTCAAACCCATTGGGTGCAAGTGGGTTTACAAAATCAAAAGGTATAAGGCTAGACTTGTGGCTAAAGGCTATAGCCAGTGAGAAGGGATTGATGTCAAAGAAACCTTCTCACCAGTTTCTACCAAAGATTCACTGCGAATCATCATGGCTATAGTTGCTTAATTTGATTTGGAACTCAATCAAATGGATGTGAGGACTGCCTTCTTGAATGGAGATCTGTATAAAGATGTTTATATGACTCACCTAGTTATTTCAAGATGACTAGTAAAGAACACATGGTTTGCAAGCTCAAGAAGTCTATCTATGGGTTAAAATAAGCATCAAGACAGTGGTATCTCAAGTTTGATATAGTTGTCACTACAAATAGCTTCAAGGATGATGTAGTTGATCAATGTATATATATAAAGTTTAGTGGGAGCAGTTTCATTTTTTGATACTGTATGTTGATCACATTCTACTTGCTTCTAATGATATTGATCTATTATTTGAGATAAAACAACTATTATTTAGCTATTTTGATATAAAGGATCTTGGTGAGGCCTCTTATGTACTTGGAATTCAGATTCTCCGTGATAGAACTAATGAAATTCTACGATTATCTTAAAAGAATTACATTGATCGAATCTTGAAAAGATTCAAAATGCATTCTTGTTCTCATAGAAAGGCATCAATAGTGAAAGGTGACAAATTCTCAAAGGCCCAATGTCCATAAAATGATAAAGAGAGATAAAATGAATGTCATTCCTTATGCGTCACTTGTAGGCAGTTTGATGTATGTTTAAGTATGCATACGACCTGCTATTGCTTTTGTTATAGGTGTGATGGGAAGATACTTAAGTGATCCTGGACTTAGTGATTGGAAAGCGGCTAAGAAAGTTATGAGGCATCTTTAGGGTAGCAAAGATCATATGTTGACTTATCAGCGAACTAACACTTTTAATATAGTTGGGTTCAGTGATGCTGATTATGAAGGATATGTGGATGATAAAAAGTACACTTCATGCTACATCTTTATAATGGCTGCAAGAGTTGTATTGTGAAAAAGTGTCAAACAGATGTTCACAACATCATCTACCATGGAGGCAAAGTATATGACGTGCGATGAGGTAGTTTTTTAAGTAATATAACTGCGAAATTTTATTTTAGTATTAGGTATTGTAGACTTTATTTTTAGTCAGCTAAAATTGTATTGTGATAACTTCAAAGTTGTAGCTTTCTCTAAAAACACTAGAAGTATTTCTCGCCCAAGACATATTGATATAAAGTATTATTTTGTTAAAGAGAAAGTCGTTGGATCCCTCATTATAATTGAGTATACGCCAACAACTAGCATGTTAGCATATCCATTTACAAAAGGCTTACCTATATGTGTGTTTGTAGAACATGTTTCCCGCATGGAATTATTAGGAGCCTAGCTTGATAAGATTAGTGGGAGTTTACTATTTTGTATTAAACATGTTAGCACTTTGTACAAATTGCTTATGAATTTTATATATGAAGCATGCATAATGATGTTTGCAGTCACTTATTGTTAATAATGACATATATATATTGACGTATATATGTAGTTTGACGAAATGATAGGTATAATAGGAGATAGATTTGTTGTTTCAGTTGTTGCACTGCATGCATGTTGTTTTAATGGTTATTGTTGTATTTGAACATCTCCAGGGCCTAATCATATGTAGTATATATCTATAAATCATGTAGATATGATATTCCATATGATTTATTTGATAGCTTTTGGATGATGGAGATTTGTATAGTGGTTTGATTATATTGTCCAAGTGGGAGAATGTTAGAAATATGTGGACTAATATAATCACAACATTAATTCCATATTCATGACCATTAATCGAATCACCTAATGTATGTTTAATAACTATAATGGGATGGTTAATAATTTACTAATTGCATTTAAGGCATATGGTAATACCCTAATAACTATATGTTGGCCCATTAAACTATAGTTCATAACATTCTTGAAATGACATAATTATCCTTTTCTACCCTTTAGGGTAGAACATGTTATAAAGAATAACATATGATGAGATTGTGGGCATATAGCGTGTGGGTGTGAAAACAGAAAATTGGGTCTTCTACCATAAACTCCCTTTCTTGCACAAGGTTTGTTGATATTGATAGGTTGTGGTGTTGCATCAAGATTCCATGCCAAACATTAGAAGTATGTCAATCTTATTGTGTAGTTAATGCTCTAAATAAAATGTAGATCTTAGTTTTGTGATTATTGATGATTGCACTTATGAATAATAGGAATGAGATGTAATATGAAACTTTCCTCTTCCATCTCATCTCATTCCATTTCATTATAAACCCTCTTCTCGAACAATGGAATAATATTACATTTCATTCCATTCTATTAAAAAACCCTAACCAAACATAACTTTAGAGTCCATGAAAGCATATCTGCTCAGAGAGAAAAATGTACTTGATTTGTTTCCACTACAAATTTTGACTTGAAAATCAGTTGATATAGTACATGTGAAACAACAAATTTGAAAGAACGGATTTGAGATGGATCCCTTTGTTGTGGCAAAGGGACAATGTCCCGAAAAAAGCTACAACTTGAACCTATTAAGGCTATTGCAATTGCACGCGTTTAAGGATTCAAGAGAACAATGCTTAACGTGGCAAAAGAACCGGGGAAAATTCACAAAGCCCATGTTGTCCCTTTGTAACCTAATGCTCATCAAGATTCATTCACTTTTTTTGTTGGTTTTATTAAACAAACATTTTTGTATATAATACAATCCCTTTGTGTGTTATGGTTTTATTATTTATTTTCTTTTTTCCTCTCTGTGACTCAAGACACTGAATGAAATCATAATCAGCCTTACAAGTTGGAAAAATTGATAGGACTGGCCTAAATAATTTGAAAGACATAATTTGACATTGTTTAACTTTGTATTGCTCTCCATCGATATAACATCTGAAAGGAATAAGTTTTTCTCTTCTTGTTGATTAAGCTTCCTTGATTAATAACTTGGAAATGAGTAGTAGACTTTTATTCATAAGCATTACAAATTTCTAGTTATGTTGAGGATTTTCATTAAATAAAAGTTTTAAAAAACGGATTGAACATGCCGCACAAGACTAAACATTCTTTCTTCATAGTATTTAATCAGGGATGTGTTATATAGATAGAATATGGCAGGTTTCACTGCCTAGAAGCACTAGGAATTGACAACTAGCAATTGTAGAACATTCATGAAGCATGCTATTATAGAAAATGGTCGCATTTGTTGATTGTAGATGTAATCCTATCATTAACTTCACGAGAGGAAAAATGGAAAGAGCAACAAAAAATTATGATGAGAAGAAAATTGTAAAGGAAGGCACTTTTTTTAGTGAGTTAGGTTCTAGAATCTACTACTGCCATTCATTTCTACTTTAGGTTGGATACGACGTGCATACATATACTGACTCACACCATCCACAATTAGCCTAGATATTGATTTGTAAAGAAAAAATAACACATGTCGAATATGACTTTTACTTGGAGCTTGTTGGTAAAGCATCAAGTTCTAACATTTTAACCGGTTCTCCAAGGTCGTCCAATAGCTCCCAAGAAATTTCTTAGAAACTTCAAGAGAGGGTTGACTTCTACGAAATTGTGCATGTATGCATCAACATTATCTTCAGTTGTTGGGATGTTGCCTAGACAGAAAACCCCCTAATCCAATTCTAGTTTTTGAATTTACTAACAATAACAAAAAACTGGAATTCTTCCTTTCTCATTTAATCCTAATTAATTGATTTTTTTGGATTATTGTGATATTGTTTATAGCTTTAGATTCATCAATTTAAGATTCTTAGTCACCTAAAAGCTTTGGCTTGCCTTCCATTTTTAATATTAGAATTGAAATGTGTAATTCCATTTTTAATATTAAAAAGTAAATAATACAAATATTAGAATTGTTAAAATATTAATGAGAAGTTTAGTATACACGATGCTTATTAGATTTTTAAAATAAAAAGAAATAATCTTTTGTCTTTTGTTTATTCGGATTTAGAAATTAAGATATATATTTATTTATATTTTAGTCCAAAAAAATCAATATTCTTAAAAAATTCATTAGAAAATGCAGTTAAATAGAAGAAGATTTTCAGAAATTGTTTGATAAATTATTAACGAAAGCTCCTATCTAGAAACAGTAATTTGGAAAAGCAACATTTTATCTTTTATTTATCTGGCTTGTAAAGAAAAAATTCTGAGTACCTAAACAGGATGGACAGAGACTCACAACTACAATTCAATTGCTCACACCTAACACCAATTTAACATGACATAAAGGGCTGGTATAGTAATAAATATGGAATGTGTCCTGAAGTTTCATATCCAGTCTCCAGTAATTGCTTTAGGGTACACATTGGAAAAGCATATTGAGATCTCCACCTTTTTTCTTCTAAGCTGCATTTGCATTTTAGAGGTATATCTTTGTCAACTTTCTCTTTCATTTTTACTTATTTTGCAACTACATATCACTAAACTTTGTTGCATTACACATGACCGTAATATTTTCATCAATATATATGTTAGATAGAGGTTTATTAATTAGATGACCAACTTTATGGTTCCTTTTGCTTCTAATAGATATATGGTGAAAATATTGAAAATACTAGTATGTTTAACTCAACATTCAGGGTTTCTATATACAATACAATATATTGCTTGTGTTGATATCTAGCTTCCATTAAATTGTTAGAGAAGAAAGGCTTTTTGCTAGCAATAGTGTTGAATGGCAAGTAACAAGAAGAGTTTTTTTGGAATGAAGAAGTGCCATTGTTGGAGAGTGGCAAATGGAAGTGAGGAAGCATTCATAAGGAATGGAAGCATGCTGTTGGAAGAATTGGCTGCCTTTTGTGATGGTAGATCTAACCCTATCCATATCTTCTCAGCAGAAGAACTCAAATGAGCAATAAGCAACTATAATGAGCAGACCTGCCATGACTTGTACAAGGGGTTTCATCAGGGTCTCCAAATAATGGTCAAGAAATTCAAGATCAGGAAGAGCGAAGCCTTCAATGAAATTGTATATGCATCAGGAATGAGAGTACATAGGAATGCGTTGAAGTTGCTTAGATGCTGCCTGGAAACTATCCCATTCTGGTTTTCAAGTCTATTAATGATAAATTTCTTGCAACTTGTATTCATGACAGAGATAATGCTCAATTTTATCCTATGTCATGGAAAATGTTAATGAATATATATAATTAATTAAGTTGGCCTCACACGATAGCTTAAGCTATTGTGGTGAAACGGTCACTTAATATGGTATCAAAGCCTTTGTGACTAAGTGGTCGTGAGTTCAAATCCTACCACCCACCTAATATTCAGCACAAGGTAAAGTGAGCTTATGCAAGTTTCAAGCCCAAAGGCTTTTCATTTGAGGGGGAGTGTTGGTGAATATATAAAACTAATTAAGTTGGCCTCACATAATAGCTTAAGCTATTGTGGTGAAATGGTCACTTAACAGAAAATAAGGTTGAAGACTGCAGTGGAGATAGCTAATGTGGTGGTGTATCTCCACACTGCATTTCCAGGGCCAATTGTTCATAGAAACATTATTACCGCAAATATCTTGCTGGATGAATACAACGTAGGGAAACTAGCAGATTTTTCAGTCTGTCTCTCTATTCCTGAAGGTGAATCTCACGTAAAAGTTGATACAATAAGAGGAATATGTGGATACATGGCTCTCAAATAAATGATGACAAGAATTTACAATGAGAAAAATGATGTTTATGGTTTTGGTATATTTCGACAGGAGCTTTTGACGAGACAGAAACCACCTTCCATCATTCATCCTATAAATGGTGATAATCTTGCAGATTATTTGAGAAATCAAATTGAAAAGCTAGTGGATCCCTTTATTAGGATTGAGGTACTTTCGGCTAGGATAGAGTAACAATTGGAAGCTCTTGGAACTCTTCTAGTTAAATGTGTTAGTGAATTTGCAGAAAACAGACTAACAATGCTTGAAGTGGCAAAAGAACTTGAGCAGATACACCAGCCAACCTTGTAAATAATGCTTCTTTGCTTGTTATTCTCAATCTCTTTATTGTGAATGCTTCTCACCTTAAGCACATATCTGCAAGAGCGAAACTATGACATCTAAGTTCCTAATGATTTATCTAAGTTCCCGGAGATGTTTTTTTTTATAAAAAAGGTGAAAGCAAATTTTATTGTAGTTAAAACTATATCTACATTACAAGGAGTTCAAGGCATTAAGCCTACCATCATACTTACAATGTGATCAAACAACTCCTTAAGTCAGGCAGTATAATTGTTTGCAAGATAGATAACAAAAAGAACTACTAAAGAAACAACTTATATTTCATCTCCATGGAAAGAGTGGGCTAAACGTTGCAAGCCAAGATACGTTTTTTTTTACCCCTATTATTAGTATTTGGGATTTTTCTTTCTCTTCCTTGCTGAATTTCTTTTTGCAGTTTTAGATTGAGAACAAAAATCTCTTGGAATATCAGAGACTTAGTCTGCACCTGATGGAGAATCATACTTAGTCTGCACCTGATGGAGAATCATACTTAGTCTGCACGTGATGGAGAATTATAGTCCTCTGCTACCAAATCTAAACTACTTTCTCTAGGGGAAACAATTGTCACAAAAGAAAAAAAATTACAATTCAATGTCAAGATGTGCTCTGCCCCAGGACGTTCTGCATTATGAGAAACGATAACCCAGTCCCCTGACTTACCACTCAGTTATCATTAAAGTTTACTATTTTTGTTTGTTCTTCATACTCCAACCTAGCCTTAGAAATCTCATTTCATCGAAAAGTTACTAATAAAGTCAAGATGTTGGCCCAATTCATCTAACATTGCTTAAAATATTGTGAGGTGAAGTGAACCACTCCACTATCTAAACACTTCACATTATCTGCACTAGAGTTGTCCATAGATGTCTGTTCTTACACTACTTCGACAATCTCATTATATTAAGTAACCACTAGAACCCTCCCGACTCTTTCTTCCTTACTGATTTGTGTTTGATCCGAACTTTTACATTGAACTGGTCCTTTCTCATTCTCTATAGAAACTCCAGATATCTTACTTTGCATTACATCAACAGTACTAGCATACTCTACCAACTTTAGACTCTCAGAACTAGGATCACCCTGCTTTTGGCTTATATGTTCTACCACTTTAGGATGCTCTCCTATGTCCCTCTCGATTGGAGGAATCTGGGTAGGTTGCTCATGAACCTCCCACTGAACTCTAGTACCAACTTCGACTATTGATTGTTCAATCCCCAATAACTCCTCTTGCCAACTTGTTTTATACCTCTTCCTAGTTGGAACCCATTTCTTGATAGGATTGTGTGGCTTCTATGGGTAGGATAATTGTATTTCTCCTTTCACCCTCTCCCAAAATTCATTAAGTTGCATAATTGGAAGACATTCTGTTAGTGTAGCCTTTCGACTCACATCTATGCATATTTTTACATATCCTATTCTATCTATACCTGATGTCTGTGCATCCATACTCAATGGTTTATCCAATGAGCTAGCAAGAAAATTTAACCCTTCCAAGGTTCACAATTCAAGCAGTAGGTTATGGAAATGTGCCCAAATTGGAAAAACTTCAACACACTCCCTATTAAATGTAATCTCTGGCTTCCACTTCTGTAGGAACATGGGTTGTCCCCTAATATACCTAAGACCCATTCCAAGTGTCTCATTCAGATTACCATTCAAAACAATTTTGAAAATAATCATGTCATCATCAATGAGTAGAGCTTTCTCCAAACCTTGTTTACTTCACCGTGCACTAGCCCAGGCCTTGATAATTGGAAATGCAAGATGTTTGCTTCAGAATGATCCCACTAGTGCATTCGACCACACTCTTTCCCCCGCTTGTAGGAGTTCAAGTGGGGGACAAATGATATCATCCTTCATGACATTAGGGTAATGCTTCATTTATACCTTGTGTTAAGAGAATTGAAGTTTTTTGCTCTATGCACCAGCAGTTGGGTAAGACCCATAGGACTTAGACACTCCAGATACACCAACGCTAACATCATCTCTAGGTTCAGTTCTTAGTACGATAATAAGGAACTCCTCCATTTGAGTAGGCAGCCCACCATCGTCAGTAGTAGAGGAACCCAACACCATAGACGCTGCTATTGTCTTAACATTATGGGTTGCCTTCATCGCCGGATCTGCACCTCTAGGTGAAGAGCAACTATAATAGTAATGGTGAGGTGGCTGGATCTGGGTAAAGAGCTAGCGACTGTGATGGATCTAGGTGTTAACCTTTTGGGTCTTAACTTTTTAGGTTGCCTCGGTCAGATATTGAGCTGGATATGGGTGAAGAACGATAGTGACTGTAAGGTGACTCCTAGAACACAGTTGGTGAAGTGCTAGTTTCAATACAATTTGTCTCCCTCAAAGATATCTCAACGGGATGAAGATGATCAGCGTCATCGTCAGGATCTGGTTAAACCAAAGATGAAACCATCTGGGTTGATTTGGTTCTCTCATATTGCTGCAAAGTCAGATTGACATTATTGGATTCTCTCTCCCAAAGAGGTTAGTGTACGGTTCTTCGTGTTACTTTTGTTTCAAATTTTGCATCATCTAATCAACTATTTTATATTTAAAAAGCTTACTATTTATTTCAATTTTTAGGTTTCAGTTTCTATTTTATTTTTAAATTCAGTAAAAAATATTCATTGAGTTTTAAATTTTAAATTTTTAGTTTTTTAAATTTTATAATTTATTATAAATTTACTTTTTTTATTTTTTATGATTTGATTTACTATACAATGACAACAACATCCTAGTAGAAATCCTATTGAGATGCAAAATTTATGGAGGTCCATTAGTACACAACTTTACCTGTTTTTAATACAATCACAGGAAAATAAATAAATAAAAAGGTCTTTTAGAAAACAAATTGAGGGAAAGAAAAAGAAAATGAGAGAAAATAGCAATAATAAGAGTCAAATAAATAAATAAATAAATGATTTGATTTACTATATAACAACAACAATGTCCTAGTCGAAATCCTATTGAGATGCGAAGTTTAGGGAGATCTAGTAGTACCCAACCTTACCTGTTTTTAATAGACTCACAAGAAAAAATAAATAAAAAGGTTTTTTAGAAAACGAATTGAAAAAAGGAAAAAATAAAATGAAATGAGAGAAAATAATAATAGTAAGAGTCAAATACATAAATAAATAACTGCATAAGTAAAAAATAAGTAAAATATAAAGGAAATAACATTCAAAATAGAGAACTTCAAAATAAAGATAAAAGTAAATAAATAAATAAACAAATAAGTTAGTAAAATAAACAAGCAATTGAAAGTAGTAAAATAAACAAGCAATTGAAAGAGAAGAAATAAATAAATAAATAAAATAACTAAAAGAACAAGTACTACAAATAAAAATATTTAGGGTAAATTAGTTCAAAAGACTTGTGAAAAGATAAGGGTCTCTTTAAGAAAAGAGAATAACCTCTCTACATAAGATCATCTACTCGAATCTTAGTTCTCTAAAGTTTCCTATTGAAGGTAAAGTCCTAAGTAAGCTCCAATAGGATCATATCATGTCTGAGTACAACCTTCTTGCATTTTCTCACTAAGGCATTAGGATGTCTCCTTTTAATATGTTCAAATTACCTAAGTCTTATCTCTATTAACTGATTGTCAATGTTAGCCACCCCAATTTGTCTTTTACTACTACATTCCTGACTTTGTCTCTTCTTGTAAGGTTGCACTTCCAATGTAACATTCTCATCTCTGTTACCGTTAACTTATATCAATGAACATATTTGATAGACCAACACTTTATCCCATAAAGTAGGTCTGATTTAATTACTAAATGGTAGAATTTACCGTTTAACTTAAGTGATATCTACTTATCACATAAAACTCCTAATATACCCCTCCATTTAAGTCACCTTGATTTATGAACTATGTCATCATCTATGCCATCATTACTTTGTATGATAGATCCAAGGTACTTAAAACAATCTTTTTTTATAACTTCTAAATTAATCTTTATTTTCATATCAAATGCAACCCTGTAATCTAAAAGTCACACTATAATTACTTAGTCTCAATCACGCTCAATTTAAAGTCCTTCAACTCTAAAGTATCCCTCAAAAGTTCTAGCTTTACATTAACATCTTCATTTGTTTCATCCACCAAAACATGTCATCAGCAAACAAGAAATACAAAGGCACATCCCCTTGGATATTTTTAATGAGCTCATCCACAACTATTGCAAACAGGAAGGTGCTCAATGAAGATCTTTGATGTAGCCCGATATTGATAGAAAATGCTCTATATCTCCTCATTTCTTCTTTACTCTAGTTGTAACACCTTTATATATATATACCTATTAACTCATATACAGGTTATAGGAGCTCATTTAACTTCTAAACACCTCCAGTTGACTTCCATAGGTATCATGTCATAAGCCTTTTTTAAGTTAATGAAAACTATGTATAGGTCCCTCTGTCTATTCTTATAATATTTTATTAATAATCTAAAGAGGTGTATAGCTTCCGTCATTGACCTCCCTAATATGAAACTAAATTGATTCTCCAAGATATATGTACCCTTTGTCACTCTCTTCTTAAGTACCCTTTTTTATAACTTCATGGTATGACTAAGTAATTTGATGTGTCTTTAGTTATTACAACTTTGGAAGTCCTTTTTTGTTCTTGTAGAGAGAAATTAATGTGCTAAGTCTCCACTCATTTGACATCTTGACAGACTTGAGGATCACATTAAAAAGCTTGGCTAATCAAATAAAACCCTCTTCTTCTAGGCTTTTCTATACCTTTATAGATAACTCAATATGTTCTACTGCCCTTCCACTCTTTATCTTCCTTAAAGCTCCTTTAATTTCTTTTCCTATGATCTTCCAGAAACAATTGAAGCTAAGATATTTCTCAAAAGTGCTAAGATCACCCAAGGAAATATTGTCATCTCCGCCTTTATTAAAAGGCTATAGAATTATCTTTATCATCTTCTCTTCTGTATGAGTATCAGTCCTGCTTAGTCCTTTATATAAAAATTTTGATTCAAATCTCTCGCTTTCCGTTGTTTAGCTCAGTGTATTGACTACCTTCTCTTCATTCGTATTGCTATCCAATAAAGTTTTATATATAACCTTTTTAATCTTTACTTTTTATTGTATGTATTCATTCCACCACCAAACTTCTTTTTACTATCCCTAATTATTTAGTAGCATGTATCAACTAAATAGATATTATTTAATTATTTAATATTAATTACTAATAAAAATTAAGAATAATTTATTTTATTTTATAATTAACCTAAATTTAAATTAAAAATATAATAATAACTTGATAAATATAACTTAAATTTAAAATATTCAAAAAATTTATATTTCAAATATTTTTTTTGCATTAATTAAAAATGAATTAACAAATAAATAGTAAGTTATAAATAAATTTTTAATTATTAAATTATTTATTTTAATAAAAAAGAGTTTAAAATAAATATATTTTTAAATTTTAAATTTTATCTAATATTTAATTATTGTCAATAACAAGAAAACCTATTACAAAAAAAATCTAAATGATCCCTTAATTTCTCTTTTCCTTGAATGTATAATTAAACAATATCTTTCACCAAGGAAAATTTAATAAAAAGAACTCAAATCTTGTGCTATGAATTTCAGAGATTTTGGTAAGCATTTGATAGTGTATCTGTCTACTATACATTGCATACCATGTTCAACCTCAAGGCGATATATTGTAGAGAAGTAGACTAAATGTAAATATATTATAGGAATTCAGGTGTAGTGCGGCATGTGTGCGCATCTCTTTTATAAGATTCAATACACCCTTTAATATAATATTTAATGATTTTTTTTTTTCTGATAAGGGTTAAAAAACAGCTGGATTCTAGATAGAGGACCCTTTCCCTGAAAAGGACGTAAGATAGCACCACCAAAATTTCTATTCGAATTTGAAACATCACTTTGAGCCTTTGAGGGTGATATATCTAATCTAGGGTCCAATACATCTTCAAGTTCTTTCACAAAAGTAGGAGCTATTAGGTCCACTAAAATGGGACAAACTGAAGAAAATGTGGCGCCTACCAAATGCAGAAACGCAAGCTGTCGCCAATATACTGAAGCAACAGTGAATACTTTACAGCCACACCGAATGCAAAATTGTTATCTAGCAAGCCTTGAAGTTCACAGACCCCTTTTTGGTTCGAATGATTAACAAAAATGAGGAGTCTGCATTCCCATTTGTTCACTTTTTCCCTGCTCTTTTGGGTTAAGGTGAAGAGATAAATATTAATCTGAATATTATGATACAAAGGATTGGTTTTATACTTTCAAAATACATAAAGACATTCGATTATTGTAGTGCTTGTTTTATTTCGTTAAAACGTTCTGAAAACAAGTACGACTTGCAATAATTTCCGAAAATAACATGTTTAAATAGCAACTATAATAACCAGCTAGTTAGAAAATGGTTTTTGCTATTTATTTCTGCAAATTGTTAAACTTAATACACATGCCCTTTTGTTGTTAACAAAATTGTTACAGCTATCCTATATTCCTCTATATATACGTACGTCATGAATGAAGTCATGAGAGACGGGAGAGATAAGAAAAGAAATGGGTGATACTTATCTCTTTCAGCAAGGAAAATTATCCTTATGATTTAACATATTACATGAAAATTATATTATTCATATATATCCATATATGAATAATAAGATATCGTTTTTTATTCTTTGTTACAGTATTGACTATTGAGTGCTAGACAAAGACAGGGCTTCGATGCTTGCTCACTTCCCTATAAAATAGAAACCAAGCTTTGCTCCTTTAAGTAAGTCATGCCTCCACTGTTTTTTTTTCTATATACACATGCATTAAACATGTATATATATTTACTACATTATGAATCATACATATAGATTATGCTCCTTTAGGTTCTATAATTTTGAATCACTGCTATATATATGTGAGACATTTTCTTAGAAATCACAAATTCCATTGAGATATCCGTTAAACATTTTCGAAGAAAAGTTTAATTGAGATACTACTTTCCAGTTTTTATAAAATAACACAAGTTTATTTTTATCGAATTAGGTTTTTCTTTGCAGTTAATGGTTAATATTTTTAAGGTGGCAATGTTAGATGTGTATACAACCACGAGCCATATGATGTCACTTTCCAAATGACTAAATTTAGTTCTTGTCACTACTCACAATCATACAATTAAAGTTCTGTATCTGACACCTGTCTAAGCAATTTAAGTTCTTGTGGTAAGGGTGAAAAGAAAAGAGCTTGTGAAACTAAATACTTCCAACTACAAAATTAACCAATCTATATACATAGGAAAAATAATTAAGCAAACTCATATGTAGTTGTAAATTCACATGCATGGACATCTAAATGCATATGAGAGAACCTCCCAGAGAGTTTCTTCAGATTTCTATATTTGGAAACGACCCATTTTACCTAAACTTGCCAATTCTGAAAGCGACTTTCAACGTTTTCTACATTTTATAATGTATTAGTACCAGGCCATGTTAGGGTGATATGGAAAGGGAAGGAATCTTATCACTTTATGCCGAACTAGGGCCAATATTAGATCTCTTGTGCATATTTTGTAAAATGTGTGTTTGCC
>JANZLC010000002.1:9242183-9252980 GCA_026413385.1 Erythroxylum gracilipes | reverse complement strand
ATTTATTAGTAATAAAAATAAAAATAATTTATTTTTAAGTTTTATTTAATTGATAATTATTATTAGTAATAAAATATATTTATTATTATTTTAAAAACTTTGAAAAATAGGGGGGCAAGGAGAGGGAGGAAGAAGGGAGGGAAATTTTGAAAATTTTGCAAAAAAGTCCCCAAAATTTTTAAAATTTCCGGTACCGGCCGGTATTTGACCGGTATTTTGAATACCAGCCGGTACCGGCCGGTACCGACAAAATTGACCGGTATCGACCGGTATTTGTCACCGGTACCATTGAACCCGTACCGGTACCGGTTTACGGCCGGTACGGTACGAAATACATATCATTGGGTAGAAGTGGGTGTAATATGCCCACCACAACTCAAGAATAGGGAACTTTTTCCTTTGTTTACGTATATTTTGTAAATATAAAAAAATTAATGATTAATCTTATTTGATATAATAAGTAAAATTTTAATAATCTTATTTTTGCATATATTCTTATGTAAATAATTTTTAAAATTTATTCAATATGTCAATACAATTGCTAAGAGTTGAATAAATATATAAAATTAACTAATCACATAAAATATGGTAGTATAAAATTTTTGATAATCTTTTAAAATATAATGAATAAAATGTTAATTTACATATAAAAATCAATTTAAATGGAAATTAAATTTGCACAAGGTTAATTTATTTAATCATTAATTTTATAATCTTTTGACAAATATGTATGTATGACTATTTTTATAAACCTTTTGTTGATAATTTTCGCAAAAATCATATCCTAGGTTAATACCTCTCCGTAAAGAAATCCTAATTTATTAGAAAAAATAGGGATGGTAATGGATCGAGCTGAACCCAAGCTTCGAGTCCAGAACTGCCCGGTCCTACTGGGCCAGGTAGAGGCCCAAGTCCAAGTCCAAGTCCAAGCTCAAGCTCTAGCTCGATTTATTATATTTAATTTTTTTAAAACTACATTATTTTGTCGATAAAGTCTCAGGTCGGCACGGTCAACCTGTGCCTGGTCTGTTAATTTGGGCCAAGAAATTGTCATGCCTAAAAAAAAGGAAGAAATAAAAGGGAGCTACACTTCCTTTAAGGAATCGAAATTAATGAAAGAACAAAATAACGAAATATGAGGTGCTCACAGCTTGCGTTTGAAACTGACAAAGCCCATGTATACTACTTTCATGCAATAAAAAGCAAAGAAAAAATGAGAAACAAAAGTTAAATCTCCGAAAACCTTATGGAGAGAAAATCGAAAAATCTTCGTTTTTAACCACGTAATTACGTCATCGCTCTGATACCACGTGTAATACGTAACGGTACCTTAGTTACGTATCTCGGATCGAACGTGAAAGGATAAGTAACGAAGAAATGTGGAAATACCTGATTTCGGTCTCCATAACTTCAAACGAGCTTTCCCAAGCAGTAATGAGCGTGAATCTGCTGCCACCTTCACGAGAACTGCTCTCCGAAACGTGGGTAAGGTCTTTCTATAATTTTCTCAAAACGTAATCTCTCTTAATGAGTTAGAGAATTCTTACGCTTACGATTGATATATCAGCGACTGCTGGAGACCTTAACCTTAATATATAGCATTCATATCGAGATTCCCTATCACAAGACCAATATGGGTCCGGTCCACACTGATTTGGATCTATTTTTCATATGGACTTCAATCCATTGATTTAGATCATTTATTGGGCCACTTTATTATCTTTATCTGGATCAAATTACATAACTTAACCGATAAGTTATTAAAAAACTAAAAAATGCAATTAATAGTTATCCAACTTTATAAGAAAAGACAAAATTGTCCAACATTTGTGGCACATTTAGTTTTTACGAGTTCAAAATAGAAACTTATTTTGGTCTGACGACAATCACATGATTTTTTCCCTTTCATTTCTAATATACGATATCTTTTGCTTAATCTTGAAATGACCTTGTTACTTGAGGCTTGCCTTCCAATCTGTGTTTGTATCTAATCAATTACAGTCCTTTGCTTTTACAGTTGCAATTTTGTAAGAAAATTGTGCACGAAGAGGAGGTGTTAAAAGTATTAGCCTTTGATGATGTGAAAGTACTAGATCAGTTAGAATTTTTTTAGCAATACAATGGCCTACTGACAAGATATGCTCTAGATGGAAATGAAAATGCTAACCAGATGAATGATCCTAATTCATCTCTTTCTTCTTTATTTGTAATTCATATAGATTACTTACAAATGTGCTTAGGAGATGTATGATCTCTTTTTACTCCTTGGTTGCAATTTACTAGGAAAAATCATGCTAATACTTTATGTTTCTAGTTGGAAACACATCCAGAATATTTGTTTCAAAGATAAGAGAAAGTGTGGACCATGTTTAAAAGAGCATTTCCCTATGCTTTCTTTTTTTGTCATGGTGAAGTATGATTACAATTAATAATCCACTAAAATTTCCTTTGTTGTTGATGTGAATGAATCATGATCTTGCGTATGTCACTCATTTACCTTGTTGGTAATATTTTTGAAGTAGATTTGTTCACACCTTTTGTCTACTTAAAATTATCGTTGCATTCCTCTCATTGTTCTATTTTGTTATTTGTATCAACATTCTAACTACTAACAATATAGAAGTAAAGCTTCATGCTCTGTTTCTATATTGTTTTTTTCTTCTAGATTTTGGAAATGAATCTTTAAGATGAGGTTGAGGAAGATGGCACAAACATTGACCTTTGCTCTTAGAGGAAAGGTAAATGCGATGTGTTCAAAACATCTACTCATCAGGTGACCAGTCTTACTCTGCATTCTTGCTTCAAAACAAGTCTCTTTTTTAGAGCTGTTGCAAGTGTTAAGTGCAAATCTGAAATTATCATGTTGTGCATTATGGTTATTCTAAATTCTAAGTTTATGCTTATATCATGACTAAATTTGCTAGCCTTTGAATGATAAATTGATAATTTAAATGTTTGATTAAATCGGATCATGGTTTCATACTTAAACACATATTAGAAGTGTGTACGAAAGTGAGATGAACTTTGTATAATTCGCATCTATTTGTGTGAATCGATCTTCATTCTTCCATTTCTTGAATCTTGATTTGTCCTATAAATTGATTAATATTTACTTGCATCTATGTGACAATTTAAATTTGAGTTTGAGCTAGATGTGCACTCCAATAACTGATTTAATAGTAATTATAAAACTGCTTTTCCAAAAAAATATCAGATTACATAAAGTAACTTATTTTGCTGTTATTGGATAGTTTAAAATGGAAAAAACCACCTGCATTATGCTTGAATGGATGCTGGGAGATATTAGAAGGATAATAGGTCATTGGTGAGGTTTGAAAATAAATTTCCTAATTTGAAATTTTGAGTATGCCTAATCTTATTACATAATTAAATTTCCAGCAGAACTTATATTTTTGTTAATCATGTATTGTATGTTGAATTAAATAAAATTTTAACTTTTCAATACAAATTGTTCTGCTATAGAGAATGTGTTGCAAGCTGATTTTCTTAAGTCTTAATACTACACTTTCCTTCTTTGCAATTTGCATTTCTCTTCTTTTCTGGGTTTGCTTATGATTACTCGCAGAAGGTTGATTCACAGTTATAAATCTAGAGTCTAGTAGCTCATATGGGGTTAGGTAGATCAAGAAGTACCTTCCTTTTCTATCAGGATTCAATTTGGTTTATCTTCAAAAGGAAATATAAATATAGATATGTAAATTTTGCTTATTTGTGCTCTTAATTATTTAGACCCTAGACTTGAAAACCTTTATAGAGGTTTTAGTTCTGGAAGAACATGATGATTTAATGTGGTTTTATCTACAGCTCTGGATGAACATGATGGTTATATCTATAGTTCTGGAAGAACATGATGGTTTAACATGGTTTTAGTGCTTATTTTGTTCACAATATGATCTGATCATATTTTAGTGAATGCTCATTTTCAGATAGAAGAGATTAAGAAGCAAACTTTGGTTCTTGAACTATATCTTGAGCAAAAGGGGATTGCTATACCAGAAGGATATTTGTCTTATAAAGTTGTTCTTCCTAACTCAAGATTCTGGTACGTGTTTAAACTTGTCAATCATTTTGGTGATCCTTAGCTTCCATGTGCCCTTTGGATCTTTATACTTGTTCCTTTTAAATGTTTCCTTATTGGCCTAACTTATTCTCAGTAATCCAGTCAACATATCTGGTTTTACCAGGCTATCAGAGCACCATATGATCTTTTGCAAGAGGTGATAGAGAGCAATTTAGATTTATGATCATTCAGCTCAAGAGTTTGACTATTTGGGATTTTGGTTAGGAAATTCTAGGGAACACTGGGTATTGAAACTAAGAAAACTTGTCGATACTATTTAGTCAGTTTTAAACACGACAAGAAATGGTTTTCTTTGGCTTAAAAATGTTATAGTACACAATTCAAACTAGGTTTTAGATGGTTTTGTCATTTAAGGATTTTTTTATTTCTTATGTCTAATTTAGTTTAAATGTATGTGATAACTATTCATTGAAAGTATAATTAGTTTGGAATGCCTATTATACTATTTCATCATTGGAGTTAGGATTAGGAATTCTGGCTTTGGATCTTTTTGCATTAGAAGTTTGCAATGTCATTCCTACATGTTTTCTATGAGAAGTCCTTACACACTTATATTAAATGTAATGAACATGTATTTTTAAGAGTTATTCCATATGAAATAATATGCAGGTTTCCACCATAATATCTCATATTGAATAAAATCGTCCTCATCATAACTGAATATTTGCTAATAAATTGCAGCTATCTGTCAAGAAGTTGGAATGCATGTAGTACAAGATTCGAAAGGACTTTGAGAAAGGTTACAATGCCAATATGAAGAAGCATGACACCAACTTTTACTACAACAAAAAGAGCTTTAAGTAACGACATGTTTGTAACAATTTAAAAATGTATTGCTAAAAATTAATATAATGCAACAGTTTTTAAACTGTCGCCTTTACTAATATTAAAAGGCAACGATAATAATAATTTGTTGCTACATATAAGAAACGACAACAAAATTTAAAAATGTTGCAATAAAGTCTTATATATGCAACATTTAGAATTATTACTATAGTTCTAGTTACCTATTTACTAAATGATATTTACTAATATTTTATATAGCTATTTACTAATGTATATTTAAAATATAATATTTTTATTTACTAATGAGAATTCATAATATGTCTAGGAAAATTAAATTACCCACTAATTTTTATTTAGTAAAATTTAAAAACATGAGTCGTAATTTTATCTTTTTTTAGTGATTTTTTTTCAAATTCATATTGTGTAATTATAAAAAAGAAAATTTGAAAAAATTAATTAAATGTTAAACATTAAAAATTTAATATAAAGTTTAAAATTAATAGGAGGATTATTATTTTTATGATTATAAAGCCAAACTTTTTTTTTAAATGGATTGATAGAATAAATAGAGGAGGAAGACAAGTCGTTTTAGTAGTGTAAATACTCTCCAACAACCAAAAAACGACGAACAAACTTTCTTTGATACTTTATTTGCTTTGTTTTCTTTACTTTGGCCTTGTTTGGATGATAGCTGATTAGCTAAAATTTGGTTGATTGACCAAAATCAGTCAAACAGTTGTTAAATATGTTTGGTAGTTGGTTGGTTGGGTGTGTTGGTTCAACCCAACCAGCCAAAAATCAAGAAGCTGCTCTACCCCAACGTTTGGGGTAATCAGCTGATTACCGCTGATTACCCCAAACCCAAAATACCAAAATACCCCAACGTTTGACCTTTTTACGTGTCTCTCGTCTTTCTCGTTTTCTCTAGAAGACTCAATCTCGTTTTCTCTCTACCCTTCTTCTTAACCAGATCAATCGTCCAAATTAGGTTTCTTTCTCACGCGACGGGATCTGCTCATTGCCGGAGCAGCACCGTAACCAACGCCCCAACAACAATTTCTCTCCTTAACAACCAAACCATTTTCCTTCTTTCATAATCCTCTGATCTCCTTCTTTCTTTCCTCGAGCTCAAGCTGAAGCCTTTTCAATACTTGGTTAGATTCTATGATTGTTGCCTTCTTTGTTTTTTTTTTCTACTTTTGATATGATTTTCACGCTCTAATCTCTTCACTTGTGTAGCGGGTTACATGAGTGCGTATGTTTTAACCACATATACAAGGAACCATGCATGACTTCTTATCAAACAAGAGAATTATAGATGAATGAATTATTGAATGGTTATGAAAAAAGGTGTTTAAATACATTTAGGATGAATCAAAATACATTTTGTCAATTATGTATGGTTTTGGAAAATAATTATTGTTTGAGACCTTCGGATAAGATGTCTATTTTGGAGAAAGTTGGTTTATTTGTATATGTCCTAAGTAAAGGTTCCTCTAATAGAGATACCCAAGAGCGTTTTCAACATTCTGGTGAAACTGTGAGTAGAGTTTTTAAAGAAGTTTTGACTGCTATGGATGAATTTTCAAGGGATATACTCGTACCAAAAGATCCCGAATTCAAGGACATTCTACCACAAATTGCCAATGATGTTAGATATATGCCACATTTTAAGGTAATTAAATATGTTCTTCCTCCCCATTCATTATATTTTCCATTGAAAAATGTTGTTTTATCATATTATGATTATTATTTTATATTAGGATTGCATTGGAGCTCTTGATGGTGTGTATATAGTGGTAGTTGTTGCAGAGGAGGATCAAATGAGATTTAGAGGATGGAAAGGACTTTAACTTACTATTTACATATGTTTTAGCGGGTTGGGAGGGATCAACACATGATTCTCGTATTTTCCTTGATACAATCAGTAATCCGAGACTTAAATTTCCAAAACCACCGATAGGTAATTTTAACATTTGTAGGATTTGCTATTAATGATTTAGACTTTTTATGATATCATTTATACTAATTATATTGTTTCTATGAAAATTCTATGGAAACTCAAGTAAATATTACTTGGTTGACAAAGGCTATCCGGAAAGAGAAGGATATTTGACACCTTATCCAAAGACAAGATATCATCAATCGGAGTTTCGTGGTGCAAATCTAAGAGGATCTCGAGAAGTTTTTAATCGAGCTCATTCATCATTGAAAAGTTGTATTGAGAGGGCTTTCGGTGTTCTTAAGGCTCGATGGAAAATAATGAAGAAAATGCCTAAGAATTCATTAATGGATTAAAATAGAATAATTTGTGCAGCTTTTGCGTTGCATAACTATATTAGAAGAAATACAATTGGCGACCCAGCTTTTAGCATCATCGATCAAGATCCTGAATTTATACCTCCAGATGTATTTCAAGATGTTGAAGTTAACTCTACACAAGAAGACATTGAAGAACAGAGAACCCAGGAGATGACAACTATTCGTGATAATATTGCTTCTAGTTTAATGGAAATTAGACGTCGTTCTTGAATTGTTATAAACCTTTGCTTTAAATGATGATGTTCATTTCTTTTGCTCTATTTGAATTGTGTTGTTAAACTTCATTTGTATTGTTATATCATCATCATCGTGATTATTATTATTATTATTATTGTTGTTGTTATTGTCGTTGTTGTTGTTATTATTATTGTTGTTGTTGTTATTATTATTATTATTATATGTTACATGTTTTTTATTAGAGTTATAAACTTAATTTTTATAGAATTTAATATCTAAAATCTAAATTCCTATAAGAATATTCAACGAAATACTAAGATATGTAATATTCATACCATTATATTTTTTTTAAAGTCATATCCTCATAAGTCATTTTTACATATAAACAACTAATTTTACCAAACATCAAATGACAAACAGCTAATGCAATTAGATGATCAAATCAGCTGATATAATTAGCTATCAGCTAATAGCTAATGCAATCAACTAATTGTTAAACAAGGCCCTTTAAATTTAGTACTTTCTATTATGTGGGTTGTGGGTTATGGGTGTCCTCAACAGTGTTGGGTTTGCCATTTTGGTTAGTTTATTTGTGAAAATTAGAACTTGATGAAAAAACATAACTTTTTCTGTCTAATTCTAGATGATAGCAGTGGTGGTGGAAACGTCACTTGCGATGCCTTTGCACCAAACCCAAATATGGAATTAGCGACCTCTTTGCTGTGAAGGAAATGCGAAGCTAGATGTTGCTGAAGGATATTATTGTTGTTAAACATACTCTTCTTTTCTCTGTGATTTTCTTTAAAATTTGATTATATATGACATGCCTTTTATAAAAATGAAATAGATTTTCGGTTCAAATAGAGAAATAAGAAAGAACACAATTGCTAAGGTAACCAAATGTATCATTTAATTCCTTGATCTATTTGTTCATCAACATTCAGGCGTTAGTGAGAAGAAATAATATTGCTTGTTTCGTATTTAAGGGACAAAAAGGACGGCAAATCTTTATGGCAACAACAGTTGTAGGTAGCTGGTGGTATAGGAGTCATGCGTGGAGGTGTGTCTACGGAAATTCTTAAGTTCGGAACATAGTAGGAAACTTGTATTATGTGATAGATAACTGAGAGTTGTTATCTCAGTTTACTTTAGAATTGTTGCTCTTTGATGTAATATGAAAGAGAAATGGCTATGGAAAGCTCTACTGACTTTTGCATGCTTTCTATGTCTGTTAAGTTACTTAGTGCCAAGTATTTCATGGGTTGTAGCTAATTGTTAGAGCCAGCAATTAAACAGTTAAAGGAGATTAGAGTTGTGAATTTCTTGGATACTTTATAAGCAATCAACTCTAAACCTATAGGTTTTACTGATTTCAAGCATTATACATATTATTTCCAAAATCCAATTGGTGATCCTAGATCTCGTTGACAACTTTTATTTAGTTTTTACACATCATTGCAGATTTTTCTATTTCGTGTGATTTTAAACTTTTTTGATAGTCCCTATTTAATATATACATGTATCTCTTCACTTAGTAGTGAACTTTTCAATAACTGTTTATAAATCACTTTCCCATAGAAAGAGGCTAACATTAGCAATAGGTTAGATGCAATATAAAGAATACCCTGTTACATTTCAAGTGAGATCTTGTTGGCATATCTCAAACAGGTATTAATCCTGGTAAATCCTAGAATGTATGTTTTTTTTTTAAATCTTGGCTAATGTTCCATATTATGTTATTTCATCCCAAAGTCTTAAGCATGCAAAATATTTGAACTGTTTTTGTAGGCAATGTTGGCGCAAATCTTGTTTTTTAGTAAGGTGCTTATCCAGGAAATGTGGCTAATGAGAAGATACTAGACCAGAAAAAAGAAAACTCAGTAGCGTTGTTTCTCTTATTTGCCATGATGTTAAGGCACCTTCAGTTCCCATCATTTGCTGATCGTTTAAAAACTGCAGTGAAGCGTGTGATTTTTTATGGTCAGTATCGGACAAAGGATCTGTAGAATTCGTTTTTGTATTTCGTAACCATAAAAGTGTATGTAATTTGCTTTTGTATTTTGAATATGTTAAATATTAAATTTTACAAATCCTTATAAACTATATATTATATATAAATGCAGTTTTTTTGGTCGTTTATATTTGATAGTACATATACAATTAAGACGTATATTAATATCTATATATTGCTTTTAATGTATATATGGATGTTGCTTATGTAATGACATGAGTTTATTTTTACGTTAAATATTATTGGTAACAAAAGAATAATTTGTAGCTTTTTTTTTTTACAAATTGTACCTAAAAAATTCACTTTGTTGCCTTATAAAGACTTAAAAGTGTTGCAATATCTATTTAATATTGTTGTTATAGTTTGAAACTAATGTTTTGCTTTAGTCAAAATAAAAAATTTTGTTGCCTTATACTGATTACAATGTCACTTCTTGTAATAATATGAATTTTGTTTCCTTAATAAAAAGGCAACGATAATTGCACTTATAATTACACTTTTGTTTGTTGCTTAAATTACTTTTTTCTATAGTGTTCGAATTCTATAAATGATGAAGAGTTGTTAAAGCATATGTAATTTTCCTTACAATTGTTGAGGATTGTAGAATTTTGTATTTCGTAATAATAAAAGCCTTTGTAATTTGCTTTTGTATTTTGAATATGTTAAATGTTGAAATTTTTAAGTCTTTATGGGCTATATATTATATAAATGCAATTTTTTGGATGTTTACCTTTAATAATACGTACATTAATATATGTATATTACTTTTAATGTATATATAGGTGTTGTCTACGTTTATTGGTAACAAAAGAATAAATTGTTATTTTTATTGTTACAAATTGTTGCCTAAAAAATTCACTTTGTTGCCTTATTTATTTAAATGTTGCAATATTCAATTAATATTGTTGCTATAATTTGAAACTAATGTGTTGCCTTAGTCAAAACTTAAAGCAACATTTTTTATTTTGTTGCCTAATCAAAAAATTTTGTTGCCTAATATTTATTGTAGTGCCACTTCTTGTAACGATATAAATTATGTTTGTAACATCCTGTTACCTGTGGGAAGTTTGGAATAGTAAATATGAGTGATCAATGAGAGTTTAGAAAGGCATTTCTATGCTCATGCATAATATGTCATACACATTCACGTGAATAGTAAAATTGTTGCACATGAAAACAATTGTACATGCATTCATGAATAATTCCAGGTATAATTGAATTGAATTGAAATTTTTGGAAATTTAGTAGATTTTGGATTTATCTGTATTGGAAATATTGTATTTGTGAATGTTGTTGAATTTATGAAGTATTGTGAAAAATAGGGAATAAGAAATCAAAAGATATTTGGAGATAATTGGATTGTAAAGATGGGAGTTAAAAAGTTTAGTTCAAAAGAAAC
>JANZLC010000002.1:9221531-9233232 GCA_026413385.1 Erythroxylum gracilipes | reverse complement strand
CTCAACAATAGAGGATATGCGCATACGCATTCCTCAATCACACAAGTCATACATAATCTCATACAATGTCTATTATTTAACACAATCATGCACAAAACACTCATTTCATGTATTAACCTCAAAATATCATTGCAATTATTCCAATTACCATTACCCAAATACAACATTAAACACTACTAATTCCTAATTTAATTTCATTTAATAAATCAAATTTTCAAGAAAAAGTTCGGGGTCCAACAGAAACTTATGTGGATAAGTTTGAATGATTTCCTTCAATTTATTTAACCTAAAAATCTCTTTTTGTCATACCTTACCTAAGTCACATTACAATCCTTATCAAGCCCCTTTGATTTTTGTATTAAGTTTATTTTTGTTAAGTAGCGAAGATATGATTCTTGAACAAGCCTATAAAAATAACTTGAGATGCTTTGTTTTGAGAACTTAATGAACCTTAAGCACTTTAAGTATGTAGAGTGAAATCCATGAGAGAGTGTCAAGACTTGGTTCATTTGATTTTAATGGAATTGATGAGATGTTACATTTTAATTCTCACAATGTATCCTATGAGTGCTTATTCTCTCATTTGTTATTTTATCCTAAACCTTTCACGTGAATTGGCTTTTGGATATTTCTAGATAACATGAAAGAAGATGAGAGGTTATTATAAAAATGATTCACGCCTAATGCCAGATTCAATTAAAGAGTTGGAATTCAATTAGGAAACTTCATTCCATATTATGTAGGGAATTGATTTGGTTTGATTCTTTAACTTTTTGCAGTATTCGTGAAACTAGGTCAAATCTCAAGAGAACTAAACATTAGTTTCTTAATTTCAATTAACAAAACAAAGTGGAGGTTTATGATTAATTAACTAATTTATTAAAATTAACAAGGAATTAAAATAAATCAATTGAAGTTAAAAATGAGAAATTCAAAAGTACTTAACTCCGATTCAAAGGAAAGACCTCATCTAATTGTAATATTGATCATTGATCTAAAAAGAATCATTTTGTTTTTTTAAAAAAAAAGAATCATTTTTACAATTCAAACAGTTAGTCCAAAACATATTAGGATAACCATAATAAATCTCAATTTTTTCTAATTTAATTGGTTCAAACCCAACATTCTAACCAAAACTTACCATCAATTGATTGAGTATGGTAGCATTCTATATCAATTAAATGATAGCAATAAGCTTAGTGAAAAAGACTAGACCCTAAATTAAATAGTTGATATAGTTACAACTATGCAACTTAGTTTTCTTATTTTATCATAAGTCAAATATGCAAAGTTATAAATAATCTATGTGCTACTTGTACCAATTCTTCATGATAATTGCGGATCATTAAATTCATGGATAGTTATAGAATAACTAGCATCAAATTAATTTGTTAGATTAACTAATATTAATTATTCATAAAATATAAGAACACATAACAATAAATACTTGAATTAAAACATGATTATAAGTTAGAACAAAACCTTACAAGGTTATAACTAGGATTTTAAATTTCCTTGAATTAGAATATTTGAGTTTAGCAATACATGACTTTTGTTCCAACACCAAAAATAGAAGAAAGATGAAAGATGAAAGATTTAAAGAAAGCTCAAAAGAAACGAAAAAATAATGTTAAAGAAAGTGAAAGATGTGTTTTTGCATCTCTTCCTAATTTTAAAACGTCAAATATAATTAACAAAAATACATAAAGATAAATAATATCTTCAATTAATTACTATATGTTACAAAATCAATAACCAATCAATTAACTGTAGGAAATACACCAACAAACACTTGTGTTAATTTCATCAATAGTCTTTTTTTTATTTTCTTCAAACTATATCTATAACAACAAATCAATGCATCTTTTAAATGCACAGTGCAACCAATATTCCATTAATCATAAAGCTTAAGAGGAAAAGAAATGGTCCACCATAACGATTAAGGGCTTTTTGATTGCAATATAAGTTTTTCTTTTTTCTTTTTATTTTTAAATTTAGTAAAAATATATTATTTGGTTGAATTTTTTGTTTTATTTTTTTTTCTAATTTTCATAACTGATGATAATTATAAAATTTAATTATTTTATTTTTAAATTTTAGCATAACCTAATTTACCGCAAAATAAAATATGTATTATTTTATTATTATTATTTATTAATAAAAATTAAATGAAAATATATTTAATTATGTTAATTTATTTCAATTTATAATTAATTAAAATTTATAAAATAAAAATATTTTAAAATTGTAATTATTTAATAAATATATTTTAAAATATCTTTAAACTACATAAATTTTAAAAGTTATTTATATGATATTAATAAATATAATAAATATTATTAATATTCACTAATAAATATTTAAAATTAATTAATTCATAATTTAATTTATCTTTAAGTTTTATTTATTATTTAATTATTATTAGTAATAAGAGTGTAATTCCTTTGACATCAACAATTAAAAATTTTTATTTTTATTAAAAATTGTCAAGAAGTAAAAATCAGAAAAAGAACTAAAATTAACTGGACTCTAAGTGGCTAATTTCTGAATTTCAAAGTCTAATTACAATCCATATGTTTATTGCAAAATAAATTTATTAAACTTATAAGCTTTTTTCATATGAAAAACATGGTGATCATTTGCGGATGACATGGAGATTAATGATTACCTTGGAAGGTTAGTGGCATGGCTACCAAAATTTCACAAATATCAGGCATTATTTCGGTGTTGATTACAAGTCTAGAAGTCCAATGAAACTTATTAGGTTTCAAATCAATCTTGTATGAGACAATGAACTTTAAAAAAGAAAGAAAAGATCCCAGAAGTGGCATACAGTTCTTTAGACAGCATGAACAATATACATTTCCAGCTTGCAAATTGCTAATCAGGGAAAGGGAACAAAGCGCGCAGTGTCGATAAGTGATTTGCTGTGGTCTGCCGGCCACGTGGCTCCACATCGCCATCAAAGCTTCGTCTGGTGCAAGAAAGAAACTACAGTCTCTTTGGTTCAATTTGTTGAAGATAATCTCTAAGTAACCAACGGCAACGCGGATGCAAGGTAAGTGCGTATTAAATGTTCCTTTGTTGTCTGTTAGCTTTATAATTAACTACTTTTGTAGACCTAACTAGTGTGAAACCGAGAGATAGTGGGTGATGGATCTTCTGCTTCTACCTGTTTTATTATTGAATTTTAGCTATTTATTTTTTAAATTTTAATTAAAATAAAATCTAGAGATAAAAAGGGATATATTCTTTTTCCCTTATCTTAATTGTTAAATCTTCACTATCTATTTATGTGAGACAATTCAATAAAATAAAATAAGATAGGACATACTAGGAGGGAGAGGATATTAGCATGAGATAGGGAGAGATTCCTTATCCTATGATCTTTTAGGCGCGTGTATATTGGAATCAACCACGTGCCCTCCATGCTCTGCCCAATAATCCAAAAGATAAGCAAGAAGGATCTCACTCCATTATTGGCATTTTACATTCTCTCACGTGTACTTTAGTATTAGTTTCCTTCTCTATGATCAGGATGTGAGCTGTTTGAATTACTATGGATATTTCAGTTTCCGGACAATTACTAATTTTCTGTTTGGAACAGTATTTATATAATCGTAAGAAAGTATTATTAACAGAATCCCTGTGTTTCCGCACTCAATAGTTTGTTGAAGCTCTTCTAACATGGCGATGTTGATTAATCTACGGCCTAAACTTCCCTATACTAATGCTTCTTTAAGTTGCTGGGTTATTAATATGTCAAGTCACTTTTGATCCTTAACCAGGTCCCATCTTTGTTCATTGATATTTCGTTACCTTGATGAATAACTTGTAGACAGCTCTAAATGGCCTTGGAATGGACAATTTCCTATACAGGACAAACTTTATTCCATGAAAAGGATCAAAATAGCATCATATTCAAGTCACATATTAATCCAGACTAGAAGTCTGATCTTCCAATTCAATGACTACACATCCTTACTTACAAAAATCATTGTGATTCCAAATCATCTGCTCTGGTCCTTTTCTTTTCTTTCTTTTTTTCAATTCCAAGTACTTTTGACTATCAGCAAATGGTATCTTCCTTTTGATACCATTCCAAGTTCTTCAATAAGTTTTGTCCCTTTACTAACATGAAAATCACTACAGGCGCAAACTCAAAATCCCTCCTATACACTAGTAATTGCCACTTCTTTTGTTTATATTGAACGAATTGTCTTGTCTCTTTCCATTACTTTTTCTTTCAGAATCTTTCAATTTAGCGCTGGTTTTGAACTTGAGGGCCCAGCAACAACTGCTGGCTCAACAATGGCTGGTTTAGAAAGCTGTACTGGGATGTATCAGTTTGAGTAGTGGTGCTGTTATTGAAACTGCAGAAATTCATGGGTTTCTTTGATAGGTGCAGCTCATCCTCACCAAAGTTGGAAGCCTGGCGTTTTGGTTTATTTTCCATGTTTGGAAATGGGGTGTTCAACTGAGGTAGCTTCTGAAACAAGTAACTGTTGCTTCCATTGAAGCCAGTATTGCAGTTGTTATGGAAGGGCTGGTCTAGAGTTGTAGTAGCAGCATTCATAGTTGGAGTTGATTCATACCCACTTGTGTTGAGCTGGTTCTCTGAGAAGAGACTACTCAGGATGGTGAAGTCCATTGAATCAAATAAGTTGGAGAAGGAAGATGACTTTTGGGGCATGAGGGCACAACTGTTGTTGCTTATGGGACTATTCAATGTTGGCAAAAGGGTTTCTTGTACAAATTGTTCTTCTTCCTCTTCCTGATCATGGTCACTAGATGTGGCTGCTGCTACTGCTGATGGAGTCATGCTATGGGATTTCTTGTAGATCCGGCAAAGAACCCAATCATCTAACTGCGAAAAGAAAACGCAAAAGTCAAAACTTTCAAGCTACTTGCGTTCTGAAAAAGGGTTAAGATGATAAGTCTAAGATGACACGTTATTTTTTGGTTGATATTTTTGGACTCGTAGATAGAACCCAAATCTCAGGGCTGCAGTTGGCAAATACCATTTCCGTTATGTTACAAGGAAACATTCCTAAAAGACACGACTTGGCAGAATATTTTATAAAAACAAGATATGAAAAAGAAAATCAAATACATACTGTTATAATAGTCTACGCTACCTCCACGGCAGGAAGGTTAAAAAATGATATAACAGGAACAACCAAAAAGAACAATTGACTTGTAGAACATATGACCATTTTACACAAAGAACAATCCAATTTCTAGTTTAATGCACAAACAGTAATCCAAAGCTACAGTATAGCTCATATAAATAATGCTTACCCTCATAGATAAATCCTTTGGCCTCATTGGTTTGCTGTTATTGTTGGTGTAGGAGGAAGCATCTGCTAGGCGATATTCATGCATAATCCAATTAGTCTTGACACCTTTAGGTGGTCTTCCCTTGTAGAAGACAAGAGCTTTCTTGACACCAATATTCTCTGTTCCTCCTGCACCAATAGTTGCCATTGTTGATGCCATAATAACCTTATCTGTGCCAGTTGCCTTCCAATAACCCGACGCGGCCGCTCTATTAGGTCGCGCTCCATTCGGGTACTTTCGATCTCTAGGACTGAAAAAGTACCACTCTTTCTCTCCAAAGGTAGCTCTAGCTGTAACAAGATTAATATAAGCACGCATATATAACTGTGAACCTACTTGACAAGAGCATCTGTAATATCTAACTAGCATATTATGTGGAAGTAAATAAGGCATAAGAAACTAAACCAGATATGCAGAGAGCTAACAGGCGAAAAGAAAACCAACCTGGCAAGTCCCAAGGGTCAAACTTGTAGATATCGACATCGGCAATGATGGAAAGAGGAAAGGGTGTGGAAGTAACCTTCTTTTTGAGGTAATGGACGATTAGCTCTTCATCTGTGGGGTGGAATCTAAACCCAGGAGGCAAGGTTGATTGGGGGTTATTCATGCTATCTAACATGTATTATGGACCAATCCCAGAAAGATAGAAATTTGGATGATGTTTTCCTAGTAAATAATTTGCTTGAGACTTGGTTATGGGGTGATCCTCTATATGGCTGAGATTGCACAAGAGATCTATATATATATTTAGAAAAGGTTGGGTCTTTGATCCAACTCAAAGAGGGAAAGAAAGACAGAGAAGGGGATTGAAATTTTTGGGAGCAATGGATGGGGTGCCAATTTATGGTTGTGGGAATTTGTCCTCTTGCGGAAATTTTGGATTAGGCCTAAAGGAAAAAAGAAGAGAAAAAGAAAGCAGAAGAATCAACAAGTAGAAGAAATGAGTTGCCAATTAAGCTTGGACCCCATCAAAGGAGCCAGCTAAGAGGAGGCTCTGATGCTATTGGCTTCTCATTTTTCTTCGTCACAACCCTGCCCGACTTAATGGAAAAGAAGACGGCTAGCAAAGGATGAGTTTGGTGATCTCATGCCCTTCATTGATTCTTTCAAGATAAAAACCTGACACGTGCCCAGTCCCACTACACCCCACACCTTTGTCCTGTCCTTCAACCTAAAAACTCTTGTGCTTGTCCCAATCAACGCTTTGCCGTAAATTTATGCGTCTCTTGACTTCCTTCACAATCTTTAGCTTCAAAGGATAAACACTTGTTCAATGGCTTTACATGATATGCTCCTATGGGTATAATTGTTAATGACGGGGTCCTCAGGCAGTGGACGCGCAGACAATAAGGACAAAATGTACAAGAACCAAAAGGGTCTAAACAGATAAGGCCATTCTATAGAGATATTATGGAGGAGTGGGTTTTGGGTAATAGGATTGGATAGTAACTAAAGAATGTGTAAGTTTTAGTTGCATGAGTCATAGAGAGTGCTACTGTTCAGTCGTTTAGTAAAAAGCTAGCTTATGACCTAATTTCGTGAGCCGCCAATGCTGGCTGAGTAAGAATCAAGGTGATCAGAAATGGCACTTCTCCAGTATTACAATCATGTTATTTTTGCACTGAACCACAAAAATAAATCGTTAAAATCACTAAGTAACATCTCACTTGACGAGGTATTAGTTTCTAATGGTGTTTAATGCAGAAAAAGAAAAGGAGCTACGGCATACAAATTACAAAGACAATGGGATAAGGTGCGTGGAGTGTAAGGAAACGATGCTCATTCTTTCTTTTTAATGCGAGTGGCTGTAAAGAAACGCACACGCTTGTATGTTCTTCACCACAAGCTTTGCTTCCAAGTTCGTTAATACACTATAATCAATACTTAGGTTTAGGATGCGAGTTTAATTAACGTTCTACAAAAATTATTTATAAAAAAAACGGAGTCGTTTCCATTCATTGAGAACTGATTATACCAACAGTAACTATAGAAGTGTAGCCTTCTTAAACTCTTTATCGAAGTTGTGATGTTGAAGAGGATCTAAGACTTGGATGTTCTTGAGATGATTGCTGAGTCATATCCTATTTATTTGTTAGTATATTTTAATTTTTAAATTTAGTAAAAAATTATTTGTTTGAGTTTTTAATTTATGGATCCTTTGACTTTGACTTCTATTTTTTTAATTATAGTTTTTAGTTTTAGTTTTTTATTTTTATTTTTAATATAAAAATAAAAACTTGTTTATTTGTTAATATCAATATAGTTATACTTTTATCATTGATAATAATTACATGTTAGATAAAAATTAAAGATAAATTATTTTAATTAAATAAATTATTTTAATTTCTTATTTAATATTTATTAAAAAGTATTAATAATTTTATTCTATTTTATTAAAATAAATAATTTAAAAATCAAGTGTTTATTTAAAAATTAATATTTATTTTAATTATTAAATTAAATTTTATTTAAAATTTATATATTTTGAAAATTTGAAATTTAATTATATATTAATAATTATTAAATTTATTTAATTAAAATTTTAAGTGAAATTACTAAGTAAAATTAAATATTCATAAATTTTATTAATAACTAATTTTAATTAATTAGACATATAATGTTAATTTAAATTATTCATAATTGTTGTTAATAATCAATATATTAAATAGTTAAATGATATATATTTAGTTAATAGTAAACCAGAATATAAAAATAATGACTATAGAAAAAAAAACTCACTTTTTAAGATTTTCATAAATTTTGAAGACTTTAAGAACCAAAACTAAAAATTTAAATAAACAGATTATTTTTAGGTAACAAAAAGTGATTTTAGTTTTAAGTTTATTTTCTTTTTATATTCTGATTTACTGTGAACTAAATATATATCATTTAACTATTTAATATATAAATTATTAATAAGAAATATGAATAATTTAATTAATTAAAAATCATTATTAATAAAATTTTGAATAATTTAATTTAATAATTTCTTTATTTTTGTAATTAAATTAAGTAAAACTAATTTAATAAATATAATCAATTTAAAATATCTTAAAAATATATAAATTTCAAATTAAATTTGAATTAATAATTAAAATATAATTAAAATATTGATAAATTATTAATAAATATTATATAAGATATTAAAGTTTTATTTGATCTAATATATAATTATTATCAACAATAAAAATATGACAATTTTTATATTAATTAATAAATGAACATTTGTTTTTATTTAAAAGAAAAATAAAAACTAAAAACGATCCATCACCAAATCTATATATATATATATATAGATATATGTTAGTGTCATGTACGTGTGATGGGAATGGGACCACTTCGAGATATAAGATATTAATTTTATAAGCCAAAGCCTAACTCATGGTGTTAGCCTATTGGATTTGATTTGGTTATACAAACAATGACGTCAGTCCTTAATGCTAAATGCTTCGTCTTAAACCAAAGTGTATCTTCAAAGTGTAGTAAAACGCCGACGCCAATCTTGTCACCTTGGAATCTCGAGCAAGGAACATGATATGGTAGCCCTGAATTTCAATCTTCTTTATCAGTTTTCATCAGGAAATATGTTCAGTATTTTCTTATTTGTCAAGGGTTGTTGCATAAATTAGCACTTGGATAAAAGACTAGACAAACCCCAAAAATAGTCAACCCTTGAACAGGTAGTTTCAAGCACACGTGTGATGCGAATTTGCAAACGGCATCGATTACCTGCATTTTTGCAGTAGTCGCAATTACTTAGACCAACTAAGAATATACATTATCGATTGAAAATTTCAAAGCTTCAACCACTAAAAATGCTGTTGTCATAACAACTTTTATGACTACGTAAAACATGGTGCTAACTGCTAATCACATTTTCTAAGTTCAAATTAAATAATTAACATGCACAAACGTCTGATTACGTATTCTGAATAATCCACACGCGTTATTTACGCCATGTTTGAAGCTTAAGAACCAGCCTCTAATCAAGATACAGCCAGTGGAGGAGTTTGCTTCCAAAATGAAGCCCGGAAAGTTGGACTGTAAATAGTTAAAAAAGGCATATAATTTTCCTGCGTTGGAAAACAGCTGTATTCGATAATTAAAGATGCTTTATCTAATTGACCAAATGGATAAAAGAGAATTTCTTTTAACAATATGATTGTCCCGTTTAACTTGTCCTCTATCCAGTTAAACAATCCAGACAAGCACGGCATGCTTAGGAGAAAGGGGAGAAAACGGAAGTTCCCAAGTATTGGGAGACTTCCCCAGTATAATGAAGCCAAATGAGGTGGTTGAGCAGAAATGAGGTGACGAAATTGGACTGGAGAAGGGTAGGAGACAAAATGGGGTATTGAGTTAGGTTCTTGAGAGAGCATATGCTAAAGAATGAGTATAAAAAAGTTGATGATTATCCACAACTAAATAGACTTGATATTTATCCTTCAAAGATGCTTTTGTTTGGCTGATGGGCTTCACGTAATGTTTGTTGTTATCATGCAAAACTAGGACTTATGCTTTGAATCTTATGTCATGTATGATGCAAAACAAAAGTGCATGCGACTTTCAAAGTTACTCTTTTTTCCATATACCGGATAACTTGTGCAGCTAAACTTCTAAAACCCACATGCCAAATTTGCGGACTGTAATTTAATGTATTTTATATGCTGCCTTGACAAACTAGCACACATTTTTTGTCCAAGTCTCATTGTTTATCAGTTTATAGATGGAAGAGGAAACAACCCTTTTAAAGCCCAGGTTAGAAAGTAAACTCATTACCTCAATGTTCAAAAGCATCTCTCCACTTAATTGCACGAGAGTTTGACTTTTATTTTAGGGGAATAATATTGCAGCGTGAGCAACTGAAAGTTGAGTTACAAATAAGAGCAGCTTCCCCAAATCATTTTGTTTTCTTGTCTTGCAGTTTATCTTAGACAACAGATCATTACATCTATAAACAAATAGCCTATACTGTTTGATTCTACTACTCATCCAAACTTGGTTGGTTGCGGCTTGAACAGAAAAACTATACCAACATGTGATTGGCTGTCCGTGTTACATCAAGCTCCATAGGGGATTTGACCGAACACAAGTTCATATAACAACGAAAGCATGTGTGCTTGACTAGTCAAGAAGAGCATTTACTAGGTGGCTAATTTTCAACCATGAAGATATCTTGATTTTGACCCCTGTAGTTTTCCACGTGTAGTTCACCTAATCTAGAGGCTAGTAGATATCTCATGTCAAATGGCAATGCACCAGACTTCACACTTGAGACAACACATAATGAGTTAGGCCTAACAAAGACCTCTCTCAACTGTAGAGATTGTGAATCATTCTCCATTCCCTTGGCCACAAAGATTTCGTGATGAGAAATGGAGAGCACATCTTCAATTTTTTAAAAAAAATGGTAGAGTTTCTGAGTAGATAAACAACGTAGGAACAAAGTAACTACAAATAGCTAAGAGGAATGAATTCTCCTGGCCCAAATTCTGAGAAACAAGTTCAGTAGTGTCTTATCAACGTATTAAAATTCACATAAGAAATGGGGAATGAACATGATTTCGGAACGGTAATTGGAGTTTTCTTAACCCTTTATGCCTGGGAGAGAGTATTTATTCTCTTTACACTTGAATCTCTTCTTAGGCAAGCCTGATTCTAAGCAAGAGCAAAAAGGGCACCTATTTAGAATCTAAAATAGGTAACAAAAAGAACTCATATTTTGTCAAATTTTATTTTTAGAATTCTTATTTTGCCTTATTTTGAAGGTCCACTCTTAACTCTCATAATGAACAAAAAGAGACAAAATAAGGGTTATTTTTTCATTTTGCATGGCCTATAAAAAATAGAAACAACCGTGTTCTTAGGTAAGAGTCAACAAAGTAATTATAAATAACTCTTGGTATTTTTAAGGCAAGGGCGTGGGGAGAGACTATAAAATTATTTTCCTAGCTACATGCCCAGCTCAATTACTCCTGATATACCTTTATGGTCACTAAGTCGGAATGGAGATTTTTCAAACTATGCATGTATCAAAGCTCTTAAGTTCTCTCACTTTCTTATTTCTTGGTATAATATTGTTTGAAAAGCGTCCCTAAAATGAAAAGCTTCTTTCACTATTTGACTTGCAACTATGAAGAGGTTGAAACCTAAAGATAAAATTATGAGATCTGAAGACAAATTAAGTGAACTATGTAATAGTAAGCTTGAAAGCATTGACCATCTTTACTTTAGGTGTGGTTATTCAGACTCTATTTGGGTCACTATTGTTGGATCCCGTTACCGGAACCCAACTCTTGAACCATAAACATGAATACATGGTCATCTTACCTTGAAGGGTTATTCCATTAAACCCTAATTA
>JANZLC010000002.1:9207324-9219941 GCA_026413385.1 Erythroxylum gracilipes | reverse complement strand
ATTGCTGGAATTTTGTTCTTCATTTTGCTTCTCCTCTTCACTTTCACTGAACTTGCAAATTCTTCCACAAATTTCAGTATAGCTGGCTGCATTAAACAACATAGATCAACATAATCAAATACACCTGACAGCTAAACAATCCCCAAAATTTCCCATGACAACTTCTTGTAGTTCCTCACTACAAAACTCTCAATCCAGGGTGATGCAACTAATTCAGCACAAATATGCTAGTCTTTATGAAGGGGCGTGCAAGATACATCAACAGAGAGATTGGTGGAAAAGAACCTGAAGTAAACTAACATCATTAAGATCAGGAACTTGTGTAGAAGTGAAGAACTAGCAGAAATTCTTTTATGATAGAGATAAATAAATGAACCTAACACTAGTAAGCCTTGTGAAACATACCTTTGAAGCAATTGGGTACGCGCTCCCTTAGACTGCATAGTCACCATGTCAATGCAAATCTGTACTTGGCTATTTGCTCCATCATTTTCACACATTGTACCATAAATTCCATTAGTGCCTACTGCTTTATTTCATTGTCCACATCTACATTACAGGCATGGTTTTATGACCTTCTTGCAACATGTTCAAGCCCTTTCCAAACTCCAAATGTTTTTAACAGACGTCAACTTAATCAAATCTTTATAAAATAAGTAAAGAACAAATATTATTTGAACAATTCTGCATATTTAAGGAGAGGGTATAAATGTAATGGCAATTCGAAAGCTTAACTAACTGTTACAAAGTGTTATTTACTTATTTTATATATCATGTGTTACAAGAAGTTATTTCAGAAGACTTTATACGTATAAGAGCAAATCAAAAGTTTAAACCCACTTTTGGAAGGTCTGTGTTGTTCCAGTTTTTGAGTAAAGTTTATGATGAGCAAATTGAGTAACTGTAACCAGTCACCTAAAGAAATTCTGAAGAACAGTGAATTATAACACCTGTCCGATATCATGGACCTCTATGTTGTTAGATACACAATCACCTGCTTTTATAAATGAATGTTAAATAAGAACTTATTGCTCCCAGAAGGAAAAACTTCAAGACTCTCCCAGTTTCAGCTTGTCAGAGGAAATCCTTCTACTGATTAGTTTCTTAGATGAAAAAGACGCAACCTAGCTCATTTACCTCTCTTCTTTTGTTTGATAGTCCACCATTCGCTTATTAGAAAACCAAGCCTGAAGAATCTCTTCTCAATATTACGTTATGGTAAGAATTGTTTTTCCTTCATTTCTTTGTTAAAATTGTGTGCCTCCTATCCCATTCAAGAACAAACCATGTATTAGCACTTGATATGAACTACAATCAAGGGAATATTCCATTTTCATTCATCTCATTCTACGACCTAAAGACATTATCAAGCTGATTCAATAAACAAAATTTTCTAATCAACATGATTTAGGTTTCATAAGTTGGCAAGCAGTTCATTTTTCTCATTTTCTCCAAAAATGAGAACTCTTACTCCCGCTGTAGTCTGTCATCGAAGACCTCTCTAACTTCGTCAACTTTTTGAGCCCTACCTAAAGATTTGATCAGTGAATTACAAGTAATAATATACTATTCTCCTCCATTGTTTTCATGAGATTGATGACTTCCTTTAAATGCCTACCCTTTGCAAAAGCATGAATGACAGCTTTTTAAATATTCTTATCTGGTTCAATCTTCATTGAATGCATTCAGTCAAATAGCTTAAGCATATTAGAAAAATTACCTGTCAAAGCCTCAACATCAAAGGTTTATACCCTTCCTCATCTCCCTCCATACTCTCTCTGTTTCAATTGGACTATCAGTCACCTTAGACCACCAATTGTGCACAATATTAAAGCTCTTTGCGATAAATGGGAACACATTTCTACTGACAACTTGAAGTACTCATCATCTTGCATATTCTTGTACCAGCAAAGAGCAAATAAAAGGCCCTGAAACTCTATGTCCACCTTCCAATTTAAACCGTTCATAAGCATAAATATGTTTTGATCATCCTGCCAATGTCATGCACTGACAAACTTTCGATCTCATGCACTGACGAACTTTCTCACTTTTTCCGGATTAGAAATCCTGCTGTCATATTCATGTACAGAGTGAGCGTAACCTGACTGTCTTCCAGCCAGCAAAAGAAAGTAAATCCAGCTCCCAATTGTTTCGCTTTCGCACCCGTGAAAGCACGTCAAGGACCAGTTCCTGAGTGACTTTAACCCCACATTGCTCAATCTTGTTTTTCACTTCCAGAGGATATACTCTTGGTCTTTTATTTACCTCTAGGACAAACCGATCATCTTTTGAACTGAACTTCTTAACATTACTATCATCGACACCATCAAATTTATCATCAATACTGTCACCAATGTCATCTGGACAACCTTCAGGCACTATGATCTTCTCAGAGACACAACGGCTATGGACATTGGAGAAGGTAAAAGAAAACGCAACAAAAATTTGAGAACTCGAGCCTCGTAGGAGTGGCACCAGTGGTTGGTTCGAACTTCAACTTGAGTAAAACATGTCTGATCTCACAATTCTGTTAGGCTCACATTACTACAAAACATGAACCGCGAAATGTTTGTGAAGATGATCAAATGAAAAAAAAGAAAGACTTCTACCTGCTTTGGAGCGATATCAGTGCGAGTTGATAAGATACTATCGTTGATTGTGTTCATGTAGCTGCTTGTCCCTTCATTCACTGTTTGTCCAGAGAATTAAATTGAGACGAAATGGGCTTACATGGAAGAGGGGAATCGCTATTTCAATCTTCGTCGAAGGCGGTTGTTTGTTCTATCTATTCCAGTGACAAGTGCATCAACTCCAAAATTACTAGTTTGAATCTCAACACTTGAATTCAACTTTCAATTCTTTGGAATATTAAAAAATGCGTTAACTTACAATTATTGATCCATCGTTTCTTTGGAACTTAATAAAAACAAACCTTTTACTGAGCTGAACTCTCACTCAATCTTTACTGTTGTCTTAATTTTGTACCAAAAAGTGCATTGATTGATACTTGGCAGGCCGAACAAGTGAACCAATTGAATTGAATCATTTCATTCTCTCAAAAATCGTATAAATCAGAGCATGGTTACAATGTTTAATTACAAATGAAGAAAAACGGACCTCTCTTTCCTTTTTCCCCTTGCGTTATTACAATGATACAGTGCCAAAATCCTATTCTCTTTCCAACTTCTGCGTGGAGTGGAAAATCTTCAATCCTAGAGAGAGACAGACGTGCCGCACCTAGCCACTGAAAATTTCCGTTATAATGAAGAAACAGCCTCGATGGCACTGCCTAATGGCCATGCTGCCTCAACAAGAGCATCATGGTACTTCACCTTCTTCACTAATGTAATCTGTTGCCGGCGGCCAAGAGCTATCCACAAAAATATAAGTGTCAACTTAGAAGTTAGAACGATGAGAAGCAGAAATTGACAAATAACTCAAAAAGGGTATGCCACATACCAAATCCATCTACTAGCAAGGAATACTGGTATACAAGATCCATGCACAAGTATGGCAGGTTACTTTCTTCCACATTTCGATATGTGTTCTTTGCATCTTTTAGTTTAGTCTTACAAGCACGCTTTGCTGCATCCTCAAAGTCCGAAGGACTAACTTTGGCAACAGCCACATTGGAATCAACAAAACCAGCCTATAGATAATGAATATATCCAGTTAGCATGTCAAAGTTCAATAATTTCCTGAGAGATGAATTTCAATGCTATTAGTACCTCAGCAGCCCTGTCAAAGAAGAAGGAGGCAACAAATAAATTCTTTTGTCCATCACCGCCACCACCATTCCAGACTCCACCAAATGTACAATTCATGTGTGCACAAGTTGATTCATTAACTTTCAGAGCCTTCAAAGCCACCCTCCTGCATCCTTCTAAGCTTGAACCTGAAGGAAAAGCTGATGCCCGATACTCCTGTCCTCCATATTTGTAAAATCCTTTTCCACAAGTTTACAACAAACATAATTTTAGTTGTTTAATGCATATGTAATAGCTATACTGGCAATAAAACATGGATCCAAATCATTCCAAGCCCAATGAGCCATATGATGTTAGATTGTTGGCTTCCCTCAAAGTGCTTCTACAATCAAAACCTTTTTGGATACAGTAACATAATCAAAACCTGGTAAAGTCTACATTGTCCCTCCTCCCTCCCAATATAAGAGAGCAATGAATTAGAAATCAGAATGGAAAGCTCATTTGTTTAAGAAGAATGTGACAGATTCATAACTTGAACAGTAACTGGGAGCTGTAAAGCATCAAGTGTCAACAATCACATTTGGCAATCAATTATATGTGATAGAGACACGTTAAATCACTTGCAAACTACAAAATAGGCATCAGAAACCTGATAGAATCGATGACAAAATAAACAATTAATCACAATTCTAAGTATAAAATACTACCATAGTTCAATCACTGCAAATGCCCTTCCTCTTAGACATGACTATTGCTCCATCATATTCACAAGACAGATTGGATACTGTAGAGGAAAGATGCCACAAAAGGATGGGCAATGTACATAGATTGTCCCACACCTCAAGGATGTCATTATACATTGTCATTGACTAAGTGGAGCATTAAAGAAAATTCAAATATATAAAATTGACAGCAATAACATTTTTATATAAGCCAACAGAATCTAAACACTTTTGTCCTGTGAAGTATATCGTACAGAACCAAATTCCAACAAATTAACCAGTTTGTGTGATCACAAAAGATCAAGATAAGAAGACAACTAGATGAAGAGCAATATGCAGTTAACATTAAAGATAAAGCCCACTGAGTTGATGGATTACTACATAACTTACCATCATAACCATCCAAGATGCATGGATTGCCAGAATCTTCAGACACTTTCAACATTTCTGCTCGAGCTGCTAGCAAGCCATAGTGCAGATAACTGCATAAAAAATTTAACATATCAATCAAATTATAAGATCTTTGGCTCCCCTCCAGTAGGCTTATCCTAAAATCAAAACAAAGCAAAGGATGTGAAGGAACCTGTGCACGTAGAGATAATAATCAGTTCCCTTCAGATGCATTTTATTAACATAGCTATCCTCCCCATCTGTTACCCTAGGAGCACTTGCTGCATCTTTCTTCGAAATAGCATATGCCATCTGAACAGATCCTCCACCGAGATCAACTACTCCAACAGTACCTGAATAGTGCTTCCCCAGATTACCCAATAGATAGTTTATAGTCACCTGCAAATTAAAATGCAGTTAAAGAAAGGCTTAAGCATAGCAATTTTTAGTCTTCAAATGGGGCTTGTTAAGCCCTGCTGTTATTTGATAACTATTAAGGCAATCCCATGCCAATAACATCAAAACATAAGCGTTCCTTCCTGCCTCTTGGAGAAAGGAATTAGCCCTATTGAGAATTCAAGGGTAAGTTTGCTAGTACAGTGCAACATAGTTTGATTCCCTAGAAATTCGGTGAATTTCTACTCTCTACTCTGTAGTTGTTGCCATGCTTTAGAAAGGACTTGAGCATAATTACTGGGACTCGAGCACAATAACTAAGATAGCTAGAAGGACCTACCTTCCACTCAAAAGTTAAACTTCTCTATTCTTGTTCTTCTAATGTTTTCTGTTTCTATTTGTATAACTTTCAACAGGGATGCATTGCTAAATTAGATACATAGAGAAGTCTCCTTCCAACTTCAGCACATTAAGCATCATCTGGGAAGAATGCTGCTTCATATAAATTAATGGTTGATATGTTCCTGGAATGGATGGTTTTAGCAACCAGGTGGGCCCAAATTGAATAATGAGGTATAAGCATAAGTTGTAGTCGTGGATAACCTTGAATAGGAATCATTGAGGTCAAAATACCTAGCAAAAGTATGCGACCTTTTGTAACAATATTCACAAAGCTATAGAATCCAAATGCCGCTAATATAACGCCTACAATTTGGACCCAAAACTACAATCTGTTTACAATTCTAATCCAGGTTCATAAAAATATTACAAGAGATTAACAAGATTGCGCTAACCTGGTGGTCATCTTTAAACATTCCCAAAATGTATTATAACAATTAATTAATAGTCCATCAACATCTATTTTGAAACAGGGGCACAACCATACAATTATTCTTCTACAAGATATGTACTGTTAGAACTAATTATCCCAAACTCAAGCCATGTATATTTATTGATATTTCAATAGCTATCACATTAATTACCCTTGCTTATGAACAGATGAAATAGTGTTAATAAAATAAATTGGAAATTATTCACAGTTCAGAAACTTTAACAAGTCACACTACAAATTTAGGGCTCAAACTACAACATAAACATAACATACCCACTGATAAGAGCCTTCTTGAGAGCCATCCAGAACAGTAACCCCATTTACATCAGATTTCAGCGTGCTTCTATCTCTCAGAAGATCCCTAACCTTACAGGAAGAAAATCAAATGGCTATCAGAGTAGATTGTTAAAATAAATACGTGGGGGGTGGGTCAGACTTACTGATTGCAAAATTCTATCAGATGCATCACCTTCCAATGCCCTCAGGCCAGCAGTAGCCTAAACAAAAAAGAAAAAACATAAATAATTTTGGCGGTTAAGCAAATGCCCACACACAATAAATTATTAGATGTGTAACTAAAAGTTCATCTGAATGCACCCACCCCCACTCTGACAGGTGTCCTCCGTCGCAGTTCTTTGGGCACCACGCTTTCAGCCTTATCAAGAAGGGAAACAAGTGAGCCTGCTGCAGCCTGTGGATTCTTTGCATACGCACTAAGACCTGGTTTAATCTTTTATCAAACAATACCAGAGCAAATTAACAATCCGAACGATTTGGACAATAAAACACCGAACCTGATGCAGTTATCTAAGCACAAGGTAAAAGGGAAAAAAAAAGAAGAAGAATTTGTCCTTCAATTACTAATTTGTCAGCATTTGTAAATGGATCTAATCCTTCACGCCTTTTCCTACTTGCATTGTTCATTTCAAGAAAATACAAAAGGAACCAAGTCTCATATATTAATTTAAATTCCATTCTCCAGATCAACAAAATGCAAACGCACATTCAACCAGAAGAAAAAAATATGCGATCACACAAATTCAAAAGCCCAATTCCAAATCACAAAATAATTATAACAATAATTAAAAAAAAAACAACCTGGACGAAAAGCTCGAGATCCCTGCCGATGTGGACAAGATCCATATTATGATCGAAGCAAAACACATGCACTCTACTCCCCGAACTTCCCGCATCGAAAATTACAGCATAATTTTTAGAACCTCTCAAAGTCGGCGACATCTTACGATTATTGATCTCATACTCCTCTAACACGGCCTCCGACGGAGACCGGGAGGGCATTACAAATAAAACGAGCCCCATAAGAAGTACCGGGACGGAGATCACTAGAAGAACGCTCCGGTACCGGCGGCTCTTGTCGGACAAAGATTCGTGGCGAGGAGGAGGAGGGCGTTTGAGCATCTTGTCGGAGTTGTTGTTGTTGGTGGTGCCGGATTCGAGAAGCTCGGCGGAGGAAGGAGAACGGTAACGGATCTGGCCGTTGACGGAGGAGGAGGCCGACGATGCCTTCAAGGACTGCGCTGGCTCCTCTGGTGGATCCAGCTCTCCTTGTTTTTTATTTTATTTTTTAAAAAATAAAACAAAAATGCTCTCTTATTTTATAGAAAGAGAAAAGAATAATCAGAAAGCGAAACCTTATATAGATGACATTGAAAGAATTGATGATAAGCAGCAATGGAGACGATTGATACACGTATTTATGTGAATGCGAGATTTTGGTGGAAACGTATTTGTCGGTGTTCGCTAAGTCTTCTTGTTTTTCCACATCGTACACAATTTAATTTTCCTTGCGTTGCTCTTTTTTTTCCTCGCTGTCATGACTCATGAAAAGGTGCATGAATTTGATGTAGTTTGGGGATTAGTCTAAACTTTGCTTGTGAACCCAACATTAACAGAGTTGATTGTATTGTATGATCAGTAGTTCTCAAAATCAAGAAGATATCCAAATTTCTTTTTTTATAAGAGCATTAGGAAAGGAATTGGTGTTTTTTTTCCATATGATGGTAGTTAGGACAAACAAACTAGCTACACTTGCAAGGTTTGTTGATTGCAAAAACATAGAGACAAAGCCACCTCAAGTGTGCCTTAGGGATCACTACTCTGCAGACTACACCTACAGAATGCCCCTTTATCTTTCTAGAGGATATGTCGAGAGTCTGACTAGTCTTGTAATTTGTCTCGTGTTTTCTTTCCTTTTATTAAAAAAAAAAACTAAAAAAGTTTTCTTGTCGGCGGTTTTATTTTGTATTTGATCATTTCACCACACAAGCAATGGGGGGAAATAAATAGACAGTTAGTGAAAAGGTCCATGGAAGTTGCTTTATTACAGTTAAGAACCAAATCGACCAATACAATTTGCTGCTAGCAGCCTAGCAATGGAATGGATTTGGAGGCTACTTCAGATCAGGCCTTCTTCTGTTTGGGCTTGGCTGGTGGGAAAATCATGCGGAAGAGCCTAGCCGCAAACACCGCCCCTATGAAGGGGCAGATCCAGTAAACATAAAACTGCTCCCAAGTGTTGTGCCAATTGTTCACATACGCCCACCCGAATGCCTGCAGAGTCACACACACACAACGCAAACGCATGACTCTCTCAATCTTCATAAAACTTCATCAACGAAGCAAGTTAGCTTGACCAACATGAAACACATAAAGCTATTCACCACGGGATTCCAACTTCTTTCTTTTTCCAGGAATCCAAAATCATGAATACCCAACACTTGCTCATCTGCTATAACACCTAACCTGCTGTCGAACCTGATCATAGCTCTCTTTTAAGTTTTCATCAAATACTTTTTGGACATCCACAAGCCACTCCCACTAAAAAGTTTTTGATGCTCTTGTCGAAATAATAGACATTTACTTCAAAGACTCTTTCGCCAACTTTTGAAGACAGAATCAAATCTTTATTCAAGTTGATATATAAATCCCACCTACTATTATCTCTTTTTGACAAGCACCTTACTTTTGTTTGGATGCTCCTTTTCAAATTTTATTCTTCCTTGTTTTTATTCAGCAGAAATCTAGGAACTAGTTTTGCCTTTCTTCCAACTAGCAAAATCATGGGATGTCCAAAGGAAGAAACCACCTCGGTTCTCGTATTTCTGGACTAATATGTTTATGGAAATGTTCTTCATTGACATTGACAAACTGGAAACGACAGGTGCAGTATCGATGGCAACAGAAACACCTTTGTAATTGACAGCACCTGCATCCTTACCCAGCAAAGGTGAAGGATCTTAAAAATGGTACGATAACAATCCATATTGCTTTAAGATTCCCAAGTGAACTTCTTATAAGAATGACCAAGTTGTTGGGAATGAGGGGTTTGTGACCTCTAAAAGGTTCGAACTTCACCCTATGTCTTGTCATTTAGAAACCAAAAACAATAATAATATGCACGTTCACACGCACATATGTATATACATATTAGAGCCCCTTCCCTCACCTCCCTAAATTGCTTGTCTACAAAGTCAATCAGAGCCAGGGAAAAAGAAAGACAATTCAGGAATTTATTAAGTCAATCTGATAGAATGGAGCATATCATGATTCTTACCGGTAATGCATATTCCCAATAAGCATAATATATTCCACATAAACCAAATATATAGTTCCATCAAATTGGTGCTAATGAAGGAATTCCAGATATACACCAAAACATAAACAGGAACCAGAAAACAGTTTGAACACAAAGGATCGACAAAACTGACCAGAAGAAGAATACAGATATCTAAACAGGTGACGACTGTTATTAAAGAGTTGGGTTTGAAGAGAAATTGGATGAGACGTAAGTGAGAACACATATAATTAGAGATATCATATTTCAACTCAAATTCTTAAGAGTATGTATTATGAGTTATAATTTTATACACAACTTATTTCATCCTTGTCTTTTCTTAATGTTGGACAACTTCATTTGTAAATTTTATCTCTCCTTCATAAGTGACCTCATCAACATCAGAGTAACTTCTTATTAGTCTATAGCTAACACAAAACTATTTGATTCACTCAACAAATTATCATTCATTAGATCCAAATTCATAATTTCTACTCATCGGACTTTGTCAACGTAATTATGATACTAATGATAGAAATTAATGATAATCAAGATAAAATAAAATGTCAGAATTAATTTATTTATAAGAAAACACAATTTTCACATGAATAATATTATCCAAATAATTAACACGTATGTATCACAACTAAATACTTTCATGTTTTGATACCATGAAGGGCTCTGTGGGGTTTTAAGGAGAAACTGGATCAAGTCCAAGCAAAGACATATAATTAATGACACTATATTTCAATACAATACCTTAAAACTGTAAATTATAAGCTCTATTTTTATATATAGCCCAATTCATCTTTATATCCTTTTTCAATGTGGAACTATTCTACTAATGAATTTCTAACACCTCTATCACAAGTGATTTCATTCATATCATATTAGTTCCCCTCCTCAACCCTTAACTAATACTGAGTCATTTGAACCACTCATGAATCACTATTTATCGCGCCCAAATCTAACTCTCATACCAATGATAGGAATTAATGATAATCAAGATAAAGTAGGGAGCTGAAACAAATTCATGTATAAGAAAAAACATATTTTTAAATATGAATTATATAACCCAAATAATATAACAAGTATGTATCATTGATCATATAAGTATTTAGACAGAAATACTTACATATAATTCACAGATTAAAAACTCATTTTGAAACAACTTATTGATAAGTTTTCCATCTCCTCAAGAAGACATCTTGTATCTTTCTCCAAAGTATAAATATTTTTCTATGGTGTTCTTAACTTCTCTAATAGCAATGTTATGAATATATGAGTACATGAGTGAAAGATGTTAGGAGCTCAAAAGCACACACATAGTCAAGACTGAAGACAGAGATGACTGAAAATACGAAGATGCAGAGAGAGATTGACAACTCACATTGACAGGATTCATGGAGGGCCCAGTGTACTCAGCACCCGCAACAACCACCAAAACAGTGGCAACAGCAATAAGCCATGTCTGAGACAGTGCGTTACGAGGACCCTTAAGGAGAATCACAAGAACTGCAAAGGTAATTAAGAAGGTCAAAATGCCTTCCGCAATAGCTCCAGTTTGCAAGTCAACTTTCAGAGTAGGTCCAGCAAGCATGTGTTTATATTGTGGTGGCATAACCTCCATTATAGCCAACACACCACCCACAGCACCTGCTGCCTGTCAAAAAGACAGTCCATGCTCCACGTTATTCGCCCACATTCTAACATCTTTTGCTCTAATAAAGTTTTTATTTCACAAAGTTTAAAGCACAGAATTTATTCATCCCCCTTAAAGGGTATTGGCATTTCTTCTCAAAGTCTTGTCGAATTAAATGGTGAATTCAAAAGAGATGGAGATGGAGTAAAAGTAAGTAAAGTCCAGTCAAATCCTTTGATCCTCTTTCATAACAAACCAAAATATTCCAAATCCATAAAGGTGATCCAGTCAAAAGGAGGGAAATCCCCATCCGATGACCAATCAATCAAAACGCACGTCATTGATCTTCACAACTTTAGCCGATTCGATTAGGATATCAACGCATTTACAAACACCAAAAGAGAAGAAAGCATAAGCATCCAAGTACAGGTATATAAAGGGGCGTGCATATATGTATACCTGAGCAGGAAATCTAAGTGCCATGGAGAAGAGACTATCTCCACCAATTCCAGCAGCATAGAAGGCAGCATTACCGGTGGGATTGAAGCTTGCCCCACCCAAGGCCTCGGCGATCAGATTAAACAAGAAAACAGACAAAAAAATAAGAAGGGTAGTCACAACCAAAGGAGCCCAAACCAGTTTCTGAATCCCAAGCGCAGTGACTATCAGGTGAGTGAACAGCCCAAACATGGAAGTGATAAACACCCATATAAAAGTCATCAGTGTATCACCAATCGCCGCCTTTAGCGCTCCCATTCCTGCTCATACGGACTTCCCACCGCTTTTCTGCGAGAACCCTTCTGTAATAGCCAATTATGCTATTACAAAATAACCCGAAAAATCAAGGCAGCAAGCAATTGCGTTTCCGAGAAAGATGGTGTATTTTGTGTGCAGTGCTCGAACGTAAGATTTTTACTGGAATTGGGTGTCAAAGACTGAAACTTTGGGATTGGATATACACAGACACAGACAATGGAGTTATTTGCCTAACTCAGGAGAGAGTTAGTTGCTGCGGCGGTGGTAGAAGTGAAGAAGAGTTGGGGAATAATTTTTGCTGCCACCTGCCAGTTGCCACCAAATATTTGACCAAACTTGTTGCTTCGGTAGTTAGTTCATGTTTTTGTATGTTTGTTGGTGTGTCGTGGGTTACATTCCACTTGGACTCTACACTCCTCTCTCTCACTATCTATTTTAGATTTTCCATCACAGCCTAATTTAGGGGTTATAATTTGGGGGTTATTTGTTTCTATTGTTGGAATTATACCTATGACCCAATTGTTATGTAATAGATTGAACACTTTAGTTTTGTAATTATTAATTTTGATTAATAACATGGCAAATGATTTTATTATCA
>JANZLC010000002.1:9183677-9207224 GCA_026413385.1 Erythroxylum gracilipes | reverse complement strand
AGAAGAGCAAAATCATAGAGGATGATTTTTCGATTTTTGTGCGGTGAGATACGAAGTGAGATAGAAAGAGTAACTCTCATAGACAGGCTTTTAGTTTCTTTCTTAAAAGACGTACAAGAGAGTTAAAAGGATATATCACAGATTTTTGGTTGACATTACTTCAAACAAACAACAAGAGTGTGTTTGAGAAACAGTAACTAGATAACGCGCATGGGAGAACAAATTTAATCAAAGATAAGTCTTTGATTTTCCGTGAAAAAACAGTGAGAACGAACCTCTTATATTCCAGCAGTGCTTAGTGTTTTTCATTCATTTTTGTTTTTTGGTACATGAAAAAAAAATCAAAGATAAGTCTTTGATTTTAGTGTGAGAAAATAAACAAGAGAATTATAGAGAAAACGGGATATATTGCTCGGTGTGGAGCACATAGGGACTTCGTAATTTCGAAGTTCATATCGGTTCATTCTCACGAATTTCAAGTATTTATTTCTGACTGGTAAGATTTAAGTATGATAATTAAATGCAATAGATCTATATGTGATTGCAATTTTTTAATTTCCGATGCATATTGCGATCCTTCATCTGTTTCTTTTTTTTCATTTTTTATTGTCATTTTTTTAAGAAAAATAGGTAAGTAAAACGTGTTGGACTTATTTTGTTGCAATTTTTTGTTTCTAAAAATAAAAAAACTACAACGATTTTACAAAAACTAGAAAATATTGTTTCTCTGAATTTTGACAACATGTTTTCTTTGATAGAAAACCAACATATCCCTACCTTTTATCTCAATTAATAATAATAATAATAAATTTATAATAATAATTAATATTTAATAATTAATAATAATAATAATAAGATAATTAATTTTGGTATAATAAAATTAAAAATAGTAAGTAGAAAATTTATAACAATAATTAACAATAACAATAATTAACAATAATAATAAATATTATTATTATTAACAATAAATAATAATAATAATAATAATAATAATAATAATAATAAATTAATAACAATAAGAATAACTTAATAAAAATTAATAATAAATAAATAAAATTAATTATAATAAGAATAACTTAATAATAATAATAATAATAATAATAATCATCATCATAATCATAATCATAATAATAACTTATTAAAAATTAATAATAATAAGAATAACTTATTAAAAATTATTAATAATAATAATAATAATAATAGTAATAATAATAAAACCAAACATATTTTTGTTTTCAGTTTTTTATTAGAAATCTCAACCAAACAGATTTTCGTTTTCTTGGGAAAAAAAACAGAAACTAAAAACAGAAAATAAAAATTAAAAATAAAAACAAAAAAATAAAAGTGAAACAAAACAGTCGATATTATATATATTTTTTATTTGTTCAATTTTTCATTTTTGATTGAGGTAGCCTTATTATGACTTTGCTTGGAATGCTGTGTGTGTTTGTCCCTAAGATCCTCTCGTTTGACTGTCTTTGAAGAATTAAAAATAAAAGAAGGAAAAGAAATTGACTGTATGAAGTGTGATGAGTTTTCAGTTTTATCACTTAATTTTAATTATTAATTTATTTAAAACACATAATTTACAAGATATTTATTTGATATATATATATATATATATATATATATATATATATGAAGAATTTTATTTTTTGTATTATTGTAATTTTTAATTTTAGCTTTTATTCTCGCATTATAAAGAACAAATAGATTGGGCCAGAGATGAAACTAATGGGCCCTAACAGAGTATTGAATTCAGATTGAGCTAACGGCAGTGGGTGGAGAAAATATAGCCGTTGGGAGCCTGCAACGGCTACTTTAGCTCTCTAACAGGGGAATTTTAGCATCCTTTTTAATAAAGTGTTCCCTTTAAATCACTCTTCAATTCCAACTTGATAAGGACACACACTCAAACTGCAGCTGCGGATTTCCATATCAAAAACACAAGATCATCATCTACTTTCCATCTTCAAATACTACATTCCCATTACGAAACCCATTTGCTCACTTCATCTCCTTATTTCCATATCTTACCTCTTCCAACCTGTTGCTGCTTTTGTTGTGCTGTCATCTCTACTGAAGTAATTTTATACAGCTGCCACAGAGGTTCCCTCTTCCTTCTCTTTTAGTTACCATTTCTTTTTACATTGTGTTCTGCTTGGATTTGAAGATGGATTCTCTCTCTTTTTATTTTTCCTTAATTATTCTTGGTTTTCAATTTGGTTGTATTTGTAATCTAAATTAATAAAAGCAACTTATGTAAATAGCAGAGGTGAAGTGAACATATTCATCAATTTCATTTTCGGTTCCCTTTGCTGCTCAAAGTTAATATTAAAGCAACATTTTGCAAATTTGGATCCATCCCAGATAGATTTTCAGTTATCTTCGATCCATTGACAATTTAAGTTCTGCAATCCAAACTCATAAACAAAGCTGAGATTTTATTCTGAAAAACTTTTGATTCTGCGCACAATATATGTTGTGTCTTGTTTGCATCAAAACTGGGACTGATTGGCCATGTTTCTTTTACTCAGGTTTCATCACACAGATTGTAAAGATGAATGACTTGATGACCAAATCGTTCATGAGCTATGTGGATCTAAAGAAAGAGGCCATGAGAGATCTTGAAGCTGGTCCAGACCCTGATCTAGAGATGGCAAATGCATCAAATACAATCGACCAGAACCTTGGCATGTTCCTTGAGGAAGCTGAGCATGTCAAGAAAGAAATGGGATCCATCCGGGAAATCCTTGAGAGGCTCCAAGAGTCCAATGAGGAGAGCAAATCCCTGCACAAACCTGAGGCCTTGAAAGCACTGCGCATCAAAATCAACGCAGATATTGTTACTGTCCTCAAAAAGGTAAGAGCTATCAGATCTCAGCTTGAAGAAATGGATCGTGCCAACGCGGCTAACAGGCGCCTCTCAGGGTTCAAAGAAGGAACCCCGATATACCGAACAAGGGTTGCTGTCACCAATGGTCTGCGCAAGAAGTTGAAGGAGCTTATGATGGATTTCCAAGGTCTGAGGCAGAAAATGATGACTGAGTACAAAGAAACAGTTGGGAGGAGATACTTCACAGTGACTGGTGAGTACCCGGATGAAGAAATAATTGATAAGATAATCTCCGATGGCAGTGGTGGTGAGGAGTTCTTGAAACGAGCAATTCAGGAACACGGGAAAGGAAAGGTGTTGGAGACGGTGGTGGAGATTCAGGATAGGCATGATGCTGCAAAAGAGATCGAGAAGAGCTTGTTGGAGTTGCATCAGGTGTTTCTGGACATGGCTGTTATGGTGGAGGCACAAGGAGAGCAGCTGGATGATATTGAACACCATGTGTTGAATGCTAATCACTATGTCAAAGACGGTACCAAAGAGCTCAAGAGTGCGAAAGAGTATCAAAGAAGCAGCAGGAAATGCATGTGTATTGGGATAATTCTTCTGCTTTTGATCATTCTTGTGATTGTTATACCTATTGCTACCAGTTTCAGTCACTCTTGAATGAGGGGTCCGATGGAGGATTTAATGCCCTGTTATTCCTTCTGCTTTTCTGTTTGTGTTTCTATTATTAATTCATTCAGTCCTTGTTTTGGGACTTTATTTGTTCATGTAAGTAGCATTTTATGTAACCAGTGTATCAGGTTAGAATCGTACACAACAAATTCTGCTGGGATAAATTGAACATTATGTTGCATATGAAATGGTTTATAACATATAAGGTAAAAGTATATGCCACTCTTGTTCGTTTTCTCAAATTAGCTTAATTGAACCCTAACATAAGATGTCGGCAATTAGATATTTATAAGATCAAGCTGTATAAGTAAGCCATGTTGACTAGGCTAGGGTTGTGGATTTCTTAACCTGATTAGGAGAGACAAAACGATGTTATTTTTTTGATTTTTTTTAAAAATAAACTGGGCTGAGATTGTTTATGGCTCGGCCCGATCGGACCACGAACCAACCCGGGGCCAATGTCATGGGTCTAGCTAGGCCCATTGCCATACCTAATTCCAGTTCAAGTCAAGCTGAATAGCATGCTTGAGACACTTTCTCTAGCAACAAAACACTTGCATTCTATGTGGAATGGTAACTGAAAATTTGTATGTAGCTTCTTAACTAATGTGAAGTGTTTTTTGGACTGTGGATGTTAGACAATTATAGGTTAATTTCAAATGGAGATCTTCCTGCTTACCTTATTGCTCTAGCTTCCTATCTACGTATAGTTTGAAACGAGAGAAATTCTAGACGGTTCAAATAAGTTAGGCAAGTTGTGTAACAACCCAGATCACCCGCTTACAAATATTGTCCGCTTTGGCGCCTTGGCCTAGCCAAGCCCTTACAGTTTTGCTTTTCCCGAGAACTTTCCAGGAGGTCACCCATCTTAGAACTACTCTTGCCCAAGTACCTTTAACCTCGGAGTTCCTATGGGATCCGGTGCATTAGGCCTTGGAAAACGAGTATATAAGGGAGGGGTATTCGTACCCTTATAAGGCATACTTCGTTCTCCTTCTCCAACCGATGTGATTACTCGCCCGGCCTACATAAGTACACAACCAAGTCTCTAGACTGGCTTTACTAAATACCTCATACCCTACTCCCTGGGTAGGTAGGGCAAGCACTGGTGCTGAAGTCAATCGCTTCTTCAGCTCCTGGAAACTCGCCTTGTATTTGTCATCCTACTGAAATTTTAGTCCCTTCCAGGTAAGCCTCGACAAAGGAGTTGCAAGCACGAAAAAATTCTCAACAAACCTCCGATAATAACTAGCTAATCCTAGAAAGTTGTGGACTTCTGTCACATTCTTGGGTTGTTCCCATTCAAGTATAGCTTCCACTTTCTTTGAATCTATAAAAAAATACCTTCCCCTGGTACTACATGCCCAAGGAACCCTATCTCCCTCAGCCAAAATTCACACTTTGAGAACTTCACTTACAACTGTCTTTCGAGAAGTATTTGTAGCATAATCCGAAGATGTCTAGCATGCTCCTCTCCCTCCTTATATAGATCAGTTTATCATAATGGGCCAAGACCCAAAGCGGACAATATTTGTAAGCAGGTGATTTGGGCTATTACAAGTGGTATCAGAGCTAGTACCCGAATCGTTGTGCCAGCTAGGCTAGATCCCAAAAAGAGGGTTGGGCCCTAAGGAGATGAAAAGTGTGAGATCCTATATCGGTTGGAGAAGAGAACGAAGTATGCCTTATAAGGGTATGGATACCTCTCCCTTACAGATGCGTTCTCCCTAGCGAGTGTGCGGGACGAACAAAACCTTGATGGCTAGGCCAAAAGAGGACAATATCTGGATGAGTGGGTGGTGATACTAAGTGTCAACCCAACCCTGAAAGACGCATTTTTCATGGCCTAATGCACCGGATCCCATCAGAACTCCGAGGTTAAATGTGCTTGGGTGAGAGTAGTTCTAGGATAGGTGACCTCCTGGGAAGGACTCGGAAAAAACAAAATCGTGAGGGCTTGGCTGGGTCAAGGCCTCAAGCGGACAATATCTATATGTGGGTGATTTGGGATGTTACAAGTTGAGCTTCTACTAAATTTGAAAGAAGTTATGAAAGATGTATGTTGTTTTTCATTATTTTGTGAAAAGCTCATAAGCCTTAACATATAAGTGAAAACACAATCAAAAGAAGATTTATAGTGATTATAATATAACTAATAATCTTATCTAATATTATTTGTAAAGATTAAATTGTTGAGATACAAATATCAAATACTATCGACCCCCTTAAGCTCATAATGGTTTGCAATCGTGGGCTTATGAGGCGTTTGTTGGTAATGGATACTAGGTTCCGAATTGGTGTAATAAGGTGTTGATAGATTTATGAGTTGGTTTCAGTTGGTGTGTTGAGTTGTTCTGAATTCGTATATGCGCAAACTAGTGTAGTGTGTTGTGACCCAAAAAATGCCTAGATGTTGAAAGAATTACACCTTATGTATGTGCAGACTAGTGTAGTGTGCTCTGACCCAAAAAATGCCTAGATGTTGAAAGAATTGGGTGTAGGCTCTGATACCATGAAAAAAGTTATGAAAGATGTATGTTGTTTTTCATTATTTTTGTGAAAAGCTTATAATCCTTAATATACAAATGAAAACACAATCAGAAGAAGATTTATAGTAAATTATCTGCAAAGAATCAATGGTTGAGGTATATATATCAAATGTTATCGAAATTAAGCCTAACTAGCATTTGAGGGTAACTAGGTCTTTATAATATTAAGCAACTTCAACAATCAGGACTACATTCATATAACTCCATACGCTAAAGCTTACAGATGCAGAGATCAATGAAGGTAGAAATAGTCCACGTTTTGCATTTAAATGGGTTATCTTTAATGCATGCATATCCCCAACAAGTTTCAAACATGAAGCTACCTTTTTTATTTTATTTTTTTATTACATTAGGTATCCCAGCTTAGCCGGACTAATCCTAAGCCCCTAAAGGAGGTAAATCTCTGCCACAGGCCTAGAGGAGGTAAATTTAGAACTCCAAGATCTTTCAAGTTCTTACGTAGCCTGTACACTTCTGCGCACAAAGAGTTGTCACATACTTGATTCGTCAACTGCTGATTGATTGCTGACCCTGCTCAACATCAAGTTCCCATCAACCCCCGGGTTCCTTAGTAGCTTCAACTCCTACAATGCGGCTAGAAGTGAGGCGTCTGTAATTGATCCGATCAAGGAGCTTAGCCCAGAGGGCTAGAGGATCATCAACAGGGAATATTTCCCATTTCTCCTCCTTTTACGTGACTCAAACTCAAGACCTCCTGTGAGGCAAAGCCTTAATTGAGGAGTTTACACCATTTAGGCCATTCTTTGCTGTTTCTAGGGGGTCGCTAGATTTTCTAGAAATAGAACTCATATATCTAAATGTAGCTTACTTCTCTTTGGATTATGACTGTGAGGTTGATAGCTAAAAGATGTTCTCCCAATGAGTTAAGCTAGGATGATATTTACATTAGAAGTCCTGTATGCATTACACGTATAAGGGGCTCTTCCATACACATGTTTAGTTATTAAGTCTCCCAGTATATCTAATATAATGTATTAAACCATGCTGATAGGTGTATATCTCTAATCATTTTGCTTCATTATCAATGACGAATTTTTAATTTAAAAAAGAAATGGTTTATAATTAATATAAATTGAAACTAAGGACTTTTTAAGAGTTAAAATGGTTTTCTCTTTAATAAATGAAAATATAGAATTTTTATGGTTGATTTACATTAAAAAATATGGATCTTTGTATTAAAACGATATAAAAGTGCAGAGTATGACATATTTTACCGAATATATAGAAGCACATAAGATTTTGAGTCGAATTATAATCCCAGTTAAGCCAGTATAAAGTTTAAGGCATATCTTACAATTCAAGTTGTATAAACATTTATTTAAGTCCAAGTTATGCTTTAACTTTTTTTATCTATTAGGTTATTAGTTGTGACCATCTTCTGTATGAAAGATACCTTATTCTTAAAGGTATATCTAATGAAGTCTAGTATGATAGACGTGATTTTAATAGTAAATGATAGAGTTTTGCACATTCACACTACAACTATCAATAAGACTATGCATTTATATATCTTCTTTAACCCTTTCCATCAATGAAATGTATTATGCTTTTATTATAGAAAAACCAATTATAAACTAAAGTATCACTTTCCAAATGATTGCACAACCAAATAGGGTAAAGATTAATATATCAACGATTGCATTATCAAGAGATCTTTGTCATAATGAGGATCAGTATAACCAATAATACCATCACTAGAATCATAAGCCAAACAAATATTACTCGTAACTTTCAAGTATCATATAATTCACTTAACGAATTTCCAATGGCCTTTCTCAGGATTACTCATAAACATGTTTAACTCACTAGCAACATGTGCTAAATCTGGTCTTGTGCATATTAGGATATACATCAAACTCTTATATGCACTTGAGTAAAAAACTTATTTCATGTAATCTTTCTTTGCATCTAAATTGATAATATGCTGGCATCAAGCTTGGACTAATCCATTCAAAAGTATAATAAGTTTGCTCTTTTGTCTTTTCAAATCTCCTTATCCAAAATTTTCTTGGCTGCACTCAAATCTTTTATCTTAAACTCATTGTTAACAAAGTATTTATATTATTAATTTTAGCTTTATTATTATCTACAGTTAATATGTCATTGACATATAACAACAAATAGATATATGAACCTTTAGAAACCTTCAAAAAGTAAATGCATTTATCAAACGAAGTTATGAATACAACTATAAGAAACTATAAATACATCAAATCTCTTATACTATTGTTTCGATAATTGTTTCGACCCATATAAGGATTTATTCAATAAATAAATATTGTCCTTCTTCTTAAAGTTAAGAAAACCCTCTGACAAACTTTGTGATTTTAAATTCACATGCAAAAGTATAGTTTTTACATCAAATTGCTCTAACTCTAGTGTAAATGCAATTACTATGATTAAAAGAACTTGTATGGTCTTATACTTCACAACTTATGAGAATACCTCGTGATAATCTATTCCTTCTATTGAAATAATGGAGGTTTAAATTGATGCTTTGATGATAGAAAATATAAGTACTACTAGTAATTTTATTATTTTGATGAGAAGAAATATGAGAACAAGATGTAGTTATAAGCTTAAAAAGACAATTTATGTATCTGATAAAAGAAGAGATTAAGTTTGTAACTTATAAAGTGAAGACCAAGTTAAGAACAAAGAATATCGAGAGTCATTCTTTAAATTTTAATGTTTTAAAGGCCCACCATGCATAAACATTTCATATCAATTTATTGTATGAATCTTTTCATTCATCAAGAGGCATCAAAGCTTTTGGTTTTGATAAAAAAATCCTCTTAATCTTTCAAGAACTCTTTATGGAATATTTTAGGAAGTGCTTAAATCATAATTGCATTAAAAAAATTAAATTTAAGCATTTGAAGTTATTAAAATCATGTCTTTTGGGGGATTAATCAACCTACATGGTTGACCTATATAAGTTAAATTATCAAATTTGATATACTGAGAGTTTATAGTAATATTGGTTTATGTATTAGTAGACTAACATGTCATATTGGTTGACCAATATACCTCCCAATTGATCATTATCTCAACGACTAGTGAATCTGTACATCAATGCACACTGGTTGACCAATATGCTATATTAGTTAACCAGTGCTCTACAATCAGTCATTGTAAGAACTAATTTTTTGTTCTAACTACTAGTAAGGATCCCAAAACTTTATAAATATATGTTTTCTAATTGGTTTTAGCGTTAAGAAGTACTTGGATGTGTTTTACACATATTTCTAAGTGTTTTTTTATCATTTGAGCATCATTATCTCATATTTATGTTAGTAAGCCTTTTTGAAGTCATCAAGTGATAATATAAGGTATTTTAAGTTGTAAGATTTATTTTAAGGCATGATATTATTGTATTTGAGGGTAATTTAAGCGAGATTGAGGTTCCTCTTCACTTTGGAATAAGATTGTAAAACAATTCCTCTTTGTCGAGAAAAATTTATCCAAAGGTTATTCTTCACCTTAGAAGAACAATTATAGTGTAATTATAAGAAGTGTCCTAGGAGTGGACGTAGTAGAACTACTATATGTTGGTTTGCATTATTTCTTCCATATTCTTTTTAAATTATTATTCAATTGTCTGATTGATTTACATTAAACAATTCCCTTTATTCTTATATATACTAGTTGTTGTTAATTAAGTACATTGGTTATAAAAATTATCAAAAATTTTAAACATCCAATTCACCTCCCCTTTTGGGTGCTATTATGGACTAACACCCTCCTTTTGTAAAACATCACGTGCCACTATTCATGCCTTGAACCTAACTGAATTCATTTTAGGAATACTTTCCTTCTTCTTAAAGATTCATTTGTATCTTATTGGCTTTACACCCTTTGTTAATGGTGTAAGTTCTCATGTCTCATTTTTATACAAATACTACATCACCTTATTCATGGAAATTATCCATACTAACATCTCCTTATTCATGGAAATTATCCATACTGATGCTTCTTTAAAATCCATTACCTCTCTATAATTCTATGGTTCTTTACAGTCTATAGACTTTGCTTTTTCTGCTTTTTCTTTTTTCTATTGCAATTATTCCCTCTATATATTCATTAATTGATTTTTAACTATCTTGTTTGGAATTTCAATTTAAAACTCTACCTTCTAGTTAACATCATGATCTTTTTTACTTACAAGATCATCAAGCTCATCCCTTTAGTCAAACATAATAGATTCCTGAAATATAATATTTCTACCAATAATAAATTTTGAAGTTATATCCTTTTTAGTACACCACAATTTATATTCCAAATTAATTTGTAAATTCCTACAATTAACAAACATAATATATGGAAGTAGGATTTGATCTCATGAGAAATTTGATTCGCCAATCGTTATGAAAGAAAATAATTAATACAGGAGATTATGAAATCTTGTATTAAGAAAAGTAAAGATAATAATAACATGAAGCTATTTAATAAACTAGACCTTGATTTACAGTTGCTCTTTGGAACTACAATTGATCATTGATACAAAAATTATTATTTTATTAATCATATATTCAATGTGATACTAAAAATCCATCTTTTCTTAAGATTAATTGATCAAAAACACATTATTTAGTTAACCTTTATTGTTTAACAACCTTAGATACGATCCAAAATTTAATTGAATACGTAAAAGTTCAATTTATTTTCTTCAAAAAAAAAGTTCAATTTATTTAATCATTTGTAGCAATTATAAGTTCTAATTTGTTACATTAGAAATTATTACTCTTAGAAAAAGTGTTCAACCAGATTAAATACAACTGCAGATGTTGTGTTATTTTGGCAAATGATCATTCTAATTAATATTATAATTATGCACATTAGAAATTAATAAAAATAATCATAAAAACAAAGTAAAAAAGACAATTTAATATATGAATAAATGAATTACTGCCATTGTAAGACCTAAATGCCTCCTAATCTTCAAGGTTCCAAAAAGAGATTCCACTTCCTTTAACCAAGAATAAAATAATTAGTCAACTGTGGCCATTTTTACCATTAGAAACTAAAGAGAATCTATTATAATATCTACTAGAGATAGAAGAAAATAAGAAGACTTTGAGAAGTTGAAAAATATAGTTGGAAGATGGGATGACCCACTCCTTAACTTCTTAGCTCTATTTATAGCCACTTGACTTTATGTGGAGATCTTATTATTGTGATTCTTTGGATCTTCCTCACTATAACTTCATTAATTTCCACGTAGATTTGATTAAGATAAGTATTTCAACAACTTTAAATACATATTTCTTTTGCATATGTAAAGTCTAGAACTTGCAATGCCTACTGGACGTGCCCACGCTCAAGATCACACCATATTTCTTTTCAGATTTTAATAATTTGATCCAAATCTACAAAATAAAATATTTTGTTAACTCAAATCTTCTTGATTCACCCTCGATCATTGTTGAGACTCTTCCTCCATTTAAAATTTTAAAATTGGATTGAAGCTTAATCCTTTTTCCGATAAAAAAACATAATTAAAGCTTATCTTGTAAAAATAGACAAAATATTAATTTTGAACATATTAAGATAACAAAATATGAAAAATTTTGAATGCTAAAAATAAGGCAAAATTATAAATTATGACACATCAAATTCCCTTATACCTAATTCTTACTTTTCCCTAAGTAATTTAAAAATAAGATAGCCAAATAGTTTTTATCAAACTACTTCTCATAAGGTCAAGGTCAAACCATATACACTCCTTAAAACTTAGACCAAAAAATAGTTAAGCATCAAAACACATCAAAGTTGATTTTCACCAAAAATATGAGTGAAGACAATTAAAGGCAATCTCAATCAAAATATGCCCAAGCCTTGGTGAATTTTCTCACGATGTTCATTGTTTCACATAAGTGTTTAGGTTCACGCATTTACTCTCAAACTCTTGTCACAAGGAATATATTACTATAAACTTACACATATACCAAATATCTCTCACTATGAACACATGAAGGCATAAATTAAAAGGACTTTTCTGAAATGTTTGTAATAAGGTTTAGATTAAAGGTTGAAAAGGGAGAATTATAAGCTAAAACAACACATATTAATAAGACATTCAAAGAAAGTGCAGGGCTAAAAATGGAATGTCATCAAGTACCCCTCTATTGATGTAAATATACTATGTTGCAATTATTTTTTTAAATCCTTGATACAAAAGTTAGTAACCATCATACAAAATTAATACTAAATGAGTAAATTGGAAAATAAACTTTAAAGCGAAATCCTTCTCATTTCTCAAATAACTTTATAAATTCCTCATTAGGATGTGTGGTTAGGTGATAGGATGTATGCTAGGTTAAGTTTGTGATGTAGGTTTAGCTAAAAAATAAATAGATTATAATTGGCTTAAATAATTGAACTAAACATAACTAAGGTGGCTTTTTAAGTTAAATGGTTTAAACAAGTAGGGCCTTTATCATATTCAATTCTTATGTAATTATTGCAATTCAAGTTGGTTTAATGCAAAATCTAGAGGAATCCAAATGACAAAGAAGCATTCATTAAAGAAAAATGGATATACATAAGATGTTTCTATACTTGAAGGCTTACGTACTCATAGGTTTTAACTTATCAACCTTTGTCTTGATCAATTTAGGTCTCATTTTCCATATATAAACTAATTCATTCAGAATAGTTTGGTGAAAACCTCTTTAGAAAATATTACTTAATTAATTTCCAAAAGCATTACATAGAAATGAAAATTTAAAGGAGAATGTTCAGGAGTCAAAAGTACCACAAATTAGAAAAAGCATCCCACTTCTAAACATATCTAAAATATTGTCCTCAATGTTTAAATTAAAACACAAAAATGGGAAGTAAAAGATGATATAAGAAGAGACTATCGTATTTTCCTTTGTGTTTGGGGTTGTGAAGAAGAATAGGAAACTTATGGAGAAGATGGAAAAAAGGGACTTGAACCATTAGTCTAAGAAGAAAGTCATCAAATTGTGCACAATTTGTTACAATTTGCTCTCAATCCTTCTTAATCGGACTAAACTAGTTATTTGAGTTAAGGAAGAGGAAGCAACATCTTCTTGTGGGTTAGTAGCTAGATGTTTTGTAGCCAAAAGTCTGTTGTATTGGAATGTCTTAGAAGACACTATGGCTAGATCGGGCAGAATAAAATCAAAACTGTCATCGAACTATTGTTTGATGATTCCCATCTTGGCTAAACAATTTAGATCCAAGGGTTCCATCACATAAGCAATATGCGTATTATTACTAAACAAATCAAGTAAATCCAAATTAACGACTAGCTGAGTGATGTATGAACTTAGGATTAAAGTTTTATTTTTCTTTTAAATCACATAAAGAAATTGTGTAATCAACCAATAACCTAAGTTTACTATAATATTTTGTTCTATACATGATAGAAAGTTAAAGTCAACTTTAACTAATATCCCCACACTATCTCGTCAAGCTGAAAAGTTGTAGGCTAAGAAATGTCGCAAATATTTCAAAACATGTTTTTTTGGATAAAAACTTTTTGAGGAACTTGGGTTATATGATTTTCATCAAAACATTTACTCTATAACTTAATAGGTTGAAAGTCAGAAGAGTAACCAGACTTTGAATTTATAAACAAATCTTTCTTATAGGGCATTGGCTGATTTCTTACCTAACATATTACCAACTACTATTATTCCACTAAATCTAGGAAAGCATCTAATGAAAGTGGAAAATTTGTCTGCTAAAGCTAATGTCCGAAAATCGTCTTCTGTTTAAGCTGGACGTGTATCCTTCCTCAACAAAATCAAAAGGTTAATAATCGGCTTTGTCGCTTGGATTTTCCCGAACCTTGCTCATTTTATTTTTATACGATTTAATCAATTCAACTGACTTCCTGCCACCAAAGTGGAATCGTAAGCCAAGAAAATGAAATGAAAAAAAAGAAGCGGTGAATAAGAACCTAATCCATTTCGCTATTTAACCTATATGCTTAACACATGCGAGTTGTACATTATTTTCGGGGAAAATTGACGCTTTGTAAACAAAGGTTGACCCTTCTATGTTGTCTAATTGAAAGGCTGATAGACGAGTGGGCAAGATGGAAATGGGGGTAATGGTCGTGGGAAAACATGGTTCGACTCCCATAGCCCCGATGTCGCGAAAAAGACTGATTCAACGAGATATGCCTATCGAACGCAGCTCTCAGATAAACTTGTTTTTTCTTGTAGGTGTAGTAAAGTAAGTAGTCGGACTAACTTTCGGTTCCCGTAACCAAGTTTTTCTTTTTGCATTTTCCTTCCTAGACGAAAATTCAAATCCATTTTTTTAGAAAACCCCGTATTTTTGGTATAAAGTCAATTTCCTTTCCTAAGTAAGAGTTCAATCGTGCCATTCTTTCATTTTCCTTGTATTTTTTTCCATTTTTTAGAGAAAAATTCCCTATATTGAGCCTCAACACAACTGGAAGCCAAGTCTCGGGCAACTTTCCTCGGAACTGGTTCAATAGCTGCGAGAAGCCCAAAACATCAGAATTGACACTTTTGGCGGAGTGTCTAGTTTTTTTTTTTACGGATGTAAACTCTTAGGCTGTAGGAAGAGCATTTTTCTATGTACCATTTCTCAAGTCCAAGCAAAGTCATTCCCCGCGCCTTTCAAAGAAAGCAAAGCCGCCTCCCACTTTGGAAATCTGGTCTCTACTGTAAAAACTAATTCATCAGGAAGGTCCGTGTTCAGGGGTCTAGAACTGGATGCGTATCAGTTTGAGTTCCTATTAAAGTTAGTCGTCCCATCTAGCTTGATTCCTGGTTCAATGGTGAGCTTTTTTTCTTTGCTTCTTTGCCTGTACGTCTTTGAACTAAAGATTGAGACTGAGGAGATAAAGGAAGGGGTCATCCATTTCAATTGAAGAATCAAGCATCGAATATGATGGTTTCAAAGGGATTTTTTCAATGTGCATTCCTGGAATAGTGTCTCACGTTGACTTTGAGATCCAGTTTTGGGGCATGCTTTCAAAACAGGCGGCTTTCTTTCGCTTCTTTCTAAGAGTCGGAGACCTGCCAGCTAGTCTCTTTACTCAAGATAAAAGTTTGGAATTTGACCTCTTCTTATAGCGAGATTCTCAGGTTTCACCCCGAAAATCCATATTCTAAAAAGCAAATTTTGAAAAAAAATCAAATGGGCAGGCGAGGAGTGAATCCACAAATATTGCCTTAGTTCGGATTGTTCTTTGTAACTCGGGAACATGAAGTTGGAATCGCTAGTAATCACACTTTGAATTTATAAACAAATCTTTCTTGACATCATACTTTTTAAAGAATCACATTGCAATATTGAATACAACAATTTAAAAAGTGAATCCCTTCCTATCATCCAATATTTGATTTAAAAAAATTAAGGTCAAGCTCGTCATTCAACTTAAAGGTTGTATATAACTCTCATGTCAATTCAATAAATGCAGGTAATTACACATTGACATAAGTATGCCAGCCTATTTGATTGACCAAAGTTTCAAATTTTTCTTTGATATTTAATTTATGGACATGAATATACTTACAAGCATAAGTTTTTCATTCACAAAGTTCTTAATACCTTTTTTCATCTTGGAATATTGAAACCTTCTATTTTGAGATTTAACCTACTGGCCAGTTCTACTTATGGCTTTGAGTGGTTTTAGCCAGTGGGTTGTGTTGGTGGAACTTACATTTTTTAGGAGGTGGATTCCTATGGTGGTTCTATATACATTGCTGAAATTGCTCCCTTAACATGTGATTTGGTTCTTCACACGGTTGTTCTGCCTTAAATTAAAGATTCTAGGATTAATGGATAATGATAAGATCAAGTAAATTTTTTTTAACTACTATTGATTTGGTTATGGCTGCTTATGGAAGATGGTCTCTTATGCTAGTGTTATGAGTAACTGGATTCTTCTACTGGAAAATGGTGCTTCAGTTGTAGTGACTTTTGGGTGGTGGTATGGATGTTATATATTGTTTGTGAGATATATTGAAGAAATAAGATTTTAGGGTTTTATATATCTAACATGGTCATTATGTGGCTGAGTCTTAGATTGTGTCCCTTAATTTTCCTCAATATTCACGTAGACATATGATTTTAGAAAACTACATGTTCTTAGGAATAAGGGCATGTACAATTTTATATGGTCTTATCAATTGTTCATAAAATCATGTCCTTTTGCAAATCAACTCCTCTATCTCTATATGTTTACAGACAGTTACATACTCTAGGGGACATTAGCGTGTTTAGTACCTAAATGGTTATGTACAATTCCACACAGGCATATCAATTCATGTTTGGGTTTATACAGGCATGCCCATTTTCACACGACCATGTCCTTCTAAACATCTTAAATCCCTTGATTGTCTTTTATGATTTCATTTAAATGCTGGCCCCTTTTAGTTTTGAAGGAAAGTGAAACTTAAGAACTAAAAGAAAATCCAAAATATGAATTAAATAATATAAAGATAAACTTAGGGTGCCTCCTAAGAGTGCTTTTATTTAATGTTTATAGCTCGATGATGTTGTCATTCATTCTTCGTAATAAATCAAGTTAGTTAAATCTATATCCTTAACTATTATAATGTTTACATTCTCATAGCATGGTCTGAGCCGATGACCATTAACCTTCGAAACTTTAGAGGTAGATATGCTTTGGATTTTCATTACATTATATGAAAACACGTTAGTTATGATGAAGGGTCCAACCCATCAAGATCATAACTTTCTTAAAAATAGTCGAATCTTAGAATGATAAAGGAGGAAGTTTTACCTAATGATTTTTTTTTTACCCAGTAATGAGTTTATCATGTAAAACTTTTGTTTTCTCTTTATAGATTCTTACATTTTTAGGGACTCCTTACATATCTCCTCAAGTACTTATAGCTACAATGTTCTACGATTCCCACTTTCATAAAAGCTCATATTATAATGCTTAACAACCTAAAATGCTTTGTATTATAATTCAACAGGGGGAATGACAAGCCCCATATATTAACTTATAGGGGGACATATTAGTTGGTGTCTCCTAGGTTGTTCGGTAAGCCTAAAGTGAGTCTTTAGATCTCAAGCTCCAATCTTTTCTCAGTAGTCCAACCATTTTTTTATGATTGATTTGCTTTTCTCTATTTGAAACTTTGACTTGCCTACTTGTTTATGGTTGGTATAATGTATAGATCTTATAATTCATTCCATATTTCTTTAAAACTGCCTCCACTATTCAATTGTTGAAATGTTTCCCTTGATGACTCATTAAGGATTATGGAATATCGAACTTGCATAAAATATTACTTTTAAGGAAACTTGCAACCATTTTCGAATTATTAGTTTGGGTGGCATTTACTTTAACCCACTTGAAGATATTAATAAAATGTAGAAAAAATTAAAGGAAGAGGGAAAAAGTCTTGTGAAATCAATGCCCCAAAAGTAAAAAAATTTACAAACTAATATCGATGTTTGTGGCATCTCACTCCTTTAAGTGATATAACCTATTCTTTTACATGGCTCTAAGCTTTACAAAATAGGTAAGGGTCTAGAAACAACAAAGATGAAAAAAAAAAAACACATTCTAAAATCTCTTTTGCTTTTCGTTTCGCACCAAGATGTCCTCTACAAGTACATAAATGGCAAAACGTGAGAATAGATGAGATTTCGTTTTCATGTACGCATCTTTGTATTACTTGCTTAGCATCACTCCTGATTTTATCCTTTTAAGCTTTTGATATATAAGTAGGTAATATATTTGTAGCCAAATAATTAACTATATTTGCATACTATGGAAATCAAACACTCATAAAGAATAGTTGCTCATTTGGGAATTCCTCTTGCAAATTAAAGTTTGTATGAACATGAGACAAGTATCTTATAAAGGATCTACCACTCATTTTTTACACCTTGCTTGTCTTTGATTTCTAAATCAAACCATCTTAGCAATAAGATATTTCTCATCAATTTAGGCTTTGCCTCCTTCTTTGATAATAAGAATTTAAGAGCTACATGATCAAAGAAAATCAACAACTTTAGTACCTAAAAAGGAAGGTCAAATTTTTTTCAGAGCAAAATGTACAACTAACAACTCTTTTTTAGTTGTTAAGTAATATCTTTGGGCATTATTAAAGTCATAGATGCATTGTAAAAAACACAAGGCACTTTCTCCATTCTTTGTCCCAAGATAGCTGTTATAGCTTTGTCACTTGTGTCACATATAAGTTTGAACGACAACTCCTACTTAGATGGTTTAGTAATTGGAGCTGAAATTGGTAACTTGTTCAAATTATCAAAGGCTTCTTTACTATCATTATTAAGATTAAAAATAAAATATTTCTAAAGTAACTTACACAATGGGGATGTTATTTTCAAAAAAATATTTGATGAACCTCTGATAAAAACTTGTATGACAAAGAAACAAATGAACTTCATGCATATTAGTGAGATAAGAAAAATAATTAATAATATTTACTTTGACCTTATCTAATTCAATCCCTCTAAAAGAAACAACATGCCCTAATACTATACCTTGTTCTACTATAAAATGACATTTTTTAAAATTAAAAATCATGTTAGTTTTCCTACATCTTCATAAAATCAAAGTCAAATTATGAAAGAACTCATTAAAAGAGTCTTTATGAACAAAAAAATCATGCATAAAAACTTCAATGATCTACTTTACATAATATGAGAATATGCTTACCATACATCTTTGAAAAGTAGCTAGTTCATTGTAAGTGTCGAAAGGGATTTGTTTATATGCAAAATTTTCAAAAGGATAAGTGAAATTTGGTATTCCCCTAATCTTAATTGCAATATGGAAGTATCCTAAAAAATCATCATTAAAACTATAAAATGCTTTACCGACTAATCTTTCCAACATCTTATTAATAAATGGAAGAGGGAAATGGTCTTTTTGAGTCACTAAAATTAATTTGTTATAGTCAATACAAATTTGCCATTAGTTTTGGACCCTTGTAGGAACTAAGTGTCCCTTCTTAATGGTAACAAGTATAATTTCTATCCTTTTTAGAACTACTTGTACAAGGTTAACTCACTTACTATAAGAAATTAGGTAGATTATATTAGCTTAAAGGAGCTTCAAAACCTCTTTCTTCGCTACCTTCATCATCAAAGTTTTCAATCTTCATTGAATTAATTTTATGTGTTTATCTCCATCTTCTAAGTGGATTATATGCATATATGTAGAAGGGTCAATACCTTTGACGTCCGCTATCATCCATCCAATGGTTGTTTTAAATTTTTTTAGAACCTCTACTAATCTTTCCTCTTCCATAAAATTCATCTTACTTGATATTATTATTGGTAGGGTGTCTCCTTCTCCCAAGAATACATATTTTCAGTGTTTTAATAATGGTTTGAACACTAATTTTGGTGCTTGTACTATTAAAGGGATAAGCTAGTCACTTAGTGTAGGCAAGCCTAACTTTAGATAATGTACTATGGGCATATGTTTTACTTCTACAAAACAGTTCAAGGTTGTCATATACTCCTGCAAACAAAAATTAAATGAAATATCAGTATCTTCATCATTAAAAAGACTTCCCTTTATAATTGTCTCTAGCTCATCCTTCCCACTAATTTCAAACCAATTTTGCGCTAATGAATCCAAAACATCAATTGCAAAGATAAGAAAATTATCATCATGATATTTTATTGAATTGTTTATATTAAATCACACAGGATACTTAATGAATTCTATGGTCAAAGTACCATTTTGGACATCAATTTTTGTTTTAGCAAACTTTAAAAGTGGTCTTCCTAACAAAATGGGTGCTAATTGGTATCATTTTTCATATCCAAGATATAAAAGTCAACAGAAAAAATTAATTTGTCTTTAACATACACAGAATGTCCTTTACTAACACTTTGTGATATGCGTTGGACCTATTTGCTAATTGAATCACCACTCTTGTCTTTTTTTATAATCCTAAGTTAAGAGTTGAATAAATAGAATATAGCATGTCATTCATGGACGAACCTAAATCTAGCATTGCCTTTTACACCTTAGAAATATATGGTATGGAAAACATACTTGGTTTTTTTAAATTTTTCTAGGAGGATTTTTCGAATGACAGTGGATACATTCCTTTAAAGCCTTACATTTTTAATCCTTTATATCTTTTGTCTTCTTTTCATTGTACAAATTTCTTTCAAGAATTTAGCATATATAATTACTTGTTTAATTGCATCGAAAAGAGGGATATTTACCTTATATTTTTGGAATGTCTCATATAAATCAACATCATGTTTCCATCTCTAGTTTAGTTGGAGGAGTATGTGACTCATCCTTAAATGTGGCCATGAATTTCTCTATGTTAACATGTTCAATGTCCTTTATATAGGATTCACTGAAGGTGGGGGGGCTTTCACGGGCTGCTCTACTTACATCCCACTTTGTAATGTATTAACATTGTTACTTTCCTTAAGATTCATTATAGTTTGTGATTATTTTAAGCAATTGACCGTAGTGGCTAATTAACCCATATAATTTTCCAATTTCTAAACAATAGTTTTCATTTCCTATTGGAATTTAACAATATTAGCAACCAATGCTTTAATAATATCTTTAAAAGATATACATGAATCAGAAGATTGCGCTTGTTATAGTTATTTTAGAGTATATGATTATCAATATTGTTTAAAATTGGTTGTAAGTTAATTTACCGGTGTATTATTGTATCAAAAATTCGTATAATCTCTCTAACCAAGATTATATGTTGTTTGAATCTATTGTATTAACATTGAGGTTATTCTAACAAGCTTCATGCTACATTTGCTTCTATCATCAAACCTTCTTGCAATGTGAGATACATATCAATTGGGCGTCTTCCTACTGAGCATATTTTGTAAGCTTTTGCTAGTTTTATTTTTCGTACATTTGATTGATGGATAAATGTATTAAAGATCTTACATACATTTTTTGAGATAAGAGATGTGTACCTCACTAACTTGTTGAGTTAAGTAATTCATCCTAGCATTGAGTTGCTAGGAATTGGATTCCATTTAGCAATCAATATTTAAGATATATCTGGTGTTTTATCAACAAGTGCTCCTCTACTCGTAATGTTAATAATACTTCTATCGGTTGGTAGAAGTCCTTCGTTAAAATATTGAAACGAGAGCCACTTGCTAATTTTGAGATGTGGATAACTGACACATAGTTTTCTAAAACACTCCCAATACTCATATAGTGATTTGATGTTGTGTTGATCAATACCATAAATTTCCTTTCTAATTTCAACAATCCTTGAAGCTAGAAATTTTTTTGTCCAAAAATTGCTTCTTCATTTGGTTCCACATTGTAATGCTTCTATGGAGCCTCATCTATAGTACCATAAAAAGTTGGCAACAAATGAATTAAACTAGATTTTAATTCAACGGTAGCATTTTCATCAAAATTGGGAAAAGCTATGCAATAAGGTTTTTGGTTCATATTTGGTCAGTGAGTTCTTATAGAGTTCAGTTGTTCTCCATAGTTTTTGTCGTTTCATCAATTATAGCACGACACTATTTTTGAATCATTATTTCTTTACTTAGTTTTTTTTTGCAGTCTTTTTGATCTCTGGATTATATTATAAATTATCTTCATTTGAATATCTCATAGTGAACATAAAAACTTAGAATTCCCCAACAACGCCACCAATTTTTAATGGAACTGTCATCTGTATCAGAAATTAATTCCTGAATTCGTACAATCAACAAATGTAAAATAGGGAAGTAGGAGTCAGTCCCATGGGGAATTTTCATTCACTAATCGTTATAGAAGAACATAAATAATTAAGAGGGAGTTTGTGAAATTTTGTAATAAGAAAAAAAGGCAATAATAAAGTGAGGGTATTAAATAAAACGGACATTGATTTGCGATTGCTTCTACCCTTTGGAGCTGCAATTGATCATTGGCATAAAAATAATTATTTCGCTAATTATATATTCAATGTGACACTAAATATCCTTCTTTCCTTAAGATTAGTTAATCGAAGACACGTAACGATTAACCCTTATTGCTTAATAACCTTAGATACCATCTAAATTTTAATTAAATAATATCTTTAAGAAAAGAAAGACTAATAAAGCAATATAACGCAATATCTGTGGTTGTATATAATCTAATTGAATACTTTTCCTAAGAGTAATAATTTTTAAAGCAGTAAATTAAAACTCCTAATTACTATAAATGATTAAATAAATTGAACTTTTACGTATTCAATATTTAATCTAGCAAATGATCATTTTAATTAATAATCTAATTGTGTGCCTTAGAAATTAATAAAAATAATTGTAAAAAAAACACAAAAAAGCAATTCAATATATAAACAAATGAAATACTTCCATAATAGGACCCAGACACCTCCCAATCTTTAAGGTTCTAAAAGTACTTCCACTTCCTTTTACCAAAAATAAAAGACTTAGTAAACAATGGCCATTTCTACCACTTGAAACCAAAAAAAAAAAATTCTAATATCTACTAAAGATAGGAGAAAGCAAAAGGACATTGAGAAGCTATAACATGTAGCTGAAAGATGTAGTTGAAAGATGGGACCATTTGCTTCTTCACTCCTTAGCTCTATTTATAACTATTTGAATCTATATAAAAATCTTATTATTGCGATTCTTTGGATCTCTCAGATAATAAATTCATTATTTTTCACTTAAACATGGCCAGGATAAGTATTTCAACAACTTTAAGCACGTTTTTCTCTCATAAATATGAAGTCTAAAACTTGCAATGTTTACTACCTAAGATCGTGCCAAACTATTTTTCTAGATTTCCATAATCTAATCCAAATCTGCAAAATAAAAAATTTTATTACCTCAAATCTTCTTGATTCACTCTTGATCATTATTGAGATTCCTCTTCTATTTAAATTTTCTAAATTGGATTAAAGCTTAATTTATTTTCCAATAAAATAGCATCTTCAACCCTTATCTTGCAAAGATAGATAACATACTGAGTTTGAACATATTCAGATAAGATTATGAAATATTTTTAATGCTAAAAATAAGGCAAAATTATGACACATCATACCCTATGCCCAAGTTTTCCATCATTAACAGGATCATAAGTAGAACAACCAAATATATATGGTATAGAATGATTAGAGAGAGTATCATACCATATCTCTTGAGGATTTTTAAAACCTATTATAGTTGATATAGATACATCCACTACATAAGAAATGTTGTTGACTACCTAATTTTAAAATTGCTTCAAAAGTCCAACATTTATTCACTTGCAGTGAGCACAAAATATGAGTATATCTGTTCTACCATTTTGATGTAGTGTATAACATATAGTATAGTGCTTGATTATACCTTCCTTCTTAAAGAACTCATTGTTTATTACAAAATTCTAACCTATTATTTGTTGTAAGTATCTTGATATGTTTTACTGTAACGCCCCACAGTAGGGGTTAGAGGATTACGGCTATTAACACGTTTATACTTGCTATCTGGGTCAAGGGTTTA
>JANZLC010000002.1:9162183-9180075 GCA_026413385.1 Erythroxylum gracilipes | reverse complement strand
TATAAAGGGATCAAGAGGGACAAGAGGAACAAGAGAAGAAGCATTTTGAGCAAGTCTATAAGCAAGGAAATCAAGGTGGGTACATGTTTATAATAGAGTAAATAAGCTACTACTGTTTTCTTTGAATCAAAGAAGTTTTCTGATTTCATTTGCATGATAAGTGTTGTATTATTGTTCATGAATGATTTGTGAAATCTGCGATATGTTTGTTACCTGATTTGAGTGATGTTTTTCAAAAGAAAAAGACCATGAAAGTGATATCTTTGAAAAGATGCATGTTTATAAAATCATGTTTTCAAGAATGGTTTTCAAGTATATGAAAAAGCAAGTTTACAAGAAGCGCCATTTTAGGCAACAAGCTTACAAGAGTTTGAAATATATGTGTTATATGGGTTTGTGGTAGTCTCTCAAGAACCGTCATGTGCACATTGACCCAAGAATAGACTTCTCTCGCCTACCCGCTAGTGGTATGGAGCTCCTTCAAGGACTCCTTCAAGAATTCACGACTACATAGGACCATTATATGAAAATGTGTAGTGCGTCATGTTTTCAAACTTACCCAAACCATTCTGATGTGCTTATGTGTTTATGATATGTTTGATCAAGTTTGATGCATTCATGTTTTGTGACTTATGGATTTTGGCTGAGAACCTAAGAAACATGTGATAATGAACTCAAAGAAAGTTTTCTAAGACAAGAAAATGTTTTCAAGGTTTTCGCTTATTCTTTTATTATAAACTGTTACCCACGAGCTTTCAAACTCACCCCCTTTCTGTCTCTATCTTCAGGTGATAGCTAAGAGATCAAGTGATCAAGAGCCTAAGGGAATTGTTTCATTTGCTACTTTGTATTTTTGTAATAAGCCAATGGTGTGGCTTTTGATATGTTAATAAATTTTTTCAAACTCGGTTGCTTGAGTAATGAAATGATGGATTGAAGTAATTCGATTGTGTGTGTTCTTTTTGACTTCATTTGTTAAAAGGGTTAAGGAGATTTTATGGGAATATGCTCAAGTATTATGATATTTAGCAAGCGTTGGACTTTGATGTTTAACTGTTGTGGACACGCCACCCTTGTGGGGTGATGCCTAATAAGGGTTCATAGAAAGAACCCTATATGAAAATGGGCTCAAGTATTATTTATGACGCTCAAGTTAAATATGATGATATCAATGCAAGCGTTGGACTCCGGAAACAAGCGGTGCTCAACATTTGTGTGCCCAACAGATGGAGTAGTTGTTTTATCAATCACTTCTCTTAAAACTTTGTCTCTTAAAGTCAACAATATAGTGGTGTGAACCTTTGACACAATCTCTTTCTTCTTTATTTCCTCTAAACTCTTCAACAATTTTCTTTTCCTTCTAATGTTGCTACACATCTAAGTTAAATAAGAAGCACTCTCATCTTCACCTTGCCATAAAAATGAAATTATTCAATTCGCTGAATTTTTTAATTTTAAATTAACGGAGAGACATCCTATTAACAAACTTTAGATTCATAAAGAGACCCTAGGCTTTGATATTTATTATCATGCAAACAGAAGATATAGGAAAAGATAAATAAAAATATAGAAAATTACGTGATTCAATTAATATGACCTACTGTTACGAGCAGAAAGATATAATTCTTTATTTCTGTTAGAAAATAATTTAGAAGCATATAATACAACATATTTCACCAATTATATAATAGTTCCTAAGGTTTTAGATTGAATCATATATTGATTAGAACCATTACAAAATTCAAGACATACATCAAAATAACTAAAAAATACTCAAATTTTTATTTAAACATTATGTTTTAACTTTTCCAAACATAAAAATTACTTGTAAGAGATATAAATAGAATATTAAGTGATATTGATTCCCAATCTCTTTCCTTTTTCTTCTTTCCTATCTCTTTTAAAAATTCATATATAGTCAACTTTACATTGGTTGTGCGTGCTGAATTAATATATTACTTCCTCAATGTATATTTCTTCTACTTTATTGCGAAAATAAAAAGTTTGAAATTCATTATTTTGACGGTTTTTATAATAATTATGATTAATATTAACTAAATTAGCATATTTTATATATCAAATAAAATACTAACTATATAAGTGTGTCTTATTAATAATTATAAATTTATAATTTAAAAGATAAATTATTTTTATCTATTATTAACAGTGCAAATTAGTGAGTTACATTTTTGAACATTTAAACTTTAGGAAGATGACGAACGTACAAAAAAATGTGTATTAGTTACATAAACTAAACTGCAGGAATACTTGCTTTTGTGCCTAATTCACAAGACAAAGACAATCTTTGCCTTTTTTACAGACAACTAAGTACCTTAGGGGCCACTGTTAACCAAGCTTTCTTTTTTTGATCAGTCAAGGTTCAGAGGGATCATTAGTATTTTTAACAAAATCTTTCTACCGTTTTAACTAAATCATCTAATCTTAAGCATTGTGTTGGACAATTTTTTTAAACTCATCATTAGTATTCCTACAGTTGCTATTTTCTGGCAATAAATAAAAACTTGCCGGATATTAAAATTCTAGAATCAAATAATGACCCTATTAATGTTAGTATTAAATACTGAAGGTCAATTTCATACAGCTACCATCATCGATTTGGATGTCGACGCAATAAGTTATTTGTTTTTTCAGAATATTAATTGGGACCAAAAAGTCTATCACAAGAAGAAGATTGCAAATCATTTGAGTCTCTCGGCTTTTCCAAAAACTTAGAGTTGTCTTGGCAAGTGATTGTGATACAATTGATCGATATAGACATAGCCGGAAAGCACAAAGCAGAAGAGTTTTTAGACTAGGAAATGTGCATTAATTGGACTACCCATATTATATGTCTCACATTGGTTGATGGGATGAATTGGATTTGATCAATGGATTACAATAATTATCATCATTTACTAATGCAAAGACTATTTTTAGTGCATTATAATTTTTTTAATTGAAATAGTAATATATTCTTATAAGTTAATTTGTTTATTTTGATTAATCTATTTTCTAAAATTGATTAAAGTAAAAAAAATTAAAATTTATAGAATAAAGAAAATTTCAATTCTATCATTTATAAAAGAATTGATGTGAAAATGAAAATTTTTAAAATTTCACCAAATGTAAATATAAATGGGAAATTTTGTCAATTGTATTGATTAAATAAATGGGTTTTATTAACTATGAAATTGACTTTTATAATGTAATTTGTTTCTTAATATACTTCTTTGACTTTTGGTCAAATAGTAAGATAGGACTCAAATTTAGTACATATACACACATATCGAGGATCTGCAAATGTAAACTCAAGGTGATAAAGAGAACTTTTTGACTGCCGTTAGTTAGGAGTTCAGATCTTCTCCTCAATATTACGGTGTCTTATTGTGTCCGATAAATCTCAACTATTTATTTATATGGGGTTCACATGAAATTTGTGTAAGTCCCGTAAAATAAATAACTGAGATTCTATGAGACAGAATAAGACAGTAAAATCGGACAGAAGATCTGATTTCGTTAGTTAGTGCCATGGCCTCCCCTATCTTACAATTGAAAAAATATTATAACATTTGATATCAATTAAACTCGTGTGAATATGTGAATAAAGTTTGACTATTTGCATAAACATATTGTTTTGGCGGAAATATATAGTTATAATAAATTGAGAAATATATAAAATAAAAAGATGAAATTAGAGTTATTATTATTAAATTTTTATAATAGAATAATTTATATTCGTCATTTTTTTAAATATTTACTAAATAAATTATGAAATATTTACATATTCAATTCAACTAATATTCGTAAATTTTAATATATTTAGCTATCTTTTAAATAGAATTCTTCTTTACCCCAATTAACTTGAATTTGTGTCTTTTAAATTGGTAATTACACAAGATGTTTACTTCTCTTTCTCCCAACTTGAACTTGTGTCTTTCAGATTGGTAAACAACACAAGGGTTTTACTTTACGGATTGAATTATCCCACTAGACAATTAGAACTTTTAACGCCATTCGTTACTTAAATATGAATTCAAAAGCGTGCATTCCTACGTCGTTTGCTACATTATTATTTTCAATTTCTTGCGCTTATCGGGTTTCGAATTCTTTATGTGCACACACCTTACGTATTAATGTACCCTCAACATCGTTCTCAAACTACAGCTGAATCTGCAAGCGGTACGTTCTTCATCCTGCTCTATGAAAACTAATTTCTTTCTGGTGATTTTCTTTAAAATTTAAATCTAAAATTGATTCAGTTCGAAATTTGTTGGGGCTAAACGTCATTGTTTGGATTCATGAATCTGAATGATTTTAGCTAGAGAATACCTGCAAAATAACAAAAGGTTTGCCGAGGGTTAATTGCCGACAGACCCCTCCAACGCTCAAGTCAATATTTTTGCGAGGGTTTTTGTGGCTGTAAACGGAGGAAAGCAGAGTTCTAGTCTCGTACATGTATCATGGCAAAGTAGTACCTTATATATGGAATAACTGCTAAGTTTAGATCTTTACGTAAGTCTTTACGTATGCATGAGAGGTTGCCACCTATAAATGGGCCGTCGATATATGAGCCTGGAATCGAGCCTAGCATGGCTCAGACGATGGCATTTAACATTTTAAATTGCATTGTTATTTTTCAGTACGTTAATTTAATTTTATTAAAAATTCACAATAATGATCACTTTTGAGGGAAAGCTCCGGTAAAAATTGCTCCTTCATAATTAAAAAGTTACATGTTTGAATCAAAGAAATTACTCATTCATATAATTAAAAAGTCTCATGTTTGGATTAAAGAAATAGTTTCTTAAAAAAGGATTTATATTATGTATTATATAATTTTTTATGTAAAAGATAATGAAAAATAGAAGAAGGATTTGTATTATGTATTGAATAGTTTTTATATAAGAGAGAATTCCTATTTATATAGAGTATATTATAGTGAAAAAAAAGGAACAAGTTTGGCAAAAAAATAAGAAATTATTAAAATAAAATATAACTAATATTATAAAATATTATTTAGAATATCTTCAACAAAAATTATATTCGTGACATGAAACTTATAAATCCTAACAATACTTTCCATGAAAATCAATACTCGAGTGTTTGAAAATGACATAGTAAAGTATATTGATATATCGACGTATTTTAGAAAATACGTACAGTCTCCAAATTATATAGATAACAAGCAATATTCTAAAAGGTATGCAACAAATAAATAAGTAAATTCAGTTTTGAAGATACAAATACAACTAAAAACTGTTTGTAAAAAGTACAAATACAAGTAACCGGTAAAATCATGACCTTCATAGTTGATGAACTTCTTCCGACCCAGCAAAGAGGAGCAAAGAGCACCGCTCTTTTTCATTTATTTTTGCGTACCAAAATACAAAAGCAAAGGATGTCATCCCAAACTTTAAATTCCTGTATATTTGATTATAAGTTTTGAAATGAATGAAATAAAATAGATTAGTTTATAATAAAATAAAATATAAATAAATGTAATATTAGAAAATTATTATTTGAAGAAGATGAAATGGTTTATAATATAATATAATAAAATATTATAAAAAAGTTTATAATATAATATAATAAAATATTATTTATCATTTTATATTCTATTATAAACTTTGCTTTTTTTACTAAACGTTTTAGATTAAATATAATATAACATGAAACTCTATCTCTTTATTTTATGTTATTTCATTTAATTATAAATCTTTTTTTAAACTATAAAATAATATTATATTTCATCAAATTCAATTAACAATCAGCTAATTAAACATAGCATAATTTATCATCTACAAAGAAGATACGAAGTATACAACTATACATATCCGCACTCGGTGATTTCGAGGTCTAAAATGCAAGCTGTCATTAGCAAAGATGGCTAACAACAATATGCTCACTTTGATCGAGCGACGTTTGCAAGAAAGCCACCAACTATAAGTGCATGCATACACCCTTTTAAGATAAGAGTTTCAGGAACTTACCTTTCCTTGTCTCATGGCCTGAACTGTCTATGCAAAGTTTAATTATAGAAAATAACGTCGTATAATTTCAAAAAAAAAAAAAAAAAATAAGGTCGTACACATGATCAAGACAGCATACACGACGTCGAATTTTGGCTTCTTCTGCATTGCGATCTTCTTCTTCCGTGTCTTCTCGGATGGATCTCCTGCCACAGTTGCCCTCTCAGGTTCTGCTTATTTCTTTCTCATTAATCTATCCAGCTGCCATGTATGTGCCATATATGTGTATGTTTACAATTTCTATAATATTGGACGAACCCAGGAATCTAAAGTATTGTGTAATTGAGAGCACTAACAATGCTTTTGCAGGTCAGTGTCAGCTGAACTTCAACGAGTTTCCATATCAGCCGACGGGAGACTGCGTGGGCCATCAGGAGAAGATCAAGTACTTGGGAAGCATTGGCACGACTCTTTGTTGTGGATATGTTCTCGATGTTCTAACCAAAAATCTCGCCGAGCACGCTAACAAGACGATAGGCAATAACATTTTCATGCCACAAGAACAGTGGGAATCATGCAACCGCAACGTTCTTCAAGAGAAGGATGTGTCTGCCCATTCTTGTGGTTTTGATAACCTTTATAACGGAAGTCATAAGTGTACGAGTTTTTCTTTGTCATCAATCCAGCAGGACTTGGTGTTCCAAAAGGCACTGAATTTGTGCTCCAGTTTTGGCTCTTCGTTCAACGATGCATGTAGTAATTGCACACAGGCAATTATGGATGTGAGGAATAGTATGTTATCACATTTGAATGCGGACATTCATGATGGCGCGCGAGCACCGTTGTGTACAATAGCTGTTGTTATTGCTATTGTAGCTTCAAGAATAGATGATCGATCTTCAATCGATGATTTCTACAGGTGTTTGTCCAACTTACGTGTATTCGGTAATAGCTATATCCATTTCCTGTCCTCTTGTTCTGTCTTGTACAATTAAGCTATTCATGCAATTGGACTTGTTCTCTGTCTTTATAATTTCGTCACTGATACTGCTAGATTTGTTTCAGAATTTGAGTTCTTCTTGATATTGCTTCTTGCGTTTCTGAACAGATCCCGGATACATCAAGCTAAGAAGTAAGTTGACCTTCTACTTTTTGTGGTTAAACGAGTCCAAGTTCATCTGTATAGATCACCTGTCTGTCATCCTTTTTGTTCTCTGACATGAATCACAGATTTTAGCGCTATTATTAAGTTTATGACTAACAAACGACAAAGCTGTTTCTCAGGTTCTGCGGTGAAAATGGTACTTGCCATCCTTATAGCAAGCATTGTACTGATGCTGGTGCTTCTTCTGATACAATACGTGGCTAAGAGCAAGAAGAAGAAGAGGTTCCCAAAACCTGCAACTCGATCTAAAGAGAGTACTTCATGGTCTAGCCTCTATAGATTCTCCATAGCGGAGATCGAGAATGCCATAAGTTGCGGCAACGATAAGATAAGCTTAGGACAGGGGAGTGCAGGGGAGGTTTACAAAGGTGTTTTGCCCAGTGGCCAAGTTGTGGCCGTCAAACACATATATCAGCATAACTCCAGTGATTCTTTCCAAAGGGAAGTTGCAGGACTTTCAAGAGTTAGACATCCGAACCTCGTTTGTCTCTTTGGCTGCTGCATCGAGGGAGGCGACCGGTATCTCGTCTATGAATATTGTTCCGCTGGCAATTTGGCTCACCATCTCCTAAGTAATATCTTCTTCAGGATTATTCTGTTAGTATTCTATCTTCAAGTGCTTAGTGGCTGCGTATATGTCTATGCAGGAAAAGACAGTGTTTTGACATGGGATACAAGAGTTAATATCCTAAGGGGTTGTGCCCTTGGGCTCCGATACCTCCACCACTTTGTAGATGGTTGCATAGTTCATAGAGATATCAAGGTAAAAAAACATGAATTGCTTCGTAGATTAAGAAGAAGCATATAGAATTATTGGGTTCAATACGGATTGCGCATGTTTCAACAAAGGCATTTGAAAATAGTCCTATATTCCTAAAAACACAAACATGCAGATTGACATTGAAAATTTGTAAAACCAAGTTTTGCAAAGTTCAGATAAACAGAATGACATCCCGACTAATAAGACCCAGGCTTTGCATAACCAAGGAATGATATGAGTTTCATTCTTAGTTTCTTCAAGTTTATTGTGTTGCATAAGTTCTAAGCATGATCTGTTAAAGTTTTCCTAATCTCTATTCAATACTCGTTGCACATATATGAATAGCTAATTTCTAGAGGTCTTATGATGTTTTACTCTTCTTCATAGCTTACAAACATCCTCTTGACTGACAACATGGAAGCAAAGCTATCAGACTTTGGTTTGGCAAGGATGCTGGGTTTGGAAGAGAGCAAAGTGTTTACAGATGTTAGAGGAACCATAGGTTATATGGACCCAGAATACATGAGCAATTCCAAGTTAACCTGCGCTAGTGATATTTATAGTTTCGGTATCGTTATACTTCAACTATTATCAGGGCAAAAAGTCATTGATCTGGATCTGGACGCCAGAGAACAGCTCACTAGAAAGGTATTATGATATTTCTAGTGCCTACAAGTCCTGTACTTAAACGCATTATAGCACAAAAGAAAACAGATACTGTGTTGTCTATGAAGGCAAAAGATGTTTCTTGTGGAAAACGTCCTTTATCCGATATTGAAGATCCAAGGCTCGAGGGGAGGCTGAACAGGGGAGATTTTGAAGCCATCTTACAAATTGCTGTCCTTTGTGTTGCCAAATCAAGCAAAGGCCGACCAACTATTGATGTCGTCTATGAAGAGATAGAGACGGCGTGGGCAAACACAGTTGCTGACATGGTTGATTACATATTATGTTATCGTATGTTACTCACTAGCTATTGTATGACATCTCAAGGTAACTTATACTGTTCACTGAATGCAGAGAGGAAGGCATGGATTAGGCTCTTCATCACCAACGTCATTGACCAGATCTTTGGAATTGCAGCGTGAATCGATAGGGCTGATCCAAATTGGTTAAAAAGTGATGTTTGTCACACAGTTAAGGCTAATTTGTTACCGTTTCATTGCATGTAAGGAAATTAAACAGAAGTTTTAAATCAGTCTTTTCAATTAGGAGACCTGCCGAATGAAACAAAATTGGCATCAGAGGACATGAAGTTCCGGCATTTGACAAGAAAGAGGACTGTTGTTAGCCATGGGAACCGGAGAGAGTTCATCTTCTAGATTATTGTAAGTCATGATTTTAGTTTCATTTAAGCCGAGAAGTTTTCTTGGTAGATCTTGGTTTGTACAGTGGTCCTTTACTTGAAAAGAGAAAGACCATTTGTGTAAGATCTCATTCCATATCATAGTTATCTAAAGTCTAAACTATTTATTCCCACAGTCGGGAATTTAAGAAATCAATCTGAAAATATAATGATACAAGTCTTAAAAAATGTGTGCTATGTAAGGATCATAAGTACAATTTTACTACAGGTGTGAAAGAGCAAAATTGGACATATACTGTAAAAGATCTTTGAGAAGTCACGGATTTCTTTAGGCATGACCTTGTCCATAAGGACTATAGTGTACACTTTTCTGTTCTTTGAAGTAAAACTCTTCTTTCTCTGCCGAGTATGTGTAGCAAAGAGGTTTTGGTGTTCCGCTAGATTTTGTTGAAAATATGACTTTGAAACAGTCAAAGATATTATTAGAACATTTTCTTTAAATGCAGATTTTATTTTATGCTAATGTAGATTGATTTAGATTAGATATTATCTGATATTTAAATTTTAGTTAGAAAAAGTTTGTATAAATAGACAAGCTTCTATTCAATAAAAATTGAGAAAGTCTTCTCCACAAAAAAAAACCAACAATTGGTAATGTCATATTTAGTTCTTTTCATTACATATGTCCATATTTGATGTTGAGAAGAAACAATTATGCTTAATCTGCTTACAGTCATGTGGTTCTATGATTACCCTTTAAGCAATTTTCAGGAAAAAAATATTAATGATGCATTTCTAGCTATATGTTTGGGTTTTCAGGTCTCTGCTTTGAATGAAGCTGTTCCAGGCAGTGTGAAGTCTGTTTTCAAAGCTTGGGAGCAGCGTCTTGATACTTCTGGGGTAATCTTATTTTGTTCAATTACGTTGCCTTTGCCTTTCCGAAATCTTTGAATTTCTTCTAATAGGGAGGCATCTCAATCCTCTTTAATCCCGTTTTCCTGTTACAGGATCACTTGGACAGCAATGACGGTGATCCTGAGCTACTTGTTTACATTCCGTAAGGGCCAAATCTCACTTTCTTAAGTGCACTAACTTGTCTTGGAGCTTATTCTTACTTAAAAGACTAGTCTACCAGATCTCTTTACTTTGCGTTGGCTTTTATAGGTTCACATCAGATGTTAAGATAAAGAGCATTTCAGTTGTTGGTGGTTCTGATGGAACAAGCCCTTCCACGATGAGAGCGTAAGTTTGATTTCATAGATCCATCATGGAAATGAAATAACTACACTTGTCAATTTCTTCTTCAATTCCAAGAATATTTAATTGCCGAACAATTTGATCATAGAATTAAGTTCTTGGAGCTGAGATTGGTGCTGCTAAAAACACATATTTTCAGCGATGATCCATGGTTTTGCTGAATATAATGAATTTCACCTTTTTTTTTTTTTGAAAAGTAAGTAATAAATTCATTCAAAAGGTGAAAATTACAAAGTGATTCATGTTACATCTCCTAAAGGTGGAGCTTGTACAAAATTCATCTAACTACAATGTTGAAACTGCCCAACAACAACAATTTCTATACTTTTAGTTGCATCCTAATATGATTAGAAATAAGTTGTTGATCAGCAGTGATCATGATTGTCATCCTTAGTTTCGGTAGAATTCTATCCAATTGTATTTCTTGTATTCTTCAGCTTTTCCAAAGATTTTTGTGTTTCTCATCCTCCAAATATAATGCACCAACATAGCAAAACCAGTTTTGAAAACCTTTTGGTCCTTGCTACTAGTCCAACTCATGTGAGCCCAAGCCAAGCAATTCATCCAATTTAGTTTTATGTCTTGAGACCAAAGATGCTGAGGAATGCACTTCCTAGCTGTCTTTTATGATAACACATGAAGAATATGTGATCCCATATTTCAATTTCTCTAGAACATATAGGACAATTTGTATCTAGAATTTGAAACTTGATTCTATCTCTAGTTCCCAATTTCTGTAATACTGCATAACATAAGATGAAAGAGTGGCCTTAAGCTATACTGGATCCCATATCACTCTTATGAAGAGGAAACTTGACAAGAGTATCTAACAACTGTTTATAGGGTTATACTGTAAATTTGTGAGACTTATGAAGCTCCTATCTGATTTCATCTTCTTGCACCTAACTTGGACAGTATGTTGGCTAGTTCTTAGCAACTGATTTGGTTCTTCTACTCATATGAAAAGGCCTATGCCAATTGTTGTTTCGAATTAGCATTTGCACCTTAGTTTTTTCAGGGATTGATCCTCTCAAAGCTAAAAAGAGTTGAGTGTTACATAAAGGCCCTAAAGCATGCCAATATATCAAACTAAAATTTTGTGTTCTTCCCACTTCGGATGTAATGCTTGATATGAGAGTGCATGAAGGATCTTGTGTGCAAAATCTGTTGAAAGGTGTAGGATTGAGAATTTTTCTGAGAAATAAACTAGATGCTTTTTTGTTTAACATGATACATGTGAATCCATCTCACCCACATGCTTCCTTTATCCCAACAAATTCTCCGTAGTCATTTTGCCAACAAGATCTTGTTCATTTTGCTTGCTGAATTGATCCCTAATATTCCAAACTGCTTAAGAAGACATATCACACTCTGTTTGACTTTGGATATCCTCCCCTACTAGAATTCTATCCATGCTGAATGAAGTATCAAATGCTCCTGTCAATTTTCTTTAGTACTCCTTCAGGGATAACTAAATTTGATAACCAGTAAATGTGTTGATTATTAAGTATGAAAATGGTCAATTGCATTCTACCTCCATATGACAAGAATTTGTTACTCCAATCAGAGATTCTTCTGTGCACTTTATCTATGGGAGATCGACATTCTGCTTTCTTGAGCTTCTTTGTAGAGATTGGTACTCCCAGGTATGTGAGAGGCAGTTGATGAATAGTGAGTCTTGCATCTCCTATCACTCTCATTGAATCTTCAATGAGAGGCAGTTACATAAAGGCCCTAAAGCATGCCAATATATCAAACTAAAATTTTGTGTTCTTCCCACTTTGTAGCTCCTCCAGTACCCTTTTAATCCATAGGACTTCACAAATTCCATGTGTCATTGCACGAAACTCAGCTTCGGCACTGCTTCTTGCAATGATGCTTTGTTTCTTACTCCTCCAAGTTACCAAGTTACCACCAACAATTGTGCAATAACCTCAAATTGATCTTCTATCTATAGCACTCCCTGCCCAATCAACATCAGTATAGACTTCTACTTGAAGGTTATTCTGCTTACGAAACATTAAACCTTGCCTAGGAGCTCCTTTTAGATATCTTAGTATCTTGTATATAGCATCTAGATGTTCTTGACCTGGTTAGTGCATAAATTGACTCACTAAGCTCACGGCGAAGGCTATAACAGGTCAGGTGTGTGACAGGTATATTAATATCCCAACTAGTTGCTGATATCTCTCCTTATTAATAACGTTTTCAGGTTGGACTGTTTTTAAATTTACACCAGTCTCAACAGGAGCATCAGCTATCTTGCATCCTAGTAATCCGGTTTCATTCCCAGCGATAGTATTCCCAGCAACTAGTGCTGTGTTTTCAATAGTAGACGTAGGATTTCGTTTGCCAAGCATCACAAACCGTCTGCTTTCTTCATGTCGGACTTCTGCAAAGACTTCTTCAATGGTAGGATGTGGTTGTCTTCCAATAATCCTGCCTCTAACCTCATCAAATTCAACATTAAGTCCAATTAAGAACTTAAAAATTCAGTTATCCTCAACTGTTTTTCGAAAATAGTTACAGTCATCAGGAGATTTCCATTCACAGCCATTAAACAAGTCTTAAGAGAATTAAAGTGCTTAGTAACACTATCCTCACCTTGGTGGATCTCACCCAATTTGAGAGTTAGTTCATACAGTTGGGACTGGTTTCCCAAATCATAATATATCTGATTCACATTGTCCCATAGCTCCTTAGCTATGTGGTAACACATATAGTTAGAGCTAATATCTTCCTCCGTAGAATTTACCAGCCATGTCATCACCATAGAATTTTCAGCATCCCATATTCCGTGTGTAGGATCATCTGCCGGAGGTTCCTTTTTGTCACCATTCAAATATTCAATTTTGCCTCTCCCACAGATGTACATTCTCACTGATTGGGATCAGCGAAGAAAGTTCTCTCCATTCAGTCGTATAGTAGTGATCTGAATGGAATGAGAATCTGAGGTAGTATTGTGTGGAGGTGGTGTTTGAACTGGGTTAGAGGATTCACCAATGTCAGACATGGTTGACATAGATTGGCAGGATTAGAAACAATAGGTGGCGGCTAGGGTTTTTTGAATGTTCAGGTATGGCTCTGATACTAGCCAGAAATTCTAAACTGTTGTATTTCACTCACTTTTCATCAGTACATAGATACAAGTATATATAGAGGGGGCTATTCTAGGAAACTAATATCTGGACATAATATCCTAATATCTGTACATAATATCAGATCTGATTTCCTAATTATTTAGGAGTCAATAATATCGAGGAAATATCCATATGATAGCTTTGTGATCTAACTGTGTATACATGATTCATTTTCTAAGTTGTTATGGTCCTGCCTCTCTCATATTCCCCCTGGAACTACAAACTAATAGATTCAGATGTCTTCTGGATAAGTATATGGTTCTGAGTGTTGCATAATATATGATGGTTCATATTTTAAGTGCCTATAGTGTCTGTTGCAGTCTTTGGTGTTTCTTAGATGATAATGCTTTGCAGGAAAGATGTGGTCATATGAAACTTGATATGTTATTATTGAGTTCAGGTGTCCTTACTTGCTAATTGTCATTTTCCCATCTTTTGCAGTGATGAGATACGCGATGCTATAGTCTGTGCTTATTTGAAACATCTTTCTATGGTGCTACAGATGAAAAACTAGATCAGTTTTTGTCTACATTTTTTACACTTCTTCCAAACTTGTTCGGACTGTTAATTTTGTTATACAATGGTCGACTATATTGAAAATGTTATTGGGGCAGTTTTTTGAATGGAATATGCCCTTCAATTTCTTTTCATTTGTGGTCTTCCTTTTCATTTCCTATGAGAGAAAAACTGATGTTGGTTACTTGGAAATATATTTTAGGTTTATCAATCGTGATGGTATTGACTTCTCAGATGCTCAAAGCATGCAAGCTATTCAGGTATTCTTTCACATTGGTATTGATTGGTTTCAAATTATTTCAAGACTTCTTACACTAGATCTACTGTTTCAAGGAATGGGACTTGGTTGAAAATTTACAAGGAGTATTGGAGTACCAGACAAGGTTACTACTCATTACCCGATAGATTTTGGTTTACAATGACTTGTTTCAAATGTTGGGTATAGTGTAGTGCAAACTGCTATATTAGTTCTTAATAAAATGTATCTTTGCGTTAATCGCTGTTTGCTGATGCTATGTAAATCCCTATTGGTAGATATTCAAAATTTCAAAGTGTCGCAAGTATCACTTTGCATTTCCCAGATAATTTTGGTGGAGACATTAGTCAAATACACTACATTGGCTTTAAAGGTGAAGCAACACAGGTACTAGCGTCAAAGATTGGATGATATTTGTTGTTGATCTCCTTTCAAAATGCAAGTGTTGTTACCATAAGTGATGCTTTGTCTGTGCAGTTGAAGAGGGATGTTGTTGCAACAATTGTTTATGAATTAACACCCAATCCTTCTGACCACAAGTATGTTTAGATTGGTTTTCCTTTTTATTTACTAATTAAATAAGAGTTCAAATTTTCTTTTAGTATTTTCTGACTGCAGGAATGATTGAACTTCCTAGGTTCATTGTGAGCTAGGCTTAATTATAGGTTTGTTTTTGAGATGCCAATCTTAGGCTACGTGCATTTTCCATGTAGAACTCATGAAGTGGTGAGTAATGATTAGCAATTTTGTTTCCGTAGGAACATTTTCAAGGCAAATACCCGAATGTTGGCTTCATACGCATAATGAACCTATCTATTCTCACAAGCCTATTCATGTCATCTTGCCTTCAAAGCTTTATACTCTTGCATTAACGGATCTCTGCGACTTTATTCTTTAACATCCTACCAATTGTGATGTTTCCCTCCCTTAGAATACTGTTTATTTCTCTTCAGCTCCACTTGTCATCTTGCCTTCAAAGCCATAAACTCTTGCATCAACGGATCTTTGCTTTGTTTTCTGCGACTTTCTTCTACTTTAACATCCTACCAGTGTGATATTTCCCTTAGAATACTTTTATTTCTCTTCAGCTCCAGGCCCCATGAGCTTTCTATTATTTTTTTTTTTTCACTTGTGGGGTTGGTGTGGGTCGGGGGTGGAGAGGTAGGACCAAGATTATTTATATACAATTGGCTGGCTTGTGCAGGACGAAGGCTGAAACTGGTGGAGGTCTTTCTCATGTGGAATGAAGAGCAAGCTGTCGCACTGTAAAGGCCATTTATTTAAGGGGACTTAAAGGGAAGAAGGCTTGTACATTGATGATAACATTATAAGAAATCTTACGTACTGTGGAACGCTCTGGCTTTTAAAGACGGAAAGCGCTGTGGACAGGAAGCCATATACTGCTCTGCATCAATATTGGTCTGGTTGTCACCATGCCAAGTGTGATTTGAAGTATAAGTCTTTAAACTTATAACTAAATTAAATTAATCTACTTTCACAGTCATATGTTTATATTTACTATCCAGTAAAGCATATGGGATGAAATAACTATATTTAATCTAATCATTTTAACATGCAAAATCTGATAAAATTAGACTTAATAAATGTAACTAGTAATATTAGGTTAGTCTACTAGCGATCGATCAATTGTTAGGGATGGACGGCAATCATATCGAGTAGTTTTGAAGACTCTTATTTGATGACCTCAAAATGATACACTTGAAATAACTCAAAAGTTTCAAGTTGTTAATAAGGTTATATTCGCTTACAATTGTACAGCGATTATGAGAATTTATTCTAAAAAGCTTTATGCCCAAAATTTGCCATTGATGGAAGACAAGAAAAGGTCAAGATTTGAGTGCATTGATTTCGTTTGCAGTAATTATGAAAGTTTTGAGTGGCTTCTGAAATTGTTTCTGTTACACTTAACCTAGGGTAAGACGCAAGGTGTTATTGTAGAACTACCTCATAACCAAAGGAAGTAAAGGCATGATTTCTCCATATCCAAAAAGAGTGGTGGAATTAAAAGGTCAAAGAGGATTACACTATTTTAAATTGTATTCGCATTTCTCATGCCTAACAATCTGATTTACGTTGATACTTACAAGCTAAATTTCAAACTTGTTTATTGACGCTTGAATCGGTTATGCTAATCCTTTTTAAAGAAAAAATTATTTTAAAATTTTTGATCACTCCATTCACCCTTCTTCTTGCTTAGGTTAATACATCTAGTGAATCTTTTATATGAATTTTAAAGTTGAGAGAGCATGAGCTAGAAGATTAAAAGCATAATTTGCAATTGAGAGAATACTATACTTCCTTAAAGTTTGACAATTGGTACAATCATAGCCCCCTTTGTATAAACTCCTATGCTTTAAAAATCTCAAACACACGATTCTTATCACTGCCAAGGTCAAAGAAAAGTTAAAGGAAGGGATTGAAGCTGTTAATTGAGGTGTTTCACATGTATCCTGTCTAATGTACTAGACTACCACCCCAACAATGAAAGACAGGATAGACTCACCTAAAGTGCTCCTGGTTATGGTATTTTCACGAATACAACTTGCCAAATTTTATTCAAACCTTAATAGAAGGATGATTTATCATAAGCGATCCTGGGATCAAGATTGCATTCATAGAGCAACGTTTACCCTATAGATGGCAGTGAAGCAAGAACTTCATACTCGAGACAGGATAAGAGGTCTAGAATTCAATAACATCGCCTTTTTATGCTATATATGTTTATTTATTTAATTAACATATATGATAAAATTCATGAAACAAATATGCTTCATAAATAAAATTACAATAAGATCATAATTATCAATTATCAATTATCAATTTTCTATTTTCTATTTACATTTATATTTTATTCTTAAATTATTCTTAGCCATTACTCTACTGAGACTGAGCATTAATACAAAGTAAAGAATAATACATGTTATATTTCATCTTTATAAAGGAAGTAGTTGATCCTATACACTAAAGTATAAAGATATTTAAACAAACATATGGGTTCTTGTTGGAGAATAATTTCATTGAATTGACCTAACATGAAAATTTCATATGGAAAATTACTTATTTATTTATAGAAATGTTTATTATGATGATTGTATAAATGTTCTATGGACTTGAGATTTGTAAAATATCTCATATAAGGATTAGTATGCTTTGATTAGTAGTTATTAGATATTACATGAATTATAAAGAGATAATTGAGTAATTAATATACTGTTGCGGTCTAAACAAAACAATTAAATTCTATCTAGACCAATCAGAGGCAAATGCACCTCATCGACAAGTAATATAAAACGGTAAGAACCGGATATCGTACCCAAGGGAAAAAAATCGACACGCAAGACAATTAAATTAAACGATGAAAATTACTCAAACGATCAAGAATTAAAAATAAAATAAAATAAGATAAAATAAGTAAATCAAGAAATTATGAAAATTGCAAGATATAAATTAAAACGACTGGATTTAATCAAATGACAAAAATCGGTTAAGGTATAAGATTTCA
>JANZLC010000002.1:9140240-9153375 GCA_026413385.1 Erythroxylum gracilipes | reverse complement strand
GTTTTAAGATTAAAGTAACGACCCACTTTATTCTTGAAAACATACTTGATTCTAGATTCATTTAATAGTGCCATTATTGATAGTCAACTACTATCATGATATGAAACTCATCATTCCCTTGTAGTAAACTCCTTTACCTACATGGAGATAAATAACAACACTACAATCTAAACCATAACCAAACAACCAACTTGATTATGCAACTGTGAATCAATTAATTTAGATTCTAATTATATACATGTTTCCCATACATCTCTATATATAAGTATATTATTGATAAAAGAATCTTGGTACCTTTTGACTAGATATATATAATGCTCAAACAAATAAAACCAAACTCTTTTGTTTCATTAATAATAAATATTTTCATTACAAAACTATAACTGAAAGAAAATTAAGTTACATGTAAATACACTTGCTTTCCGGGGCACTATATTTACATAAATACAACATGTGGTAAGGATGACCATTGGAAGAGGAACTGTAAGACCTATTTGGGGTCACTGAAGCAGAAGAAAGCATCAGATGATCCATCTACTTTAGGTATGTTTGTTATTGATATTAGTGTTGTTTTTAATAATAACATAAGGGTATTGGATACTAGTTGTGGCTCACACATATATACTGATATGCAGATCCTCAGGAATAGTAGACAACTCAACAAGGGAGAGTTGGATCTTTGCATAGGAAATGGAGCAAGAGTTACTGTTTTGGCCGTAGGAACTTATGTATTGACACTCCCTAGTGGGCATGTAATAGAATTGGATGATTGTTTTTTTGTACCTATATTGACTAAGAATATTATTTTAGTTTCTAGTCTTAATAAAGCTAGTTTGCATTTAAATTTTAGTAACAATGGTTGTTATATTAGTCTGAATGGAATGCTTTATGCTATGGATACATTATGCAATGGAATATACATATTAAATATGTCCAATTCAGTTTTAAATATCAATGGCAATAAAAGACAATAACAAGATAATGTGAAATTATCTTACTTATGGCATTGTTACCTTAGCCATATAAGTGAGAGAAACATGTCTAAACTACACAAGTGTGGTAGTTTTGGGTCATTTGATTATGAATCATATGACATTCGTTAATCTTGCTTATTAGGCAAGATGACAAAGTTACCCTTTAAGGCAAAGGGTGAACAAACTAATAGGCTATTGGACTTAATACATTCAGATACATGTTGTCCGATGTCCATACATGCCAAAGGTGATTTCATATACTTCATTACCTTCATCAATGATTATTCACAATATGGGTATTTGGATCTGATGAGATACAAATTTGAGGCCTTTAAAAAGTTCAAAGAATTTAGAAATGAAGTAGAGAAACAGTTGGGTAGAAGTATTAAAACACTTCAATCAGATCGAGGTGGTGAATACTTAAGCCAAGAGTTTCTATGTTATCTTAGAGATAGTGGGATAATGTCCCAGTGTACTCCACCTTACACGACGCAACACCATGGTGTGGTAGAAGGGAGAAACTGAACCTTATTGGACATAGTGAGGTTAATGATGGGCTTAGCAGATCTGCCAAAATCCTTTTGGGGACATGCACTCGAGACTACTGTTTATGTGTTAAATAGAGTCACTTGAAAGTCAGTTGATGTTACTCTATATGAGATGTGGACTAACAAGAAACCCTATCTTTCTCACAAGAAATTTTGGGGTTGTCCAGCTTATGTGAAGTGGATTCAGTCAGATAAGCTAGAAGCTAAATTTGACAAGTGTCTGTTTGTAGGATATACTAAAGAAACAATAGGATATTTAGTTCTACAATATTTTGGAACAAAAGGTGTTTATTTCAAAGATGCTATCTTTTTAGAGAAAGAGTTTCTTCTAAAAGAAGACAATGAGAGCAAAATTAAACTTATGGAAGTTCATGATGCTCAAATAGACGTCTGCATGGACATTATTTCTCATTATGATTATGAGATATGGCAAATGGATGTGAAAACAACTTTCCTTAATGGAAATATAATCAAGGATGTGTAAATGACACAACCAGATGATTTCATATCCAATGATGGTGAAAAGGTATGCAAGCTTCAAAAATCCATTTATAGATTAAAGTAAGCATCCAAGAGTTGGAATATCCAATTTGATGAGACAATCAAAGAGTTTTGTTTCTTACAAAATTCAGATGAACCTTGTGTGTATAAGAAGGTTAGTGGGAGTGCAATCATATTCCTTGTGTTGTATGTAGATGACATACTACTAATAGGAAACAATGTCTTAGCTTTACAATTAGTCAAGATTTGGTTGTTCAAGAATTCCTCCAGGAAAGACCTTAGAGAAACAACTTATATTTTGGGCATAAGAATCTATAGAGATAGATCTAAGAAGTTGCTTAGTCTTTCTCAGTCTACATATATAGACAAGATGCTAAAGAGGTTTAGCATGGAGCAGTCCAAGAGAGGTTATCTTCCTATGACTCATGCGATTACACTCTCGAAATCTATATGTCCAAAGAAACAAGATGAGAGGACTCGTATGAATTTGATCCCTTATGCTTCGGCTATAGAATCAATCATGTATGCTATGTTATATACTAGACCCAATGTATCATATGCTCTAAGTATTACAAGTAGATACCAATCAGATCCTATAGAGGGTCATTGGGTGGTTGTTAAGAATATCCTTAAGTGCTTGAGTAGAACTAAGGATGTATTCTTAGTAAATGGAGAAGAAGATCTTGTTGTGAGCGGGTATACAGATACCAGTTTCCAATCCAACAAGGATGACTGTAGATCCTAATCAAGATATATTTTTGCACTGAATGGTGGAGCAATTAGTTGGAAGAGTTCCAAACAAGAGATAACTGCAGATTCTACAACCAAAGTAGAATACATTGTCGCTTCAGAAGAAGTAAAGGAAGCAGTTTGGATCAAGAAGTTCATTAGGGAACTTAGAGTGGTTCCTAGCATTATTGACCCAATACAGTTGTACTGTGAAAATAATGGTGCTATAATGCAAGCGAAGGAACCAAGGTCTCGTTAGAAATCCAAACATGTACTCAGGTGGTACCATTTAATTAGAGAAATCATTGGTATAAATGATGTCAAAATAGAGAGTGTTCCCACTAATTAGAATATTGTTGATCCTTTGACTAAGTAGATTCCTTAAAGGAGATATGAATCTTATATAGTCACCTATGGTATTAATTACAAAGGCGATTGGCTTTAATGCAAGTGGGAGGTTGTTAAAGAAATGCTCTAAAGGCAATCACCGTTGGCACTTATTGTACAAATCTTTTTGATAAATAAAAAGTCTTTTTCGTTAATTTGATGTTCATGTTCTTTATGAATTGATAATGATCTTAAATAGAATTAATAAAGTCCTTGATACATTACATAACATGTAGGAAATCATGGTGAGATCATGATAATGAGATTCTTATTGTGTGTAGTTATGTTAGTGTCTAAATTATCCCTAGTTATAAGATTAATGAGACAGGACATTATTAATCCGGACAGACTAGCATATGCTATACTCTTTGATTAGATCAAGCTGTGGATCTCATATGTTGTAAGCATGAGTTGTTAGAGTTAACATATGGATGCTTACTGATGTGTGCTTAATTATTGATATATTTAATCATTTACCTTAGCGATTAATGCTACGAAAATACTTAAGATACTCACTTTAATTCATATATGATTTTAGGTACAATTTGGAAGCAAAGAAATTAAAGTGAGTCCAAAACACTGCATTTAGGCCAATTTCTGAAGATCAATACTCACATGTCTTCATGGAGCGAGAGAAAGAAAATTATTAGATAAGAAAAATGAAGATGTGAAGAAAAGAATGTGAGCTGCATCGATTATGTTAAGAACACAATGGTGATGCAAGGAGCATCTCACGTGTACAATGTGAAGAAATGGCCATAAGAAACAAAACACATATATTGCCAACAAAACGACGTGGTCATGGAGGGATAGCCCAAGTCCAAAACGACAACCCTTGTATGTATAACATGAAGTAGTGGTATGTGTTTCACGCAAACGTTATGCATGAAACGCAGACGTTTGGCCAGAAGGTAGAGGGCTGTAAGGGTTTTGGAAAAAAAACAGGATGCATGACCCAGGAAATTAAGGAGTGACATCCAGCTCCAATACAGAGGAGGCGTCCATGAGAGGTCTGCATTTAATGCAGTTGTCTATGTTAAATGCAGACAAGGAGTTGCAGCAAAAGAGATGCGTATGGGCATGAATAGTGATGTGGACAATAAACCCCCCAAGGTTTATTTTTACCATCAAGAAAATAGTGAGCGGGCACATACAATAAAACAGTAGAGGTGTGAAGAGAGAGGGCTGTTGTGGCTTCGACTTGGTGGCTTGGTGGCGCTGCTGACAGTGAGACGGCTGCAACGGCTGAGTGGCATGAGAGAAGGCAATGAACAGCAGCATGTTCCATTAACCTTTAATTATCCCATCAAAGCTATAGTACCAAAGATTGGAGAATAGAGGGCTGCGTAAGGGGCAAAACAAAGAGGTCTTCGGTGGGGCTTCAATATAGTAGCTGAACCATTTTTTCAGGAAAGACCCATGAAAGGCTAGGCATCCCGATGCCAGTTTGGAGGTGACATCAACGCTGACAACCTGGATTAAGTATTTTTTATTATTTTGTTGTTTCTTTCTCTCATTAGAAATTGATTGTGTTATCCTACGTTAATTGAATTGGGTATTATGTATGGATAATCAAAATTTTCATTATTTTTTGGTTATTTGTCTATGAACCCATTGGGTATTGTGAAAAGATGATTTTAATGCATTCATTGAATAGTTAATTGCAAACCCACTACTAGAATTTCGATATAATTTGTAATTATTATGTTGAAATTCATATGTAGTGACTAATGATTCGTTATCATTAGGGATAACATGAGCTAGGTTAAATGACTTATTGTATGTAGTTATTACCTTGATTAATCGGTTTTCCTAATTTGTAATGCTACTGCCTAATTAAATCTAGAGATCATATCCTAAGTTGTTCAATGGTTAGGTTTAATTAACGATCATATCTTAATTAAACAAAACCTACGGGAAAACTCAGGTTAATTATTAACCCACGATTAATAGTTGCTAGGGGAGGTTAAAGAACAACAAAATAATGAAATATGCTTAATTAGGGTGTAGGCTGAGATTAGCCAAAGAACCGAGTCCCTACCGAATTCCCCACTTTTATAATTTTTTTGCATGTCTTATTTAATTTGTTTTTATTAGTTAGTGTCATTTTGTTTTCTTCTTTCAAAAACAAAAGCCCCCGTTAAACCTAAACACTGGTTAACTTCATTTCTTAAACTTTACACATACTCTCTGTGGGATCGACCTACACTCACCACTACTATAGTATTAGGTCTAGTTATTTTATTTTGACAAGCGTAACGACGTGCAGTCATTTACTAAGAGTAGTAAGTACATTGGACGACCTGCCATGAGACAATCATATGGATAATCTATTCTATTGTCAATGATAGTCTCATCATAGCAATGCTCAAGGATATCTTGGATACTAATCCTGTACTTTGACTCTAGTTTTCATTGCCTCTTAGAGATTGCTTATAGGGTGGTGATTGGGTACAGCTTATGGTATTTGAAGGTAATTGAGTAGCCAATAAAGGATTCACCACTCCTAATAGAAGGAGATGATACCCACGGCCTCTTATCGAGGTCATTTCCCAGGAATCTCTAGCTAGAGTGGAAATGTCATGAAGATAGTCTTCAGTGACATATCCAATTGAGTAATGAGCCATTGGGACAAGAACTAACATCACTTGGGCTAGATGTGACGTAGTCAATCTAGTAGGAGTTGACACTTTAACCATACTCTGAACTAAGTGGGTATACATGGTAAAAGGATGAATTACATAGAAACATTGTCTATGAAAGGATTTGTAGTCAAACCATTGACTTTTCAATCAATTGGGAGTTATATGTGTTACTAGATACCACTCATGACTTGCTTGAATTAAGTTTTAATTCAAGTGACCAACATAACCAAAACCTAATGGGTCACATACATTAAATATGTGAAGAATGAGTAAAATAGTTTTGGATAGGGATCTAAGATATAAGAGAAGCATGACTAATCTACATAAGTGTGGTAGTTTAGGGTCATTTGATTATAAATCGTATGACACGTGAATCTTGCTTATTAAATAAGATGACAAAAATTACCCTTTAAAGAAGTGATGGAAGTTTCATGCTAAATTAAGTTTAATTAAAAGCCACTTAATTCCCACTAACTCTCCATTGATGTTAGGGGTTAGAAAAGTGGTCATCATCTTTTCTAACTCTGTACAAACACTCTTTCGAAGAATACATCACAAAGGTAGCACTTTGTGTGTGTTTTAGCCATTCTTCTTAAGAGGTTTCAGGCTTTGCTCTTCATGTGAATATCATTAGAGACGTCCTCTTTTGGTTGTTGTGGTTTATGACAACCCGAAGAGGTGAAGACAACAAAGAACGAAGGAGATTGTAAGGTACACATCTTAAGTTCATGTTTTATTAAAGCTACATCTAATGACACTTGAAAGTTATTGGCTTTTTGAGTTTCTTTATAAATATTTTCACTGTTTTTTTCTATTTTTGATGCATTTGATTCATGAAAAAAACCTAACAACAACCAGATACAAGTGTCATTTAACCTAGGTTATGTTATCCCTAATGATTACAAATCATTAGTGGTTACACATGAATTTCAAATATATTAATTATGGATTATATCGAAATTCTTGCAATGAGTTTATAAATAAACAATCTAATGAACGTATTCAAATCATCTTTTCATAATACCCAATGGGTTCATACATAAATAATCCAACAATAATAAGAATACTATTATCCAAACTCAAAACCCAAATTAATTAACATAGGATAACACAATCAATTTCTAAAGAGAGAAAGAAACAACAAAAACAAAGAAAGAGTGCTTAACTAGGTCGTCAGCATCGATGTCACCTCCAAACTAGCATCGAAAAGCTACCCCTCTATAGGTCTCCTCATCATAGAGAGCTTAACTCCATCTTCGTGCTCTCCCAAAGCCCCCGAGATTCCCAAACTCCTTTAACCGAAAACACCTATTTACTTTCAAATTGCTTTAGTTGAAAGACACTGTCTCCCTTTTGCTAATGCCTCCACCTTTCTGTCTTATTTTTATTAAAGAACCTATACTACAAAGCCTAATGAAGAACCACCTTTTGTTCTCTCTTTTGCATTTTATCTTTGCTACATTATTTCTGCGTTTTGCTTTTCTAGGCTAACAACATCATTTCTTCTTCTTTTTTGTTATATGTCTGTGTTTACGAAACATAAATGTTATTTGCGTTTATGCAAACATTACATTTGTTTTTACACAAACCTCTAGCTGTTGCATTTTGAACATTGTTCTTGTCGTATTGATCTATACTTTCAAAGTCTGCTGCATCACCATTTTGCTCACCTTCCTTTACTTTCCTTCTGCATTTTAATCTATCATTTTGGTGCTGCCTGTTCACATCACTCGCATGTGCTTTTCGTTAAATTTGTTGTCCATTAAATATGCTATCTTGCATGGATGCTGTTAAAATCACAGACACCTTTACATGAAACATGCACCACTATGAGCCACTTTGATTCATCTTCTTTATGTTTTCATTTTTATTGTCTTTTTCTTGTCTTTATTTTCTTCTTCTTACTCCATGAAGACAAGTATGCTTCTTCAAAAAATGGCCCAAATATCGTGCTTTCGACTCACTTTGACTTCTTTGCTCCCGAATTGTGCCTAAAATTACATATGAGTCCAAATATTTTAAGCAATTTCATGTCATTAATCGCTAAGTGTTATGAAATAATTAAACAATCAATTAAGTACATATCACCATTATACCCTTCTTATTTTATCAATTTAATTTCTTAACTTTTGAAAATAGAATTAGGTAAAACTTTATTTGATGAAAAAGTAGTTATCATTCATTTTTAAGTAAAGTACATGTTAAGTGATTATCTCGAAATATCAGGCTTTAGTATATACAAGTTTTTTATTATAATGATGTTTTATCGTATAAGACTCGTTCCAAGTTTGAAGTATCATTTGTACAAATAAGAATCCCCTTCGTTACATGATTTCTTCTTTATACAGATAGATATAGGATTTATGGGGCAATTACTTAGAAATACATTTCGTGCGACAACCCTTCCTATCTGATAGAAAAGGATCCCATAATCCTGAATCGATCTTATAACTAGCTATAGTAGGCATGAAGAGGCTAAATTAAATAAACTTTTTTTATAAGCATTTCCTTAGGTTAAATTTTTTGAATGATTAGTTTAGATATCAAAGGTTTGTTAGCTTCTAAGTTCAAAGTTTATTATTATTATTATTTGAGAAATTAAATGTGTTAATACTCAAATAATACATGATCTATAAGGAATATGAAAGATATCAAAGAGTCTTAACTAAAAGTCATTTTAGTTCAAACTCATAGTATTTTAATAAGACTTGTCAAGAGATAACCTACTTTAAAGAGATAATTAATCTCACATATGTTGATTAATAATCATCATATGCACTCTCATCCAATAAATGGTCTCTTAAAGAAGCCCCCCTTATCATCTGCATTGATTCTAGAATAAACACAAATTTCTTTCCCTCTATAGTTCATAAATAAGTCAATAAAAAGAATCTTGATAAGTAATGGCTCTTAAATGTCATTCCACATTTTTTGTAAGATCGAACTTATGTTTTCTTGCTAGGTTATTACAGGGCAGGCTATAAGGAAAAGATTATATAGCCTATTATGTATGTAATTAGTGAACTTATAATTGAAAAAGAGGTGATAATGTATTTTAGATGTATGGAACAAAGAATACATTTGGTGGTGGTTATAAATCTAGTCATCCTATCTTTAGTAGAGAGCCTGTCTTAAATGGCAAGCCATAATAAGAAGCATATTTTTGTAACTACTTAAGGAAAATATATGAGTTTAAACTAGGGGAATTTTAAGTTCCTATTCCTTAGAGTTTCTTTATATGACCTATTGGTAAAGGCAATTATGGAATAACTTACTTATTGAATAAAGTCCCTTGAGCTTGAAGCACCTATCCTCCTTTGTAACACCACTAATATTCTATCTTTGGTTTTCTAATCAAGGTTTAAATTCATTATCAAAGATTGCTTGTTTAAAAGTGGCATCTAATGGTATGTTTATTCTCATTTAGGAAAATATATCATTCCAAAGCACTCTAATTATCATTCTAGAATTTAGCTTTGGAACTAACCCCTAACTTAATTCTAATTCGTTCTCTCTCTTTTACGCTTAACTTCAGTAAATGTAGCATTTTCTACTAGAAATCATACCTTGGTTAACATGTCAAGAAATCATGTTGATTTAAGTGGAAATAGTGAATCCACCATATCTACAAAGATTCTTTGTCACTTAACAACCTTTACGTCCTCTTTATCACAAGTGCTTAGTTATTAAGCTTATAAGGAATTTCCCTCAGGCTTTCTTCTACCTTTTGTTGACATACAACTTTCCATAATAATTTGGCCATATAAGAAGAGTTGGAGGTGCTTGCCTATATGAAATTTCTAAACAAATTCTCTATAGTCTTAATTAATGATGTGGAGAGAGCAATATAAGTTGCCGAGTGAATATACAATGAGTTTAAGACAACATTGATCATTTAAACTCTCCCTGTAAAGGACAAAGATCTATTACAGTATTTATCGATTCTCTACTTAACTATAGTAATGATTAATTATAAGAACTCAACATAAGTTAGTTTCTTATGAGATACTGGAATTCACAAATAAGTGAATGGAGTGTCCTTCTCTTCGAGGCTTATAATAGATGAAAACCAATTAGTAACATAAATAGAAGAGGAAATGTAAATTCAACTTTTCTTCTTGTTCATGGATAAACTAGAGATAGTTTTGAATGTTTCTAATGAATTTATCAAGGCCCTTATAAAATGTTAATCTACACCAAAGAAAAATAAGAACTCATCTATAAATGCTAAGCTATAAATCTCCAACCTCTCACATTTCTTGTGATACTTAAACTTTTTTTCCAAGCTAATGCAATGTTTAATCAGCTTTGAGAGTAGTTAGCAAATAGGTAAGGAAATAAAAGATCCCCTTTCCTAATGCCTCTTACCCTCTTAAACAAATTGGTGTGAGAACCATTTACCAAAATGCTATAGGAAAATATTATGAGACACTGTTATATCTGATCGGGTATTGGTGTGTGTAAGTTTTAATAAATAACCCTCGATAATCCGTAAGCACATGGTTTGTTAGCATAGTACCTAAGGTGTCGATCTCACAAAGAGGGATAATCTAATGCTAAAATCTAAGGGTATAAAATAATACAAAAGTTCAAATTGCACGAACTAAAAATGAGAAATTAATTCAATCAATCAAATTAAATTAAAATTCAATCACGAAAATACTAATTACTAAGCAATTGTAGCACACCCAAGAATCAACCTAAGGAAATTAGAAAGGGATTTTTTTTTGGAATTTATTAGAAAGGGAATTTTACTTATCCTTAATGCTAACCTAACTGATTATGAATTACCAGATTGTTGGTTATAGACGATCTTATGGTTGATTACTCTCTCTCGAGTTATAATCATTAACCATAAATCATAAACCCTAATCAAATTATAGAAGTTACAATCTCTCAATTAACAACCTATCTAAAATCCTAATTAGTTTTGAAGTTCTCTAATAAACTATCGAAAACTTATACAAGATCTATTTTTGTATAATTCACCGATTCAATTTAATTCTTGTTCTTTTAAATCACCTAATTCTCGTTAGCCCAATTTAATAATTTTTCATTCGGTTAACCCTCTCAGTTTATTATCTAATTATGCAACTGTAGAATTAAATCACAACAAATCCAATAAAAACATAAACAATCAGATTCCATTAATTCAAGAATAAAACTCCAAAGGTAGGTTTAGAACATCCTTAACATTTAGATCCTATCACCAACTATTCAATCCAATTTTATACAATGATAAAACTAAAAATAAACAGGAACTACAATCGAAATGGAGGATGGGAGGCAGCGACATTAGGAAACCTACTGATCCAAAAAGTATGTGTAGTCAGCTTCTTCTCCTTTTCTTTCTTCCTCCTTCTCTTGCTCAATCTCTCGATGAATTCTCTTTAGGGATTCCCAATGTGGCCTGATACAAAAGCTCCCTTATGCCTCTTTGTCTTGTTCTTTAAATATCCTTTCTATTCTGAGTAGCTCTACTTTTTTTGGGGTCTAAAAGGTCCAAAAAATCCCTCAAAACTTAACATTTTTTAGTGTTTATGCATCTGCTTGACTTAGGCCACGTTCATGCACCACATTCAAGCCTTCTATCACAATTTTGGCATGCAAGCCACGATCATGGGCCATTTCCTAGGCTTTTGTCATGATCGTGACCTGTTGTTCCACGATCTTAGGCCATTGTTTCGACCCGAATGTCTTTGAAACTTCTCCGTTCTTTGATGTTTACCCCAAAATACTAACAAAAACATCAAGGTAGCTCAAAAACATAATATTTAAGCTCAAAGACTTGTACTAACCTCTAAAAACCTTAAACAAAAATAATTAATAAACTAGCATAATTCTAACCTAAACGAATACTAAATGATTGAATTAATAGCTAAACATATATCAAACTAGGCCCTAAAACAAGATGCAATTTACACTTATTAGTGTCTAACTTATATATCTTTTGGAAAACCTAAATGCCTACAGAGAATGGATGACAAAGATCAAGTTTATAGAGTCAAAAGCTTTCTTAAAGTCCACCTTAATTGCATAGCACTTAGGGGAGTTTTTCCTTCTATAATTTTTTAGTATTTCCTACACTAGAAGTATGTTATCCCCTATATGTCTTCTTTTGATATATACAACTTATATATCATTTATAAGGGGTAAATGACCTTTTCCATTCTTATTGCAAGTATTTTGGATATTGCCTATTAAATGAAGTTACAACAGGGGATTGTCCTGAAGTCCCATAAGGTATCATGATTTGAGATTTTGGGAATAATTTATATGATGAATTCCCTTAACAAGTAACCTGTTGGACCCCTCTTCCGGAGCCCAACACTCGCATTCTTGAAACCTTGTGCCAAAACCCTGAGGGGTCATTTACTTTCATTTCATATTGGTGGTGACCTCACCCTAGACAAACATCAAAATCATAAGTTGACTTTTTCATAGAAATTGTAACCCTAAGTTTCTAGTTCATTTTGAAGCAATAATCACTTCAATTGGAGTTGTATAGCTCAAGATATCCACCAAATACCAAACAGTGCCCATACTCCAATCCTACTCTCCTAACCAACCACTTACTTGCATTAGAGAACATTTCCTCAATTTAAATCAAAATATTAGGAAACGAATGGCCCAAGAATCACCTCATTTGGAGGTCGGAGGAGGGAGATATTCCTTAAACAATGGGTCATGTTCACTCCCAAAAACAACTTTAACCTCTCTTGGTACAAATGCCATAACGTTTAACCTAGATGTCGGATTGCGTTAGTTCTTAGACGGTTTGAAAGAAGATATCCAGGCCTACAAAGTTCACGAAGATCACAAATTGAAATTTGGACGTTACAGGGGTCAAAAAACACGGACCGTGTGAAATTACACGGTTAGGCCGTGTACCACTCGGGCGGAAAGTGTCCCCTGCGCCCAGATTTACACGGCCCGTGTAAATCCACATGGGCAGACCATGTGACACTCAGGTGGAACCAATTTTTCACCCTCCAAGCCCTCTTCAAAGGTTCCTAAACCCTTCCTAAGTATTCCCATGCTTTAAACCCTTCTCCAACACCACAAAAGCCACTCCAAACCCAATCAACAACATCAAACATCATTGAATCAACTCCAAGGATTCATCACACAGATTCACCCCAATTCAACAAGCTATTCTAACACAAGCAACACTTTGAAATCTTGACTCAATTAACTCATATCAACTACAAACTCCAATCATCAAGATCATCAAACCCCAAACTTTCTCATTCATCAAAGCCATCATAAAAGTAAATCCACATGAAAACTTAAAAGATAACAATGCAAGTATTTGAAAAAGCCATGAATAACCATAATGCATAAATACTTC
>JANZLC010000002.1:9082792-9107477 GCA_026413385.1 Erythroxylum gracilipes | reverse complement strand
TTGCTGCCCACTATGCAATTAGGGTTCTCGGATTACTATTCATGGGCCATTTTGGGCTGAACCTTCGGATGGATTTTTCACCCCTTTAGAGTGGGAATCGGAATTTCCATCCTTTATAAAAGTTGTAGAGGGTCTTGTTATCTTTAAAATGAGGTATGATATGTCCCATTCGAAATTAGGAGTAAAAAGTTATGAGAGTTGGAAATTGGCAAAATTACTATTCATATGGTCAAAAAGTACTATTCATTTGGTCTTTCTTTCAACTTATGACCTTCTTACTGGATGTTAATTTGACTTAGCTTGAATAAGGAGCATGAAAACAGATGTGTATGACAATGGATTTAAGATGAATAAGATAAAAAAAATTATATCGGGATTTTCGGATTAGTCAAGGTTTCCATCGTGGATTCGGGTTCCAGTTTGGATTTACGGATTAAGAGGTTGGACTTCCGGTAACGGGTTCCAACAATCAAAGACTGCCACACGTCTCAATGTCATTTGTTTACTTCCAATATTTTTTCTCGTCCATAAATACCCCAATTAAGAGATTCCTAAAATACACCAAAAATGCTGCAATAATACCAATAGTCTCTGAATAAATTTTTCATAATTTTTTCGCATTTTATAAATCCATTTTACCCAAAATATGTAAATGAATGTATGCACAATTTATTTGTAGGTGTCAAAATACAGTGCACCGAAATTCCTCAATATTCTAACCCCTAGCACGGGGTGTTACAGCTACAAATTATATGAAGGAATTGAGTTTTAATTCAGTTTCAAAAATTTACAATTTCTGGATGGAAGTTGAGCACAGAATATTGTTTCAGTATAAGAACAGTCCGATTATGGTTAAGGTATAACTTTCTGATTACTGAACCAAATTGAATGGAATTTTGGCTATTGTTTAAGGAAATCAAGAGGGGCAAGAGGAGCACGAAGAGAGGCATATTTGACCAAGCCTTTAAGCAAGGAATTTAAGGTGGGTTACATTTTAATAATTAAGTAATAAGCCATTAATGTTTCTTTCAAGAAATGGAAATAAATGATTTTCAACTACTTTATTCATGTTGCTTTTTAAATGCTTTAAGAATGTGCTACATGTTTGCATATGAATTGTATTATTGGTTTATGAAATGAATGATGGAAATGATTTTGAAAGAATACTAATTTTTGAAACGATATTATGGTTATGAAATCAAGTTCGAAATGTGCTATTTTGGGCAATATGTTTACAAGATGTGGAATGCATGATTATGTGGTGGTCCCCTAAGTTAGGTCAAGTGTACTTTGACAAAAGGCTTCTCCCGCCTGCCAACTAGTGGCATGGAGCTCCTTCATGGACTCCCCTAAGTTCACGACTACGTAAGACGATTAAGTGGGATTGCGATATTACGTTCTGTTCACAGCTACACAGGACCATTATGTGGAAATGTATAGTATGTTCTATTTTTGGATCCACCCAAACCATTTTCATGTGCTTATGTGTTCAAAAATTTGTTGAATTCATGATTTATGTTGTTAATAAATTGTTTGATAAATTGAGGATTAGGAAATATGTGTTTTATGATTCAATGTAAATTTTTACAATGGAAATGAATATTTCAATGGTTTTTGCTTGTTACCTATTATAAAACTATTACCCACAAGCTTTAAGCTCACCCCCCTTTATTTGTCCCATCTTCAGGTGAAGAACATAAGTTCGAGTAAAAGAGAGTCAAAGCATCACTCCGATTAGGCAGATTTTTGGATTTTAAGCTAGATTTTGTAATCACAAGGCTTTAGTCGCATTTCAAGTTTTACTAGTTCAAGTGTATTTTGTATTTTTGGTTTACAAACTCAACTGATGTATTGTGGCTTAAAGTGTCATTAAAGCTTTCTAAAAATTTCATCTTTTGATATAAATGAAATGTATTTGGGTTATCTATGATTTTCTTGTTTTCGCAATGTATTTTGATTTAGAGATGAGATTAAGAATTTGAAAATTTACTTGTGTTTATGTTCAAGTTCATTTTGTTTCTAGGTTTTGGGTTCTGTCTCACGGGTTTCACAGCGACGAACTCTTGACCCAAAGATGTTTTATCTTCATGCAGCGAAGCCAAAGGGTCACTGCGGCGAAGATAATTCCCAAGGTTTGCCGCGGTGAAGTTACAATGGTTCGTCACGGCGTAATTAACCCGAAGGGGTCTATGGGATTTCTCCCAAAGGGTCGCCGCAGCGAAGATAATTCCCAAAGATTGCCATGGAGAAGTTACAATCGTTCGTTGCAGCGTAATTGACTCGAAGGGGTCCATAGGATTTCTCCCATATGTTTGCCATAGCGAGCTTCACCCGAAGGGAACATATGGGATTTCTCCCATATGTTCACCATGGCGACCTCGCCTTGCTTTCGAAGGGTTTTTAGATTCCAAAGGCAAACTCTTCCACTTAGCCCAGACTTTAAGCTTCATGATCTCTTTTCCGATGTTGGGCTCCAAAAATGGGATCTAACAAACCATGCTTTGGATCACCATGGTCACATTCGGTTATCTTTGATCCAAACCAAATTCAACCTCACTATAATAGTTAAATTGACCAATTTATATAATGTCAAGTTATACTCTTGAGATGCAAGACACAGTCGATATATTGATAATTTTAAGTTTAGAGGAAATGAATCTAGAAGGTTTTAACATATTTACAAGCAAAGGGCTAAGAATGAGGTTGAGGGAGCATAAGAATGAGGACCTTACGAAGTAATTCAATAAGATAGCAAGTATTGATCACATGTATATTAGAAATCAATTCACTTGGAATAATAAACAAGAAGGGGAGTTATTCTTTTAAGGGAAAAAAATTAGATAAAGCCTTGGTAAACTTTCTCATACACTTCAACAGTCAATCACTTTTGTTTAGACCATACGCTAATTAAGGTACATTCAAATCTCTATATATATAGCTAGAAAAGTTGTCCAAAAAACTTGGAATTATATAGCTACATCTATCATCAACTTCTTCTCTGCTATACCAAGTTAATAAAACTTATTACAAAACTGTTTCCAAGTTGATAATCCAATTCTTAAGTATGTCATCATTTCAAGTCAAAGAACTTTCATTCAAGAAAAGAACTTTTCAAAGTGGAATTTAACTCAATGAATTAGAAGTTTTGTTATGAAAATTTTAACAAGAAAAGAGACAAAATTACTTTTTGATTCATATTTTTCATATCCCCTACAACAGTTATATAAGAACAACACTACCCTTATACGGTTACTACTTTGCTTGTTACGATAGTTGTGAATTCGACGCGTCCTTATTTATTTTCTGACATATGCTCCTCTGATGTCGTTTCCTTCACATTTTTTGTTTATCTCCGCAACATTGTTTTCATTGTCTGTTTCTTCGTTAATTATTAATCCTAACACTCCCAACCCTTTCAAAAATTCCTTTACCACTAAATTGATTCCAGGGTACCTCTTCTGTAATCCAAACAAGGTCTCCCAAGTGGCCTTCTCTTTGCCATTGAACCAAGACCTGCGGTATAGCAGGGTTACGATGTTGGACCTTTTCTCATCCCTTTATGGCTCCTAGTATCCTGTCGGTAGTAGTTAACATAGGTGGTAGTTGTGTCGAATATAAATTTCTTCGTTTGAGATATATGAAAAGTGGGATGGATTGCTGATTCCTTGGGAAGTTCCAAGGTGTAAGCAGCCTTGTTAATCTTAGCTATAATCCGGAATGGCCCGTAGTATAGCAGTGCTAATTTCTGGTTCATCCGTCTCTGTGTGGAATGCTGGCAATGTGGTTGCAGTTTAATATAGATCCATTGTCCTCCCTCAAATTCCTTTCCTGTTCTCTTTTTTTCCGCTAATGTTTCATTCATTCTAGTGCGTAGTTAAATGTAATTTTGCTACTTGGAGTGTCGCATCTCGATTCTTTAAGGCTTGATTTATCATAGGACTATGAGAATCCTGTAATACGTAGCACAAACCCTATTATGTACCTATGATCATACATGAAAGGGTAAAATCGAAGAAAATGCAGAATACCTAATTTTAGTTCCGTTTCCTACCCCAAAGCAGTTTTTGATGCCGAAATGAGCTCCAATCCTCTCGGGACAGTTAAGGAAATTGTTCACCGATACTCGGTTTAGGCCTTTCTACAGTTTTCTCAATATGCAAGCTCTCTTAACGGGTCAGAGAACCGTATGCTTACAATTGATATGAGTAACTATAGGAGACCTTAACCTTTATATAGCTTCCATATTGGGCTTCCCCATCACAAGGCCAATAAAGACCAGGTCCATACTGAAAGGGATACATTTTTCACTCGAACTTCGACCCATTAATCTAGATCATTTATTGGGTCACTTTATTACCTTTAATTGGATCAAATTATGTAACTTAACCGATAATTTATTAAAAGCCAAAATTACAATTAATAGTTGTTCACTTAATAGGAGAAAGACAAAATTGTCTGTAAGGACAAAAATGTCTAACACAAAAAAAACATGCAATTTTCAGGGGTAAAAACAAGTTTCCATATATATATAATAGAAAGTCAAAATCACAATAAATAACTCTATTGCTTTATAGATGTTTAAGCCTTCGACATATTAAATGACACAAAATTAAAATTTAAGATGCGACTTTAATTTAAGTAATAATATATATAAGACATATATATAAGCACAAATTATTTAGAAGCTAGTCAATCAATTAGAGGTCTTCCATTATAACAATATACATGAAAAATAATAAATAATTTAAAATTTAAAATTTAAATTTAAATTGTGTATTTTCATTTATTTGTTGAGTTAAAATATTGAAAATATGAAAACCTTTTATTTTATTTTTATATAAAAAAGTTTTCTAACCTATGTCTGTTATAATTTTAGTTTGAGTTACACCCAAATTAATATATTAAATTTGAACTAATTGGGTTTAAATTGGTTTAAAATGTCTTAAACTGATTCCAAAATAATATAATTTTATGTAATAATAAAAAATTGATTAACTAAATTAAAGTTTCAATGCCCTAGCGCGCCGCTAAAGGCCTATTGTCATCCCTTCCTTTGACTTTTAATTACCCCCGAAAATGGTATACATGTTTACTCACAGAGATTAGATTAAGAATTCATGTCAACCTAGTATCTTTATTCACATATTCTATGTCAAGGATATGGATTAAGTCACTTAGTTAATTACTATAAAGATAATAAGTCCTAATGTATATGAGCCATGTTTAAGATATCCAACAACGACAGCAGTACGTCCTAGGCGTTGTTCTGGAGGGCGAATGTCAAGATACGGTGGTAGCGGTGGAGATCAAGGGGTTTCAATAATTGCGTATAAGTCAACGATCGATCCAACAAAAGGTCCAGCGTTATCTTGGCGTCTCGCAGCAGAACTAGATATCAAGAACCATTAGAGGTTTTGATCAAAGAAGCGGATCCTTGACTGTGACCATCACATGCATGTATTGTACGATTGAGTAGTCGGTCATATCTTTTCTCTGCAATTTTCTGCTAAAACATTCCTTGGCTTCTCTCTAGCTGTCTTTAACTTGCTCAAAAGTTCAAATTCCAAAGCAACCACTTCTTGAAAACTTACAAATCGTGAACCATGTTTGTTTCAACTTTGTACGACTTCGTTATATATGTCAGGCTTGTCAGCCGCACATATTATTTAACTAATGTTATGAGTTTTGTTTTCTAATATAATTTGAGAGTTCAGTGAAACAAAATCTGTAGGATAAGTATCTGTAGTTGTGGAAGCCGTATGAAACAAGATGTTAGGGATGTGAAGAAGAAAATCAACTAGCAAAGTCTCCATTTATCAAGTAATTAATATTGCTGAAGAGTCTCGAGGTATGAGAGAGTTAGTCCAAAACACAAAAAGAGTAAGACAACCTCAAATTCTGTTTCCCATAATCCCAGAACTTGAGGATTGTAATAGATTCAGCTCACGGTAACATTTAGAAGTTGATAATTGTTTAATTTGCCGTCCTTTAGCTACATATTACTTTGATTACCTTGATTATTATTGAAGCAAAATGATTTACTAATGTGGTCTTATCCTTGTGTATATAGATTTATACATCAATTGTATTGTCACCAGCATTTAATCTGCTATAAAATATTTAAGATATTCATTGATATATTTGTTTTGATTTTCAGGGAATATGTTGAGCTTTTTAGCTTGAGAGAAACAAAACCATAACTTGGGAAGGAAATAATTAACATGACTAGTAACTATTTTGGAACCAACTTAGTTTCTGGTACATGAACATGCATTTATCTTCTCAATTCCACCAAGCTCATTACCTCTTATTTATTGACTCACCAAAGCAATGAAAGCATACTTTCTACAGCGATTCATTCCAGAGATCCATGTCCACGATCAGGTCATCCCAGTCCCATTTGCTGATGCTACTCTCATCATCAATTGCAAATTTCACTTCTTCAAATTGAAAATCCATGCCCAAGTCACCAGCATAACCATGTTCCTGATCTAGCCCTAAATAGCTGAAGTCCTCCTTTTGCAGAACGACTTGGTGTTCTTTTGCATCTTCAACTTGCTGCACTACTTCTGGTGTTGATGTCGTGCTCTCTTCTTGTGGTAGCTGATAGCTTGGTACCTCCGGAATTCTTAACCTCGTCGGGCTTATCGCAAAGTTTAGAGGCTCTGACCTTATAGCCTCTACGTTGTTTCTGTTCATTTGCTTCTCTTCAGCTTCTTGAGCACTTAATCTTTTACTCAAGTGACAGTTCCAATAGTTCTTCACATCATTAGCTGTTCTTCCTGGGAGTCTCCCAGCTATCAGTGACCACCTAGATATTAGAATATCATAAGGGACTAACAATAACAAACACTATAGCATTGGTCTAAGTATGATCTTATGCATGCAATTAGAGAAAATTAAGTCTTTGTCAAGTTTTCTTTAATTTAAAAAAAAAAAAAGGATGTACAGTATATTGAGTAGCGTCATGTTCAGTCACATGGAATTAACTTGACCTGCGGTCCATATCGTGGTTCCTCATTGCCCAAAAGAAGAAAAAAATCAAAGATGAAGAGAAACAAAAAGTCAAGAATACAAGTCAATGCCTGGTGATTTCTATCTATGGTTGTTATTGCCTACGTATGTGCATGTGGATATGTATGAGTCGGATAATGATTAAGCTTGGTACAAATCAAATGGCTGAACATGGCAGAGATAACTTTCCATCTCAGGAATATAAAACATAACCCTTTTCTAAGCGGAAGTACTCAGGGATAAGGTAACTTTAATGCAACGAAGGACCACCGATTAAATCTTGCCTGTTCCCCAAGAGCTTATGAAGCTTGATAATGAGATCGATTTCTTCCTTCTCAAAACTCCCTCTCTTGATGTTTGGTCGGAGATAGTTTAGCCACCTAAGCCTACAGCTTTTCCGGCACCTATTTAGACCTATATATATCCAAAATCAAGAATAGGTTTTAGTGGATTATTTGATTCTGTACAATCTGTTAAAGAGATAGAGCCTTCTACAGTGTTCAGTAGTTCAAATGACAAAAATAGATGAAAGCAGATCTCACCCTGACGGATGTAACTATAAGATGATTGAAGATAAGAGAGAAAAGATTGTGTTTCCTTTCATAATATAAACAACTAACATATATATCTGATGGGAAATACAGAAGCATAGTCTGATGCTTGAATATAGTCATCTGAAATGCAAATTTTATGGGTTAAGTTCAGCTAAGGATACTCTATATGAGTTTAATAACATGAAGCAAACACAGAAGAAATCATCCACGTCTTGGTTTCTATTCATGGATATATCCATCAAGAAAAGCGTAAAATTGACGAGAGTGGCTATATAAAGGAAGTAAATTAGGAGAGTTTCTGATGAGGATTACCCGCCAACAAGGGTATCCGATGCCACTTCCCTTCTCCATACTGCTCTATGCATTTCTTGAGCAAGTGATCTTCTTCTTCAGTCCATGCAACCCCACCCATAATGATAGATTGCCAAAGACTTGGATCGATAATGCAACAACAACAAAAAAATACGAAATATCACCGCACAATTCTCTCCCTTTCCGATTTTCTATATCGCATGCTATGTGGCCGGTGCCAAGGATCTATATAGCAAGTAGTCGTACTTGTTTTTTGTTTTTATTTCGGAGTTCCTCTATCATCGATTCTATAATTACGTGCATGAAACTATAGTCAATGGTCCCCTTGCCTTTCTGACTTTGTCTGGCTGTATTCGTGTTTATGTTGAGACACCATGAGTATGGTGGTGGTCCGGCATTCCATAATCTTTTTAAGAATACATGCTTTTGTAATTTTCTTATGTAATCGTTAATTTCAATATAACGTCTTTTATATATATGGACTCCTAAAACTTGCTCAACCTTAGTATGGATTATTAATAGTTTATATATTTTTTATTGTCGTTTCTGGATGATTTTTTATCAAATTTTTGTGTGAGATTTTCTAGTTATTATTATAATAAAATAAAAAATTTGTCATTTTCTAATACACAATTGATAAACTTTCTAATACTCATCTCATATTTTAGATAATTAATTAATTAGTGACTTCATGTATTTAGATCAAGTTATAAGTTCAATTTAAATTATCCATAATAAACCATAATGTACATATATAAAGAGCAGATCTCTATTTATAATTAATATAAAATCATGAGAAATTCGAACCTATTTTATGTCTCTTGTTATTCCATTCACGTAAATGACTTAGGTTAACTTGTTTTAAGAATAAGCTAGTTAGAACAAATGGTTCACTACTTTTATAACTAAGTTTTATTATAAAAGGTCAAGTTAGTAGAATTAAAACTGCAAATTACCTATGAACACAGTTGGATTACTGCAGGTCAGCACAGACTTCGCATTTTAAAATTTGGCGAAAGTTTTGAGCATAGCTCTTAAGAGTGGCAGAATTTATGTAACTTTTAACCAAAGTGTGGACCTCTTGTCCTGACAAGGACCAAAATATGCATAATGTTGTTCCTTTCAGAACGTGCCTCAGACAATCTTTAATGATCAACGGGCACCGATTGGTTGATTGCTTGGCAGATTTTGATCGTGCGGTCCAAAATCAATGTACACAGCATACATCTAACCAAAAACTGGACAGTGACCGTTGTATCAACTGGGTCCACAGCTACACATGTTAATTTGAACGATACAGTCATTTAGGCTACAAATCCTGAATTACTGGACGTGGTAAATGCTGACGAGCAAGCTGTTTGTCCAAAATCTTTTAAGTAAAGATATTCAACCCACCAACATAGTTACGTGTAGGTAGGTAGATATTAAGCTAATAGGTGTGAACCAGCTAGTTAAAAGGAAGACAGTCGGCACAAACAAGACGTGAACATCAAAAGACCAATCTATTTCATGAGACCTAAAATTCAAAAACGTGAAAGCTATTTGAATAGATGACAACAAATTGATCAAAGTCATGTTTGTATCAAACTCAGGGATCTGTTATATGCACTATTATTGATGTGGAAGGAACAGGAGCATCTTTCCTCTCCCTCCATCAAACACACTGATCTTACTCCAAAGCATATACGTTACAAGAAGATCACTTGCTGAATAAAGGATAATTATTACTTGTTATTCAAAGTATTCATCAAAACAAAAGTTATTGGGAAAAGTTTAATATATTTAAACCAATATCATCTACATTAGAGTTATAACTTAATCGTCTATTCCATCCTTATATTGTCTTGTCATTTCGCCTTCTGTTGTACACATTTCAATAAACAATTCAATTATTAATGTACTGCATCCCTTATCATACCGAGGCAGGAACCTTAATTTGTGTCCTGATCGTTCTAACTTTCGTGAATGGTCGTGCGGAAGCTCTTACATGCTTGTAGTTAAATCCACGTTCTGGTTGTAGATAGGTTTTCAAGTGAATAATTATCGTAATTAGTATGTATTAGAATTTTTTTAAATATGGATAGAATGTAGATTCATTAATAAGAATTAGGCTTGTATCTTCATGTTTAGTCAATATAAGTTACCCTAATATTTTCCCTCAAGTGCAACTAGGACTGGACATTCAGATGTTACTTGAAATAAATGCAGTAATAACCATACCAGGCCACTAGAACTAGACATCCATGCAGGTAATTAAGAAATTAAAAATTTGAACCAAACATGTTCTGATATCATATTAAATTTTGTAAAATTAGACCCAAATAAACTGAACACATAAGAGCTTAAATGAAGTTTTATTTTAAAATCAATTGGTTATAAGAGGAGTAACTCACTAGGCTTATATGCATGCTCAATGTCATATATTCTTTTTATATTGGACAAACTCTCACTTATATTTCAACACGCTCTCTTCACATGTGGGCTAATTTAAGACCCAACATATGACGCAATCTATTGTATTACTCTTACCGTTTATAAACCCTTTAATATTTTTATTTTTAGTCAATATGAGATACTTTTTAGGTAATCATAATATTTAAAATAGCTACACCAACCTAATAATAGCAAAGAATCCGATTCTTGAAGATGCATCTAACAGTCCTTTTTTTTAGTACGGGGATAACAAAAGTCAAAACTGCGTTTGGAGCGAAATCAAAATATAACATTGGTGTGCTAAACTGTAATTAACATTTATCTTGTGGACCCATTGCCTTATAGCAGACGAAACTCATCCATTAAAAAGAACTATTAAATATATGATATGGTAATTAAAATATTAAGAGATTTGTTTCTATTCCAGTCATTACTCCTTATGTTTGAAGGAATCGCTTACGATATTTGAAATACTATAAAATTTTAGTTAGGAAATCCACGAACTCACTCTTTTTAATAATTGTTCCTATCCACATCACATCCCTTCATGGGGGTTAATTCACCTCTTGAATATAATTTACATTAAAAAATGTTCATTATTAGATCCCTAACATACTTATTGTTTTTATCAATGTTTCACTATATAATTAGGAGTCGGTCCATTTATATCGAATTAATTTATAATCTAAGATTTATATATAACTAAAACACTTGCTTTACTTATTAATAGGTCTTATATTTGAAAGATAAAATTTGTTAAAATAGTTTCTCTTTCAATAACATTAAAATTTTATAAAGCATATTTTATGCATTTCAACCTTAAAAGAAAGTGAAATGAAGCAATTATACATGTTGCAAAAGGCGGCAACAAATTTCAATTGTTTTGAGATACTCCCCATATATTTAACTCCGGACCACGTAGTAGCTAGAGAAGAAAGCAAACGATCACATAAAACAGTGCAGAAACAAGAGAATGACCAATACGCAAATTGAGCAGCCTAATTGCAAGCTCATCCGACGGTCTTTGTACTTCTATAAATATATGTTACATGTCAACTTGAGAAGAAAAAGAAGTGGAGATAATATAGCGGTATTGTGACTTCACTTTCAGGATTGCATCGATGAGTGTACTAAAATTAACATGACCTATATGTTTAGGTACTTCCGATGTAGGAATACTGACAGTACCATGAAAACTCGCAAGGCTTGCTACTTTCGTGCATGCACGGCACTCTATATAAACCAGCTTGATGATTCGGTGCTTCTTAGTTTGTGATATGTACTCTTCACATGTAGAAACTCAGATTGATGAAGACTTAACCCTATCTCCTCATATCACATCCCTTTGGGTGCCTGCAACCGAGTTTTCCAGACCAACGGATAACTACTTTATATATTATATCTTGTGCATGCACTTTTTACCATACCATGCATGTGGATTATGTGTGTATACATATGCTTTTGTATATAAATCATATCAATCATCTTATATATATATAATGGAGATCATATCAATCATCTTTAAAATATGAGGTCTATGTCAGCGATATCTTAGTCAGCTGTTGTCAGTATAGCGTTATGGATTACAACACATTCCAGTAACGAGTCAAGTTACGGCAGTCCGAGGGTTTCGCAAAGCATTCCATGTGAAATTTTCACTCTTTAGTCTCTTGTGGTCATAGAAACTGGATAAAAAATACTCTATAACCCTAATTAGTTGAGAGGAGACTAATTTATATATTTATGATTTTTAACCTTGCACGTTAATCAAATAATTAAAATAAACGATTGAGGTTTATTACACTATTAAATAGGAAATATAAATCAAATGAAACTCTTCCATTATATTAATAATGATAATAATATATATAGAATATGGCTATTAATTCGGTCACATTCTAACATTCTCTCACTTGGTTCGATACTTCAAACTTTATTTTAATAGTGTAAACATTAGGCCACATAAATAAATCTCTTAATATATTCATAATTTACCTCAATACAATAAATCATATAATGCGGGTCATAGCAATCATATACCTCAATGTCGCATACTTCCTTCTGTATACCACAATACTAGTAATTTATCAAATCAGGAGACATAAGTGATATGCAAAATTTATAAAGGTTCACATTAATGTCTTATAAATAATTTTATTTGTTATTTAATAGCAGTTATATATGTAAATTTATAATAAATAAGAAAATTGACAATCAGAAACTTTACTGATCTAAAAAATTTCAAAAAGTCATAAAAATAATCATCAATATAACCAAGACTCATTCTTTGAATATGTTCCTTAAATATCTTTAGTGGAAGGCCTTTAGTTAAGGGATATGTAATTATAAGATCCGTTTTATTAAGTTTAATATTCACTCTTTGTTTCTAAACATCCTCAAGTCCATATGTTTAGTACCTCTAGAATATTTGTCATTCTTTGAGAAGAAAATTCTTACAATAAATTTTCAGCGGTTTAGAAATGATGTCGACAACCCTAAGCCCTGAAATAAGTTTCGTAGCCATAAGACATGGATTGTGACTTCAAAATAAGCAATAAATTATACTTCTATAGGGGATGAAGCAATGACAGATTGTTTAATACTTTTCACGAAATTACTTTTTCTGTAGTAGAAACAAATAGTCTAATATTATTTTTTACTTTCAATGCATCCAGAATAATCTGAATCCGAATATCTAATTATTAATCTAAATCCGAATATCTAATTATTTATAATAGATTTAATCATCTATACATAAGCATAAAGTCCTTTGTTCCTTGAAGATACCTCAAGCCTTTCTTTGTAGCTTTCCAACGGTCTATAAAGATTACTTTGATACTTGCCTACCATTCCAATTGCAAAGTTGATATCGAGTATGGTACATAATTTCAAATATATCAATTTTCTAAACAATAGAAGCACATGCAATAGATTCCATTTGTCTATATTGCACATCATTCTTTGGACATTGCATGAGACTAAATTATCCTCCTTTTTTATACGAGGACAATCCTTGTTGAACATTTGTTCATATTAAATCTCTTATGAATTCTTTTATATAGTCTTTCTAAAACAACCATACCAGTCCTTGTGATCTATTTCAGAATATTGAAATTCCTATCACATAGGATGTCTCTCCTTCATTTCAAAATTCTTAGAGGGACAATCTTATAGTCTTATACAATATGTACAAATCATTAATAGAAAGAAGAATATCATCAACATATAAAACTAGAAATATAAAATTACTCTCATTGATCTTTCAGTAGATACAACAATCAACAATATTTTCTTGGAAACCAAAAGATGTTATGGTATCATTTAACCTAATATACCATTGTTAGGAAGCTTGTTTAAGTCCCCATATTGATTTCTTAACTTTACACACTATGTGACCCTTTCTTTCAATGGAAAAAACTTCAGTTTGATTCATATAAACTTTTTCTCAAGATCACCATTCAGAAAGGCATTTTTCACATCCATTTGATGTAACTCTAAAATGCCATGATTATTCTCAATGAATCTTTATTTGAGATAAGTGAAAAAAGTTTGTTTATAATCAATATCATCCTTTTGAGTATAACATTTAGCAATAAGTATAGTTTTATACTATTTAATATTTCCATTTGAGTCAGATCCGATCTTAAAGATTCATTTGTATCTAACTCACTTAGATCTTTCTAGCAAATCAACGAGGTTATAAACATTGTTTTGTGCCAATGAATTTGACTCATATTTCATAACATCAACCAATTTATCAAACTTATCACTTTTTATGGCTTGTGAAAATGAATCATTATTAATGCCATAATTAAATTTTGACTCTTGCAAATAAACCATATAGTCATCAAGAATAGTTGATCTCCTTATTTTTACAAGTTTATTCAAAGTTATTCCACGTTGTTCATTTAAATTAATTGGTTGTAAGTTAGTTTCACCATAAGGTGTCGTTTATTTCGTTCTTTCAATACTGGGAAAATATTTGGTATAGATTTGGATATTGAAACATTTATAGGTAATCAAACATTTAACCCTTTACTTACTAATATGCACAACACATTTTTTAGCACTCCCACTAACTTCACCATTTTCAATGAACTCTGCATTAGCTGTGTCAACAATTTTTACACTATGGTTTAGATAATAAAACCTATATCCTTTAGATTTCTTTGGGTAACCAATAAAGAAACTACTAACTATTCTAAAATCTAGTTTCTTTTCTTGTAGATTATAAACTCATGCTTTTGCTGGACAACCCCAAATATATAGGTGCCTCATACTAGGTTTTCTTCCAGTCTATAACTCAAAAAGAGTTTTAAGTACTTCCATCCACAAGGTTTTGGGTAATGACAAATTACTTATCATACTCCAAATCATATCCATTAATGTCTTATTACACCTTTCTGACACATCATTTTGTTAAGATGTGCCATGTTTCTTGAGAAGCTTTCCAAATAAACATAGACATTATCTTGATTTATATTTAGTAAATGTATAGTAGATTTAAGTGCTTGCATCCACAAGATGTTGGCTAATGAAAAATTACTTATCATACTCCTAACCATATCCAATAATGTCCTATTACACGTTTATGTCACATCATTTTGTTAAGGTATGTGTGGGATAGTATATTGTGCACATATACCATGTTTCTTGAGAAGTTTTCCAAATAAACCTAGACATTGCCTTGATTCATCATATTTTCCATAATATTCACCACCTTTATCAGATCTTACAATTTTCACTTTTTTTAATCTAATTTCTATTCAGTCTCTTTTACAAGCACCTCAAAGGAGTCTCTTTTACAAGCACCTCAAAGGCATTTATAGCTTAATATTTTTTATTAAACAAATAGACATATCCATAACTTAAAAAATCATCTATAAAGGTGATAAAATACTTCTCTCCATAAAAAGATAGAGTGTCAATAGGTCCACATATATCTATGTGTATAATTTTAAGGAGTTAAGTACTTCTTGTGGCTCCTTTCTTACTATGTTTGATTTGCTTTCCCTAAATACTATCCATATATACATCAAGATCAGTTAAATTTAAATTTGAAAGATTTTTATTCCGATCTTTCTTTAGATATATGACCCAAACGTTTATGCCACAACTAAGCTAAATTATTATTTATTATACAAAGCTTAAGAAATCTGGAACCAGTAATGGAATTATGTTTAGAAAAACTAAAATAAACATCAGCAAACTTAAAACTAAATCCACTTTTATCAAGTTTAGAAACAGAAATTAAGTTTCTAGAAATTGAAGGTATATAGAGAGTTTGTATTAGATCCGGGTGATAACTAGTATCTAATATTAGACGATGAATCCTTATGCCTTCAATTGGGACCTTCCTGCGATTTTTCATGAACATAAAGTTTTCAGTTGAGTTTATGGTTTAAATTGTAAGGAATCTCTACATAACATTAGAAAAATAAATAGTAGCACTATAGTCAAGCCACCAAATATTAGAAGGAACTTTAGTTAAGTTTAGTTTGGAATATACAAAAAGGTTAGATGTACCTTGCTTTTTGAACCAAGCTTGACATTTCAAACAATCTTTCTGATAACATCCCTTTTCCTAGAGAAATGACACTTATCTACCTTTGTTTCTTCTTATGAAAATTAGCAGTAACTTGTGCCACTTTAACATGAACTTTCTTCTTAAATTTCTTACTTGTTGGCTTGCGAATCTTACTAACTCCTTGACCTACAAGGTTAATTTAATGAACTCTTTGATTCTTAACCCTCGTTTCCTCTTGAAAGAGCATACTAGACAATTCATTAACATTTCACTTATCGTTTATAGTATTGTAGTTAATTTTAAAAGGTCTATACTCGGGAGGTAACGAGTTCAAAATGAATTTTTACTAAAAAGGAGTCATTAACTGTCATATCCAAGGTCTTTAATTTTGTTACAATATTTGTCATCTCTAGGATATGTTATTGTATGCTTCACAACCTATCAAACTTCATGGTTATGAGTTCAGTCATTAGAGTACTAGCAAGAGACTTATCTACAGAACGAAAGCATTCTTCTATAAATTTAAGGTATTCTTTACAACTTCCAATTTTTGAAATAGTGGTTTTAAAATTGTTGGAAATAGTCATTCGTATTAAATTAAGACACAATTTGTTAGACCTTTATCATGTTTTTTTATTTGTCTTCTCAACCTCATTGCTCGTATCCATAATGACAATAGATTTTTCTTCCATTAATGCTAAATCAAGATTTAGAACACCTAAATAAAAATTGACTTGTTTGCATCATTTAGAGAAGTTTAAACCATTAAACACGATAACAAAAGAAGCATACGAATGAAAAGAAATAACTACAAATACATAAATACTCAATAAATTATCATATTTAAATAATTAAAATTTTAGAATATATTGCAGGTTTCCTTTGGAAAAACTCAACTATATATTATCATAAGTTTAATGTCATATAAACTTTATCAGGTAATCAAACAAAAACTCATCAAATACAATCAATATCTTTGGATATATAATATATTTGATTATTATGTTTATTAGTCATAAAGTATTAATTTACCTCTAGGAAAAACAAAAATTATGTCAACTAATAAATATCATTTGTCCATACAATTAATTCAATAATAGGTATTAATATTTTATGAATACCTATTAATTCAATACTATTTATATATGACACAAATTCTCGTAATTAATTTGACCACTTTGAGAACTAAAAAATTATCCTTTTATAATGTCACGTATAAATTTAACACAAACACATAATTTTAAATTTTAATAATAATATGCATAAAGCTAACATGAAATCATTAATACATTAATATAATACATACCATAAGAATAAGATAAAATTTTCATATAAATGCTAGAAATATAAAAATTAAAAATAACTTAAATAAACATATAAATATGAATTTTGAATGCTGATAATAATTATTGTGAAATCTTAACCAATAATTTGTTGTCTTCCAGTAGTTAGGAGGCCTGACTTTCACCAAATTCCCAGCAAGAACATTATGCTTAGTTTTCTCTTTTTAAAATTCTACTTCACGTAGAATTATAAAAGAAAACATTAATAAGTATTCTTCCTTGTTGTCTGGAGGTTGGGGTGTTTGACTTTCACCCAACAACTAAAGTTCAATTCTCAGCAATACACATTATTCTTATTTTCCTCCTAATATTTATTTAAACATATTTGGATATTATCTAGAGACTAGACAATAGACTTCTTGTACAATTCAACAACTAAGCTTTAATGTGTGATTAAACATGATGAAAAAATCTTCCATAATATGAGAACTTTTATGAGAATGACCGATGCATAAAAATGTGGTATTGATAATAAAAATAATCTTTCTTTATTTTTTAGTAGAAATCGTTAATAATGAATAATTACAAAACCCATCAAACATTAAATATTTGGCAATAATCATTAAACAATCATAATAAAATAGATGAACAAATTATTCATGCAAACATATGCTCTAGTACCACATATAAAAACATGATCTTTATAATATAAATCAAAATTGACATTCATAACTTTAGGACCTTAAATAAGAAATGGTTAAAAATTATAAGAATGTAATATTGCATACCTGAAGTGGAAGATGCCATTATTGAAAAGAGATTGAGAAACTTCACCGTTCTTGATTAAACTTAGTTTCTCTCTTTTGACTCTCTTGTGATAACAAAAACTTGATGTAAAATGATTTGTAACCCTAATTAGTAGAGAGAAAAACCAATTTATATATCCATGATCTTTAGTATTATACATCCATCAAATGACCAAAATAGATAGGTGAGATTTATTCCACTATTAATTGGACTACATTCTAACATTCTCTCACTTGGCTCGATACTTCAAGCTTTAGTTTAATAGTTTAAACATTAGGTGTGCATAAATAAATCTCTTAATATCTTCATAATTTATGTCAACACAATAAATCATATAATGCAGGTCATGGCGGTCATACAATTCAACATCGTATACTTTCTTCTATATACCACAACACTAGTAATGTATTAAGTCAGGTAACATAATTGATATATAAATATCATAAAGGTCCACATTAATGTCTTATAGACAATTTCATTTCTTATTTAATGATACTTACATATGCATATTCCTAATATATGAGAAAATTGCCAAGAAAAAACTTTATTAAGGTCAAGAGTGTCAAAAAGTCATAAAAAACAACCATCAATATAACCAAGGCCCATTCTTTGAAAATGTTCCTTAAATATTATTAATAGAAGGCCTTTAGTTAAGGGATCTGCAATCATAAGATCGATCTTAATATATTCAATACACACTCATTATTTTTTAATTTCCTTCTTTATGGTAAAATATTTCAACTCCATATATTTAGCACCTCTATAGTACTTTTCATTCTTAGAGAAGAAATTAGTGTAGAATCGTCACAATAAATTTTTAGCAACTTAATAATGGTGTCGATAACCTTAAGTTTTGAAACAAAGTTTTGCAACCGTAAGGCATAAATTATGGCTTCAAAATAAGCTACAAATTCTACTTTTATAGTGAATGAAGCAATGACAGATTGTTCAACACTTTTTCATAAAATTGCTCCTTTTACTAAAAGAAATAAATAGCCATACGTTGATTTTCTACTATCAATGCATCCAATAAAATCTGAATCTCAATATCCATTTATTTTTAATGGATTTGATCTCTGATAGAATCATATAGTCCTTTATTCCTTGAAGATACCTCAAGACTTTCTTTGCAGCTTTTCAATGGTCTAAATGAGGGCTACTTTGATATCTACCTAGCATTCTAATCATGAAGCTAATATCAGATCTCGTACATATTTGCAAATATATTAGACTGCTAATAATAGAAGCATATGGAATAGATTCCATTTGCCTACGTTCCACATCATTCTTTGGACATTGCATGAGACTAAATTTATCCCCTTTTTATATTAGGACAATCCCTGCTAAACATTTGTTCATATTAAATCTCTCTAGAAATTTTTCGATGAAGTTGTTTTTAGACAACCTTACCAGTCCTTGTGATCTATTTCAGAATATTGAAATTCCTATCACATAGGATGCCTTTCCTATATCTTTCATTTCAAAATTCTTAGGGAGAGAATCTTTAGTCTTATATAATATGTCCAAATCATTAGCAGTGAGTAGAATATCATCAACATTCAGTAGATACAATAATCAAAAATATTTTCTTAAAAACCAAAAGATGTTATAGTATCATTAAACTTAATATACCACTGTTTGGAAGCTTGTTTAAGTCCATATATTTATTTCTTAAGTTTACAAACCATATCACCCTTTCCTTTAATGGAAAAATCATCAAGTTGATCCATATAAAGTTCCTCCTCAAGATCACCATTCAAAAAGGCAGTTTTCACATTCAGTTAATGTGGCTCTAAATCAAATTGAGCCATTAATGTCATGATTATTCTCAATGAATCTTTCTTTAAGACAAGTGAAAAAGACCCGTTTGCCATTTGAGTCATATTTAGTCTTAGAGATCCATTTGCATCTGACCTACTTAGATCCTTCTGACAAATCAACAATATCTCAAACATTATTTTTTACCATTAAATTTACCTCAACTTTTATAACATCAATCCATTTATCAAAATCAGTGCTTTCTATGGCTTATAAAAATGAAACGGGATCATTATTAATGTCATTATCAAATTCTGAGTCTTGCAAATAAATAACATATACATCGGGAATAGTTGATCTCCTTATTCTTACAAATTTATTCAAAGCTATTCTAGGTAGGTCATTGACATTAATTGATTGTAAGTTAGTTTCTTTATAAGGTGTTATTTTATCCAAATCTTTCCCAAAATTATTTTGTTCTTCTAATATTGGGATAATATTTGGTATAGATGTGGATACTTGAACATTTATGGGTAATGGAGCACTAACCCTTATCTCATTAGTATCCACAACACGCTTTTCATTGCTCCAACTAACTTCATCATTTTTAATGAACATTACATTGGCTGTTTCAGCAATTCTTTAACTATTTTTTGGATAGTAAAATATATACCCTTTAGATTTCTCTAAGTAACCAATAAAGTAACCAATGAATATTTGAGAATCTAATTTATTTTCTTGTGGATTATAAATTCGTGCTTCTGTTAGACAATTCTAAACATGTAGGTACCTCAAACTAAGCAAACTAGGTCTGCTTCTAGCCTACAACTCAAAAGAATTTTTAGGTACTACCTTACCAGAAATCCTATTTAGCAAACATATAGCAATTTTAAGTGAATGCATCCATAAGGTTTTGGATGGTAATGAAGAATTACTCATCATACTCATAACCATATCCACTAATATCCTATTACACCTTTCTGTCACACCATTTTGTTTAGGTATGCCTAACATAGTATAATGTGAACATATGCCATTTTTCCCGAGAAACTTTCCAAATAGACCTGGACATTGTCCTGATTCATCAAAAATTTCATAATATTAATTACCTTTTATTAGATCTTGCAATTTTCAGTTTTTTTATCTAATTACCTTTCAATCTCTTTTACAAACACCTCAAGGGTGCCTACAACTTTAGATTTTTCATTAAGCAAATAGACATACCTATAATGTGAAAAATCTTTTATAAAGGTGATAAAATACTTTTCTCCACTAAAGATGGAGTGTTAAAAGGTCCACGCATATTGGTTTGTATAGTTTCAAAGAGCTTAGTACTTCTTGCGGCTCCTTTCTTACTTTGTTTAGTTTGCTTACCCTTAATGCAATCCATAAATACATCAAGATTAGTAAAATTGAAGTAATTCCATTCTTTACTAATCTTTCTTTAGATATATGACTCACATGTTTATACCATAAGTAAGTTAAATTATTATTCATTATATTATGTTTAGTTCTAATGGTACGATAAATAGGAAATAGGGATTTAGAAAATTTAACATCAAGTTCTAATTTATATAAACACCCATCATAATTCCATGACCAATAATAGAATTATGTTTAAATAAACAAAAAAAAACCATCAGCAAACTTCTTTGAATGGTGTGAACAAGTCAAACCAAGCCTTACTTTTCAAACAATCTTTTTGATAGTGTCCCTCTTTCTTACAAAAATGACACTTATTTGTCTTTTGTTCCTTCTTATCAACATTAGCAGTAACCTATGTCACTTTAACAAGCACTTTTTTAAAAAAATTTCTTAGCCTTTGGCTTGTGAATCTTGCTAACTCCTTGACATATAAGTTTAATTAAATGAGCCTTTAATTTTTTACCCTTATTTCCTCCTAAATAAACCTATTAGACAATTCATTAACATTACATTCGTCATTTATAGTGTTGTAGTTAATTTGAAAGGGTCTTATAAAGAGGTTACAAGTACATAATGAATTGTATTAAGAAGGAGACATCAACTGTCATATCCAGGGTCTTTAATTTTGCTACAATATTTTTCATCTCTAGGATATGTTACTGCATGCTTCGCAATCCATCAAACTTCATGGTTATAAGTTTAGCCATTAGAGTACCAGCAAGAGACTTATTCACAGAATGGAAGCACTCTTCCACAAATTTAAGGTATTCTTTAGCACTTTTAGTTTATGAAGTAGTGGTTTTAATATTGTTTACGATAGTCATTTGCATGAAATTAAGACATAATCTGTTATACCTTTCTCTTGCTTTATAGTTTGTTTTCTCAATCTCACTGCTTGTTTCTATAATACCAATAGGTTTTTCTTCCAATAATGCTAAATTAAGATCTAAAACACCTAAATAAAAATTGACTTGTTCACACCATTCAAAGAAGTTCAAAATATTAAACATAGTAACAAAAGAAGCACGTTAATGAAGAAATATAGCTGCAAATACATAAATGTTCAAAAAATTATCGGATTTAAATAATTACATATTTAGAACATACTGCAAGTTTTCTTTAGGCAAATTCAACAATATATTATCATAAGTTTAATGTTATACAAGCTTTATTAGTAATCAAATAAAAGCTTATCAAATACAATCAATATCTTTGGATATATAACATACTTGACAAGTCAATAATGATTTTCCTCTATTATTCTTATTATTCGTAGAGTATTAATTTATCTTTGGGTAAAATCTAAATTTTGTCAACTAATAAACATTATTTATTCATATGATTAGTTTAATAATAAGCATTAATATTTTATGAATAAATGACTATTTATATATGATAAAATTTCATTTAATTAATTTGGTTACTTTGATGACTAACAAGTTATCCTTTTTATAAATTAGTTTCATTTTTGTTTTTCTCTTCTTTGGTCCTCTCTATTGCGCACGTTGTCTTCGTTCGTTCTTCTGCCAACTCCTTCCATTGTCTTGCCTTTACCATCTCCAGGTTAGTTGTCCACTTGCTTCTCTTGGGTTAATTTTTTGTTTTCAATTTTTGTATGTGAGTCGACATTGTATGTTCAATGTGTTAATGTTACTGTGGATTTAGTTTTGAGGGTTTATTTGGCTTGTTAATGGGTCATTGTTTGTTATTGTGCAGTTATGTTGGTAAATGATAGAAGAAGACAGTAGTTTTGAAATAAAGTAGGGATAAATTTAGGGTACTAAGTGTTCGACGAAAGTTCTGTAAGAATCATTTTGTGGTTCATGGATTGGAGGAACATCCACCACATCTTTCTCTGCCATTAATTCTATAAACTTCTTATCCTCAACTTGTTCTTAATTTTGTATTAGACATGCCATTGTAATGTAAGCATGAAGTAAGTGGGAAGAGGGATACGTAGGGCCATTGAAGAAGACTAACAAACACAACACATGAAGTGGTCCTTTACTTAAGTTGGTGACAAGATAAAAAGACCAAACAACACACTATATGCAATTTCCTTAACTTCTTCGTTATTTTGGATTTTTAGGAATACCCATTTGGATCCATGACTTTTAATCTTTTTGGTAATCTTCACGCTTTAAGCAACTTGTCTGTGTATTGGTGTTACTGTATTGTGCGTGCCTAATTAAAGGGCACATAGTCATATAGAGTCGTCTAAAAGATTATAATCTTTTTAAGATATAACCTAGATGGTTTCAAACTCCTTTTGAGCAATCTCAAATCCAAAACCAATAACAAGTGATTGTTACAAATGTCATAACAAGGGGTTTGTGTTCGTAACTGTAGTGCCCCTTACCACATAGTGCGCACCGAAATACCTAGAGGTCATTCCGATACATATCCCACAATAAGAGTGAGCTACGATCGATCACTATAATCAATTCTCATGGCCTGGTATAAAAATTACAATATTTAAAAACCAACTTTTCCCTCATTTCAATCCACAAAACCACAAGTCTACATTGTGTCTTTTAACACTTTTCATATGTACATCATCAAAATCTTAACACAGTACTATATGAATAGGGAAAATATGTACAATCTATCTAATCTACCCAAAAATCCCAGTTGACCAACCTTTGAGCCATGACTTCTCTCGCCAATCACGATACTCACTGCTAGTCGAGCCTCTTAGTAGCTAGAGTCGTCTCTCGGTCCTGAAAAGACAACATTGCAATTTTGATGAGTTTTGCGAACTCAATGAGGTAACCATCATCGATGGTTCACTCAATCATGCAACATATCAATGTATATAACGATTATTGCACAACTTATACTTTACATTTTTTGGACCCTGAACTTTTCTAAGAAGATTAGAATGATTGAATGAGAAATTTTTGTAATTAGTCATGAGTTAAGAACAAATGAATGAAGAATTTTTGAAGCAAGAAATGATAGACAAGAGTTAAGTAGGGAATATGGAAAGTGGATAGATTTATGATTTGTTAGGCTGTTTTCGGTTGATAAGAGATTTTTGAAATAGAAAGAATCAAGGTGAAAGTGATAAGGAAAATGAAAGCAAAAATGAAGACATTGAATTTCAATTCTGTCTCTAAGAGCCTCAAAAGTTGTCATGAAGTTAAGAAATTGGTGTAGTATATTGAATGGAAAATTCATCTTCAAATTTTAGGGGCAAAATTGGGATTGTTATAAATAGATTTTGGGAAAGTTGCCTTCTGGAAAGTTGTATATCTTTCTTTTATCTTTCCAACGGTATATAGCATGAAAATTTTGGATATCTGAGCTGAAAGTTATGGCCTTTTGATCGCTTCAGCCTTAGACTCTGTCTCAATTTGACTTTTTGCGTCTCAGTTTGATCGTCTGCTTTTGCTTCCATCTCAGTTTGACTTTTTGCGTCTCAGTTTGTGTAACACCCAAATACCCCCTGAGAGGATACATGGATGCCACCCAAGACAGAACAAACAAACCGAAATCCATAAAACCATCCCTAACAGATCATATATACATATATGTCTCAACCAACACCAGAAAAGATTCATGATCTAAAG
>JANZLC010000002.1:9047554-9069539 GCA_026413385.1 Erythroxylum gracilipes | reverse complement strand
CTTATTCATGGATAAAACCATGTCTAGGTACGTTGAAACTCAATGTGGATGCTGCTCTTTTTGATAATATGGCTGTGGGTTTCGGTATGGTTTTACGTGACGATAGGGGTTCGTTTATCCGAGCCATGCAACAACGTCTCCCAATTCGTTTGGATGCAACAACGGCAGAGATTCTCGCGATAAAGGAAGCACTTAGTTGGATTAAGGTTGAGGGGTGGTCTAATATAGTGGTGGAGTCCGATGCTCTGCTTTGTGTTAAAGCTATTCTTGATCCTCACTATGTTGATTTTTCTTATTTTGGTCCTCTTGTTTCTGATTGTAAGTCTCTTTTGGTTGAGACGAATGTGACTTTGAATTATGTTCGTCGATCTGCGAACAGTATGGCTCACTTACTGGCTCGAGCCTCTCGTTCCATTGCAGATTCGGTGGTTTGGACAGAACCACCCAGTAGCATTTTGGATGTTATTTCCTTCGACAATCAATGATATTCACCATATTTTCTTCAAAAAAAAATAGTGACATTAATATATATGGAATATGCTCGTTAATCGGCCCACGTTCTAACAAACATATGCTTTTGCATTTAAATCTTATCAATTATCTTTTAAAAAAATGATGTCTATGTGAGAAATATAGATGCTGTCAGGAAGGCAACCTCGATTACAGCACAATCCATTGACGAATCACGTTAAGGCTGCCCTATGGTTTCGCAAAGCACTCGAAGTGGCTACGAAATAAAAATTTCCGGGCCACAAAGATGGCTGCAATTAGCCAATTACAACCAAACAACATCAGCGATTTTGAATATGATCAGAGCTTAATTTATATAGTTGTAAATTCGAAAATAGAATCGTATCGTGTACTTAGAATTCCATAAGACGGTGATATGCGAATACACATGCAATGTCCATTATTTATGTATACATACATGTTCAGGAATACATTCGGTTGGTATACTGATGAAATAATGAGTATTGGAAATATTAAATTCGAAAATCTCCCACGTCCGAGAAAGCGACAAGATAGACGATAAGCCTATTTCATAGCTTAAAAAACCAATTTGATTTATTTGCAAGATTCAATTAGTACGATCGTCCTTAACATGTGACTAGTAGCCATCAGTTGGGCCAATCTACAAGAAAGAAATTGTCTTATCTAGCTTCCAAGTACTTGGACTGGGAGCAACCTTGTTTTCATCTTGCTCCGGTGGTAACCGTACATCAGCTCAGATAACACTAAGATGGTGGCACATCACCATTTCATTGGCAGAAAATTAATTATTAGCCGTTGACTGTTAGGCAATTAGCTATCATACAAGTCTCTATAATAATTTTTTTCTTCTGTTAGTCTGTTTGAGAAGTTTATAGTTGAATAGCTATTCATTTTCTGTTATCTCCCAGTGCAATTAGGTAGTTAATGGGCTGGAAAGGAAGTAAGTAGCCAAAGTATAAATCATATTTCATAGATACTCTAAACGTGTTGGTTTCCAAAAGCAGATAATCTTTCTATCCATCATTACTAACAGTTTGCGCGGTAGTAGTAGTAGGAATATATAAGACTTTCTTGTTCTAATCGTTTATTTTTCTGGAGACCTAGAAAATTGCGAACCAAGACACATTAAACCAGTCTTAATGATAGTAGGAGCAATATATGAAGTTATGAACAAACAGATCCCAACTTTACACAATTATGGCTATGGAACTCAGATAAAGTTTCTTTTGTGACAAAAAGCGTGGAGCATGAAGGTTATTCACAACCTAAATTGATTTAGATACAAATGTTAAGAAGTAATTTGTAATTATTTTTAAAACTATAATAAGTTTTGGGAATAACAGTTTGGAATTATGACTTTATATAAATGTATATTATATTCTCGAAGATGAATAAGAAAAAGAAAAGTCATTTGCAAGAGCTGTAACTTTGCAAAAGTCTTGTAACTAGCCATAAAATAAATTTTAGTAAAATCATCTTTAAATATATTCTACCCACTTTGTTTCTTCTGTTTCCAACAAATATAGTATCAGAGTTTAGAGATTCCAGCAACATTGCTAAAGAATCCAGTCCCATCACCTTCTTTGCATATTCACAAAATCATATTCCCATTTTCAATGGAGAACAATGACTATTGTTGTTCTCAAATGGAGACAATCTTTGTTTCAGAAGATTTGTGGGATGTAACTGAAGTGGAGAAGCAGATTAGACAAATGAAAATTAGAAGGAATACAAGAAGAATGTGGAGAACACCACAGCCTTGAGAATAATTCAACAAGGGGTAAGTAAATCCATCTATCTCATAATTTTTGGAATAAAAAAGGCTCAAGATGCATGGAACATTATGAAAATTGAGTTTCAAGTATTAGAAAAACCTCTATTAAACTAAAAAACTAATGGAGAGAATTCGATAATTTGGCAATAAAATATATTGAACTTGTTAAGGATTTCTCCTCAAAAGTTGCTGAAATTATTAATAAAATTAAAAGTAGTAGTGGTATTGTTCATCAAAGAAAATTATTGAAAAAGTTCTTAAAAGCTTATTCCAAAAATTTGAACACATGGTTAATGTTATTGAGGAGACAAGAGATCTATCGTAACTTACTTTTTAAGAGCTCATGGATCTCTTGAAGCCTATGAACAAAGAGTTAGTTTGTATTCTGGCCAAACATTGGAGTAGGCATTTAAAACTAAAATCAATATTTTAGAAAATTTTTCAAAAGGAGAATATAAACTAAAAGACGATTTAACTTAAAGAAAAGGAAATTATGGGAGAGTTCGTGGAAGTAGAAATCAAAATAAAGAAAGAGGTACTAGAAGAGGTGCTAGAAGAGGAAGAGGAAAATAATATTTTCAGTAACAAAAATTTGGTAATTCCTACTCTCGCTGCAGGGAATAAATTAAAAGATTCTTAATTTAAGTGTTCTGGATGAAGAATTCCGAATCATTTTGAAAGGCATTAGTTCAAAAATAAAAAGAAATCTGAAGTTAAAAATACTGCAATAAATTTACAATAAGAAGATATGGAAGTGTTAGTTTATTCTAATGGTGGTTCTTATGATAAATCAAATATATAGTACTTAGTGGATGGAATCACCATATTACAGGAAATTAGAAGACCTTTATAGAGTTAGATGGATCATTCTCTTCTCAAGTGGAGCTTGGTGATAGCAATTGAGTGAAAATTGAAAGAAGAGTTATTGTTGCTGTCAATTCTAAAGAAGGTGAAGGAAAACGTATTAGAGATGTTTATTATACTAGACTTAGGTAATTGGTGAACTTCATTTCTTATTGATATCACTATGTCTATATATACAGAGTCAGTAGCAACTATACATGGTACGTAAATTTTGTTGAGTTAATAATCCATGATTGGTAGCCTAATTTTATTTGTTGAATCAATAATCCATGATTTAAGGGATTACATTGACTTGTTGCTATCATGCCCTCTCAAGATAGACCATCCAGGTCAGATTCCTATTTTGAATCGATGAAGATGAAATTGTTGACGAGGAAGTGCCTTGGTAAGGGAGTCAGCTAATTGATCTACAGAGTGAACATGTGAAATGTGCAACTGATTTCGTGCTACTTGGTCCAGAACGAAGAAGAAGTCGATGGCAACATGCTTTATACTGCTATGGAAGATAAGATTGGCACAAACATATGTTGTACCAACATTGTCGTAGTAGATGACTAGAGTGTGAGAAATGTTGAGGTGAAATCCAGAGAGGAGTTGTGTGATCCAATTGAGTTCTGTGGCAGTTGCTGTGATGGCTCGATATTCAGCTTCAGTTGAAGAGTGGGCCACAATGTGTTGTTTCTTGGAGCTCCAACTAATGGGTGTGTTGCCAAGGAAGATAATATATGCAGCAGTGGATCACCAATCGTCAGGATCACCAGCCCAATCTACATCAAAGAATGCATAAAGGGTGTGAGGGGATTGTCAGTGGATGAGTAACCCATGATCAAGGTTGCCTTTAAGGTAGCGAAGGACCCTTTTTATCGCATTCTAGTGTATTATAGTAGGGTGATGCATGAATTGTGAGAGTTTGTTGACTGCATAAGATACATCAAGCCTTGTGAATGAGAGATATTGAAGGGACCTAAGAATTTGATATTGTGTTGCATCAATTAGGGCACTTCCATCATTGAGTTTGAGTGATTCACAAGGAGATAGAGGGTTGAAACTGAATTGGCATTGAGCATATTTGTCTTGTCAAGGAGATCTCATATGTATTTTTGTTGGGAGGGAAGTAGTCCACCGGTGGTTGGTTGTGCCTCAACTCCTAAGAAGTAGAAAAGTGAGCCAAGATCTTTGATGAAAAATCGGTTGGCAAGGTCATGAATGAATTGTTGAAGTAGTTCATTGGAAGACCCTGTAAGTGTGATGTCATCGACATAAGCCAACAAGTATAGAGTGTGATTGATGCAGTGGCGAATAAAGAGAGACGCATCACATAATGAGTTGGAAAAGCCGATTTGGAAAAGGAAATGACGAATTTCATGATACCATGCCCTTAGAGCCTGACGAAGACCGTAAAAGCTCTATGAAGTTTGCAGATAAAGTGTGGATGATGAGAGTTGACAAATTTGGGTGGTTGTTCCATGAAGACATCATCTGTTAGTGTGCCCTGTAAGAATGCGTTGTTGATGTCTAGTTGATGTAAAGGCTAACCATTTGTAATGGCTAAGGTGAGAATTATTCGAACTGCTACTGATTTGATGACTGGGCTAAATGTGTCACTGAAGTCAATTCTTAGTTGTTGATGGAAGCCTTTAACTATAAGATGGGCTTTCTACTATCAATTGTGCCATCAGAATTGCGTTTGTTGTGAAAGATCCATTTGCATCCCACAATGTTTTGAGATGGTGTGGCGGAACTAAGGACCAGGTGTCGTTGAGGATTAAGACATCATATTCTGCACTCATGGTTGCATGCCATTCGGGATATTTTTTAGCTTGGATGATAGTGGTTGGTTCTATTTGGGCAGGTTGTTGGATGGTGGAGTGGAGATCGAGAATGACTTTAGGTTTAAATATATTGCTTTTAGAGTGGGTTTGGATTTGGCATGGTAGAGTTAAAGGTAGTATAGAAGTAGTTGGTTGGATTGAGGTGGATGGTGAGTCATGATGGTGTGAGGTCGGTGAGGTGTCAGGTGGTGGTGAGTCGGGGTTTGGGGGTGGTGGAGAGGTCAAGGTGGTTGGTTGTTGAGGTGCTGGTAGAGGTGTGGTGGGTGGGAGAAATCTAGTTGGGGTGGTGGAGGGTTATGATTGTGGAAAATGTAGCCAATCATGGATTGTGTAATGGAGTGTGGTGATGATTTTGTGAGATGACCAAAGGGAAAGGTGTCTTCAATGAAGACCACATGCTGAGAGACGAAGATTTTGTTGGTTTTGGTCTCAAGACATAGATAGGCGTTATGGTTAGTGGAATAGCCAATAAAGGTGCATTGTTGGGATCTTTGTTGTAGTTTATGGGTGGTGTAAGGTTGTAACCAGGATACCAGAGGCGTCCAAATATGCAGAGTTTGTGATAGTTGGGTGTGGAGTTGAATAAACGATAGTAAGGAGAGTCATGGCATAGTGTTTTGGTTGGCATCCTGTTAATTAAGTAGATAGTTGTCTGAAATGCAAGAGACCAATATTTGAGGCTTGATGTAAAATATTGAAAGCCATTTCCACAATATGACAATGTTTGCGCTCAGTGATGCCAATATGTTCAGGAGTGTGAGGTGGAGCTTTTAGATGTTGAATTCCTTAGAATTGCAAGAAGAGACCAAAAGCCTGCGCCTCACCACTGCCATCAGTGTAAACTTTTGGAATTTTGGTGTTGAAAAATTTTTCGATGAGTAGCTTGAAGCGAGTGAAGACTTGGGAGACTTCAGATTTATGCTTAAAAGGGTACAACCAAGTATATTTGGTGAAGTAATCCATAAAAATGACATAGTACCTATGATGAAGGAATGAAGATAAATGTGCAAGTCCCAAAACATCAATGAATAACACTTGAAATGGTTTATTGCAAGTAATTGTGGAGGAGCCAAATGGTAATTTGTGGTTCTTATTACACAAAGAAGCATCACAGTGAGAAGGCAATGATGATGAGTTGATTCCTAAAATGTCATATATAGAGAGAATTTTGTGGAGAACTTGAGCAGATGGATGGCTTAAGCGTTGATGCCACTTGGTGATGGAAGGAGCTGAGGTGGAGTAGATGTGTGCCTAAGGAACTATAAAGAGTGGCAGTGTTGAGGATGGCCAAATGTAGAGATTACCTTTATTTCGGCCTTGGACTAAGGATGCCCCTGTATTCAGATCCTTCACAACAAAGCAATCAGGGAAAAATTCAATTGATGCGTCATTATTAGAGCAAAATTGAGAGACTGAGAGGACATTCTGTGTGAGATGAGAAGCATATAGAACATGTATGAGATGAAAATTTTTGGAAAGTGTTTTAAGAGTAGCAGAGCCAATATAAGAGATTGGAATTTTCTTATCATCTCCGACTGTGATGTCTTTAATTCCATCATATTCTGAGTGAATTGAGAGATTCTTGAGGTCATTGGTCATGTGGTGAGAGGCTCCTAAATGCTTGGCTAACTCACCCAGGGTTTGATGCAGTATAGAAGAGCATTGGGATCCAGACGAGGTTTTTGTAAGCAAATCATTAGCCTCCTTATCCCAACACCTCAAGAACTGGAATCGCTCAGACTTTGGCAATATCTTCCATCAGAAAAAAAGATTGCTAGCACGGCTGCAAGGAATCTAGAAAGCTATGACAGAGGATAATATTTTAGACTTGGAGAAAAAGATGAGTAGGGAACTGAAGCAGGTTCTGAGTAAGGAAGGGCTATATTGGCATCAGAATGCCAGATGCGATTGGATTTCGAAGGGAGACCGGAACATTAACTACTACCATACCCTCACCCTTACCAAAAGAAAGAAATTGACTATTGAGAGCGTCACTGATTCATATTGGGCAATGGTCTCTGATCCAGGTGAACTTTGATTACTAGCTAGAGAATTCTTTGTCCATCTGTATACTCAAGAGGAAAGACCTCCCCACCGGTTTCCGATTATAAGAGCCTTTCCTCTGCTCTCTACGGACAGCCTCCGCATCTTAGCCCAGCCAATTCACCACACAGAAATCAAGAATGCAGTTTTTGGCATGAAACCGAATAAAGCCTCGGGGGAGGATGGTTTTAACGCTTTATTTTTTCAAAAGCAATGGAGACGAGTTGGCCCCAAAATGGATAAGTACATACAGGAAGTTTTCATGAAGGAACGCTGGGAGAAGGAGTTATACCACACCATTCTCGTCTTAATCCCCAAAACTCCCTCCCCTTCTAGTTTCACCCAGTTTCGACCAATTAGCCTTTGCAACGTGATTTATAAGATCACCTCCAAAGTCATTATTAAGCAGTTGAAACCGCATCTAGACCATTTAGTGCAAGAGAATCAATGTAGTTTCATCCCAGACTGTCAAATTACTGGCAATATCATCATTGCCCAAGAAGCCATCCACTCCATGTGGAAAAAACAAGGGAGGAAGGGTTATTTTGCAATCAAGGTAGATATGAAAAAAGCATATAAACAGCTTAGATGGGAATTCATCCTAGACATGCTGAAGGAAATAGGGTTACCGAAAAACCTAATCTGGGTCATCATGCAGTGTGTGACGACAGTGACCATGTAGGTAGATTGACAAGGAATAGTTACTGAGCCCTTTAGGTCTTAACGGGGAATTCGACAGGGCGACACGATCTCTCCTTACCTGTTTGTCCTTTGCATGCAACGACTGGGCCATCTTATCTCGAAAAAAGTGGGACAAAGTCCTTGGAGTCCACTTAAGCTTAGCCCCACTGGCCCCCCTATCTCCCACCTGTTCTTTGTAGATGACCTGATCCTCTTCGTTGAAGCTACGGATTCCCAGGCGCAAATTATTCCAAGCACTCTAGAGGAATTTTGCCAGGATTTTAGATAAAAAGTTAACATGAATAAAACAAGGATATATTTCTCGAAGAATGTTTCTCGGGAAACTATCCTCCGTTTCAGTAGAACCCTGGATATCCAGAGTACGACTAACATGGGTAGATACCTAGGAGTTCCGTTGCTTCATGAGCGTACCACGCAACATACTTATTAACATATCCTGGATAACGCGAACAGACGTCTAGTTGGGTGGCGTGCAAGGAAGTTGTCTTTAGCAGGTCGAGTCACCTTAACTCAATCTGTGATATCGGCCTTACCCATTTTTACTATACAAATAGTGCGCCTACCGAGACATCTTTGTGATGAATTGGAGAAAATTATGCGAAATTTTATCTGGGATCCAAGAGAGAACAGAAGAAACTGCACCTAGTGAAGTTGGATACCGTATACCGGTCTAAGAAGGCGGGAGGACTAGGCCTGAAGCGTATTCGATCTTCTAATAATGCATTATTAACTAAGTTGGGCTAGGCTCTGATTACCCAACCTTCAACCTTCTGGGTCAAGATCGTTGGGGCTAAATATTGCATGGACCCGTACGTTATCCCTCTCACTATCAATAGGAGCGGAGCTTCGTGCACTTGGAAAGGAATTTTAACTATTTGGCAAAACGTTCGAAAAAGGGTAAAATGGCGTCTGGGTAATGGTAGACACATCTCTTTTTGGCTGGATAATTGGGTTAAGGATTGGGGGCCCCTAGTAGGTGTGGTGACATCCCCAATACCTGAGTCTATTCTGCATGCAAAAGTAGCAGACATGACAAATGAAGATGGCAACTGGCAGTGGAATTTATTCCAATGCTACCTTCCTTCCCCAGTTTGTCTGGATATCGCTGGCATACTTGTTAATGCAAACGGCACAGCAGAGGATACAATGCAGTGGGGTCAAACGGATAATAGTCGGTTTACCATGACGTCAGCATACGAGTTGATCAAAGGGAACACTTTTGAGGTTAATGCTAGCCTTTGGGCCCTAATATGAAAGTGGGCGAGGCCTCAACGGATCAGGGCTTTTCTTTGGTTGTTGAGCAAGGAAAGCTTCTGACTAACCATCAGAGAGTTATATGTCATATCGCAACAAATAGTAGATGCCATGCATGTTGGCAGGAAGAGACCACTCTCTATGTCATCCGTGACTGTCTGAGAGTGCAGGCTTTCTGGAGAAAATTTCCCTCAAGCATAGTGGATCCGGACTTCTATCAACAAGAAGTGGAGGAATGGGTGAAATCCAACCTTCTGAAACAATCCCGGGTGGCGCAGCAACAATTGGCTACTATCTTTGGAGTCACATGCTGGATGCTATGGACTTGGCGTAACAAAAGCCTGTTTAAAGCGAACTTTGATTGGCCGGAAGACGGTACTCAAGAAGTTAAGGAGTATGTGGAGTGGATAATCAGAGCAAGGGCGATGGTGAGCTGTGTGTTTTCGACACAGGGTTTACCAGTGGGCAGCCTAGTTGGCTGGTCCAAACCGCCAGCAGACTGGGTCAAGCTCAATACCAACGAAGCAGTTCAACAAGGGTCGCCCCTCGCTACCGTTGGAGGTTTACTTCGGATTGGAACGGCAAGTGGTGCAGTGGGTTTCTGCAGCACATCGGGCGAGGATCACCGTTAGGGGCTGAACTCTGGGGTATCCACTTGGGGCTCACCTTGGCTTGGTTGCTTGGGTACCGCAGAGTCATTATCGAAGTGGATTCCTTAGAGGTCATCAATATTCTTTCCTCTTCTAGTACTGAGTTTCCTATGAATTTTGTTTTGTTGACAGATACCCGTGCGCTTTTTCTATAAAATTGGGAGGTCAAACTTCAGCATGTGTATCGCGAAGGTAACTAGTGCAAGGATAACCTAGCCGCACTCGCAGTCCTTACCGGCCCGTGAATGCATTATCTTCACGAGACACCAAGGTCGGTAGTGGAGCTCTTCCACAAAGACCAACAAGGCGCTCTGTACCGCAGAACCTTGTAATAAGTTTTTTTGTGATTTTTAATTTTTCCTTTGTATTAAAAAAAAGCACATTTGGTTATATTTTTGGTTTGGGAACAAATCTCACAAAGTTTAAGAAAATAAAGTAGTATTGCATATGTCACGTCAAATGAAGCTATATGGATATAAAAAATCCTATTAGATATCTCAAAGCCTACAATAATTTTTTGTAATAATATGTCAGTTATTTCTTGTATGTTTTATATGAGAATATCAAAGCACATGGTCAATAGAAATAAAATAAAAATAGTTGATATTCTCACAAAGGCTGTTATCTCAAACATGTTGAAATAGTTCAAGAATTTCTTGAAAATTACAAATTAGGAAGGATGTTAAGTAATTTGTAGTTATCCTTGAAACTATAAAATTAAAGTTTAAAATTATAACTTTACAATTTTTTAAGAGAGTCTAGAATTTTCTAAATCTTTAGAATTATCTTTTGGGTTCTATAAAAATGTTTTTGAAGATAAATAAGAAAAAGAAAAGTCATTGGCATAAGTCTTGTAAAAAATCATATCTAAATATTTTTTGCCCACTTTGTTTCCAACAAGAAACGTATACCACTGAGCCAATACGACACGCGATCTGCTAGTTTCACAGCTAGATGTTTCAAAAAGCAAAATAAACTGGTTAGATGTTTCATGCATTAGGAAATTTTCACTAGTTAAAGACTAAATAGGCAGCTTATACATACGGATTGTATCGTATAACGTACAAATCAGAGAAACTAACGAAACGGAAGACACATTTCATGTGAAGCACAAGAATCAAAGGCCGCCTTCTTGCCTTGTCCACTTCAACAGACAAGACAAACACTATGGACATTCATTCCCTCTTTCAGTTTCTCTGTTTTACCGTCAAACCTCTTAAAAATAATTAAATAATGAATAACTGTTAGCCAACAAGAAGATCCTGTTTTCAGTTCCCTTTCGACTCCTCCCACCCATATAAGTTTGTAGTCAATCAATCCCACTGCTTCACTTCCCTTTTAAGTACTATATATCTACCGTCAACCGTCACCCCAAAAAAACGACCTATCAGTGTAAAAATGTAAATAATTGCGCCAATACACTACGATAAATAAATACATGCAGTAAGACTTGGAAATTACAAAATCAATAGAAGAAATTGTGATGTTCTGTAATTTGGAGGAAATAATAATGTATCAACTTATTGAATTTTGTTCCTAGATAATTGATATGTTAAATTAGAAAAAAAAAACTCTTCAAATATCAGGAAAAGACAGTAATAATAAAGCTTTCACTCTAGGTATAAACCCAAAAAACTTTATTCTTCTAATGCTTCTAAATTACATCCCTATAACATGAATATCATAGGCTAAAGTTCTTATCATTGATTAGAATATCATTCCATACAAAAAATTGGTGTCAAATATGAAAGTTTCATATCGCACTTTAGTATTGGTCAGTACTGACTATTTCAATTGGTATTGATCAGCATCGGTTGGTAATCAAAATGCTGGTCAACTACTAGTCAAAATAGTAAAATTTAAAAAATTTAGGACTATATTGAAAAAACTTAAATCTTACCTATATAAAATAATAATTACTTATACATTAAAAAATTATAATCAAATTGTTTATAATTTATTTAATAAATAATAAAATACAAATAAGAATGTATTGAATAAATTTTTATATCATTAGACATATAGAAAGTGTTTATAAATTATATAACTAAATATATTAACATAATACAATTATATTTAATAATTGTTTAATATATGTGTGTGTGTGAAAATATTATAATAACTTTTGAATATGTAATTAAAATGACATTTGAAATTAAATTCACATGTTATATATACATTTTTTACTTTATATTATTATTAATTTTATATCTATATGTAAGTTAAATGATATTTTTATTTTAATTTAAAAGAAATATGGGAAAATAATATTAGACATAAAAATATTTGTTATATAAAATTTATGTTATTATGATATCTTAAGATATGATTGAAGTAAAGCCAAAAATTGTATAACATGATATAATAAGGAGCTATTTTATAATTTTATAAATTTAGAAACAATTTTATAATTTTAAAATATTATCTAAAACAGTACTCAATATTAACTCGTACAACTATCGTATTGTACTAAAATAAAATATGGTACCATGTCTGATATGATATTTGTAATATTGGTTCTTATATAAAAGTTGATATTAAGAGGTTGTAAAATGGTATAAGGTGAATTAAAAAATTTTCAAATTTTATTCAATTTTATAATTAAAATCTGAACTTTAAAAAGTAACACTAAGATACAAATTATCAATTTTTTTAAATTTAACCCAATATTAGTATTTCATTAATATTCGCAAGTCACGTCAAGAATCCAATAACTTGAAATATAAGATGCTAACTTGTCTCTCTTGGAATTCGCCCAGTTGGGCTTGCATGCCCATCCAATAGGTATCCTAACAAAGAAAGCTACACACACGAAACAAAAAAATCATCATCTTTGTACAAAGTCCAACCAATGACTAGTTCTCATAATCTCATACGTAGGTCCAATTAAAGCAATTTCTATCAAAACTTCATATAAACATCAAAATCCATAAAGAAAAAAGAGAAAAAAGGGGTCATCCCAGCATTAAGGTTGGGATATCTCTAGTCATTAGAGAAAAAAAAAATTACTGTATACATGTATATGTATATATTTCAATATCAAGAATGAAGATTAAAAAAAATGGATTCTTGAGGAAAAGGAGATCCAAGAATAACCAAGAAAAGCTACCTTAATTGGGCTTCCATGCCTGTACAATAGTTACCCCCAACAAGGAAAGCTACACACACGGAACATAAAAAGATCATCATCTTTGTACAAAATCCAACCATTGACTGGTTCCCCACAATCTCATACATAGGTCCAATCAAAGCAATTTCAATCAAAACTTCATATAAACATCAAAACCCTGAAAAAAGAGGAAAAGGGATCATCTTGGATCTTTCTAGTCATTAGAGGAAAAGGAAAACGTCTACTCTATACATGTATATGTATATATTTCAATATCAAGAACGAAGATTAACAAAAATGGATTGTTGAGAAAGAGGAGATGTGAGAATAACCAGGAAAAGTTACCCCAATTGGGCTTCGATGCCCATCCATCTTTGTGTTTTGATGGCTAAGAAATATATAAAAATGTTAACGGAAATGTATTTTAAAAAAATTGAAAGTTTGAATATTTAATTGTTATTTTTTAGAATTTAAGCTATAATTACAAAATTGAGTAAAATTTGAGATTTTTTTATAATTAACCCAATAATATATTAGCTAATAATTATAAGTGTAGTTCTTAAAATTGACCTTTAAAATTGGGAAATTTTGGAAGAAGAACTAATTGAGTAGAGCTTTGAAACTAAGAGAAGAATGAAAATAAAATAAGAAACCAAAAACATCAACCCTTGACTCTTCTAGAATCAATAGATGAGGAATTAAATGTAAGAATGTAACAATTAATAACTAAACTAATATTCTTTAACATTTAAATTGATATATTGGCCTTCTAATTTCTTTGGTTTATCATCATAATGAATTATATTATGGTATCAAGATCTTTAGAATTATAGATTTAGTTTTTTTTTCGACATTTTTACATGTTGTAATTCATTTGTTCATAAATTATAGTGTGAATCATAAGGTCCATTCCACAATGGGCTGATGAAGTATTATCGATACATTAAGTGAATATTTTATTAAGCATTTCGACCAGGCCACTTACCAAACTGAATTAAAGATCATAGTACACTTTTTGGTCAATAAATTAATATAAAAAGACATAGCAACTCAATCACTAGATGAATATTCTTAGGAATATCGCTTTGCTCATTTAATTTTAAATTTACGTCAATATTCTGTCAACTCTGTTGATAAGATATTGTTTTAATTGTGTGGATTCTACTATCAAGACATAACAATGCAGCTGGCACCCCACCTATTAGAAGCATTAAATTGGGGAAAAAGGACTTCACACCCCTAAGCTCTCAATTATATTAACTATGTTGTCTCTCTGTCTTTTTGGGTAAGTGGACAGGTACACCACCGCCCCAAATTAAAATCTACAGTTTATGGTCTGCCTGACCCAGCGAATAATATAAATTTGATATGTCTCCTCTCTTCTCCTCTCTCGTCCCATGCTGGGTTGGTGCAAAGTTCAAAGTTAAGTCTTTTGTTGAAAAGGAAATAGAGACTCGTCATCAGCAACCTAAGTCAGAGTAATCTTTGACTTTCTTAACTGAATGCATGGTCTTCAAGTTCACGTTGCCTTTTTATGTTTCTGTTCCAAGACTATACATACAGCCGGTTATGCAAGAGAATTCAGGGGTATTGATATTTAAAAGTCAAAGTCTGTGTCAGCTTGTATCACTCCACGAGGCATACGCATAAGTCCCGGCTACAATCCAGAAACCACAAGACTTTAAACACTCAGTCGTATTTTTTTTTAATGATTTCCTCGATATAGGGAAGTTTGTCTCTTATCTTCAACTAGTAGATTAAAGCTACTTGCTGTCTAAGGCTTTAGGTATGAAGAAATAATTTGGTATCTATTGTCAAAGTCTGCCTACATTGAGAAACGCAAGAATCAAAATTGGAAGAATTTTCATCAACTCATAAGAGAGTATGGTAAGAATGTTTGGTAATATGTAGTAATAAGTCGATGTAAGGTGAACAGCACGCCCCCTAACCATGGATTCCGTAATGATATTGAATAAGGCAAAATTTTCAGTCCAAACGTTCGAATTTTAGATTTAATAGTGTGTAAAACAAATACTAACATTAATCAAATTATTTGGTTGATTGTGCAGGAAGACCAAGACCTAAGCGAGTATATAGTTTCTTGGTCTCCTCTCCTCCGGCCCGCTTTTAAGCTTCTCCGTACGGGATGAATACATGAAATGATTTGACTTTGTTACCCACATTAAAATCTGTGCATCTGAAACCTAATCTCTTTTCTATTGATTGGTTGAAAGGCCAACTTTGTCTTCATGGATGATGTTTGATTGACCCCTATCCAATCTTTTTATGCTGTTTTGGCACTAACTAATTTTTAGAGTACCTTGTCCATCACTTCTGTGGTTACCCTTCAAATCCTCTGTCTCAAAAATAGTGCACTTATCTTAAAAATGGTGAACTTATTCTATCCTAATAAATTCCACCCATTTTATTTATATAAACCCCTACAAATAAATGGGTGAGATACATTGAGACAAGATAAGTCCACTATTTTTGGGACAAAGGATCAGTCGTGGTGAACGTTGTTAAGATTTCAACACGAGACAAACTATAAATGCGAAAAGCAATCGTCAAGTAATGGTTCTAATTGAAACCCTCTCTAAGCTCAAAGTTTACTGAAAAATTAATAAGATCAGATACTTGGGTGTTTACAGAAAGGATATAACGCTAACTCTTGCGACAGAAAAGGGCATTTTATCCAATGGAGTTGGTGTCCTAAACTATAATACTCGTACCAAACAAAAAACAGAAAAGAAAACAACTATCTTTTTCTTCTATTTTCATATCGAGTCTTTACAACCTCCAGCACACTTAGATTACGATAAGAAAATAAAGAAGAGCATAATCTACAAAAAAAAAAAGTGCATATAGAATACTTTTCTTAAAGAGGGGTTTCTAGACAAGCAATACTTCTTGTAGAGGCTGCCTTGAAGCTCATATTTAGGATGCGCAAGTGGGTACGAGGCATGAAAAGAGTCCTGGAACTTTCTTCTACAAAATAAAAAAGAATACAACAAAAAGCGTCAGTCTCTTTGTTACACATTTAGATTAACATCATATTTTGCCAAAAGCCGTTTTATTATGTAATGATGCTCTTGATTAACATCTCATTTAAAAAACAATACCAGTAGAACTGTAGTAAATGATTAAATGTAGAAAAATGAAGAAGGGTAGGGTAGAGTAAACTGACCCGCTTGGAAGTACGAAGTAGCTCAGGGGGGATTCTATAGAGATCTTCATCGATAGGCTTAGGAGGCCTAACAGTCAATCTAGGACGTGCAAATGTGACATCACCATTCGAGTTCTTCTTTCCATTATGTGAAATAGTGGGGTCTGGTCTTTGTTGATGATGTTTTCTCGGCTGTTCAATCACGTCACAAACTCTCCCTTGCTTTCTCTGCTCCTTCATATGCGTTTCCCTTTTTTCTCTCGACCTTGTCTACATTTTCAAACATCGTCATCATGTCCACATTCCAGACCTTTTACCTTATAGATTATTACCAAATAGGAATTTACTCAGGGTTGGTATTAACTTTAGACTTGGGAAACCACGTCTGTAAGAGACGAGCTTTTTGGACTCCACTTGCACAAAGAGACAAATTACATTGTAGAAGACTTATTTTTTCCCGTTAAGCGTTCACATTACCAGTTACGTTTCTCCCTTGTTTTCTAACCCGAAAAAAAAAAGGATAAGGCAGAGATTTGAAGCAATGTAAAGATTGCTAACCTTTCTTGGAGGAGGCATGCTATTATGAGAAGATCTCATCAAATCTGCAGCAGCATATAGATCACCACCTCTCATGTAGTGATGCCCACATTCTCCGGAGGAACTATACCTAGCTAACCCTGCCTGTCTTGCACTCTCGAAATACTGAGTGATCGGCATGTCACTGGCGTGATCCCAGTCTCCAAATGCCGGTATTTGCCCACTCCTTTTCCATTCCTGACCACCAACAAGAACAGAAATCAAAACCACAAACACACCACAAGAGACGTCAAGATGAAGAAGAGAAAAGATTGAACATTGAACCACTAATTCTAGAGTTTCAGTACAAAAACAACTGAAAATGAAAGGGAAAAAATAGTAGTAGAAAAATTAGAATATCCACTTTCAAAAAGTTCCAACGCCATAAATTTGGCTTCTTTTCTGAAGAGCCGAGAACTGTTTCTGGATGGTTTGATTTTTGTATGCAAGCTGGTAAAGGTAAAAAGAAAGAAATAGAAAGAGAACTTACATCCATGTTGTTACCGGCGGAGCTTCTTAGCCAGGAAGCTGCAAAATTGAAAGGAACAAAAAGAGATCGAAAGGTGAGGGAAAAAGCGATTGGAGAGTTCTTGTCTAAAAGGGTAAAAGAAAGGCTGGGAAATAGAAAGTCTCTCCAGAGAATATAAATTCTAGTTCAGAGATAGAATCTAGAAAAAGAAGATACATTTAAGTTCTTTTATAACACACAGGAGCATTAGGACAGTGCAGAACGAAAACAGTGAGTGAGAAAGAGAAAGCGACACCTTTTTGAACTTCAAGGTCCAAGAGTCCCCACTAATCACTATCCCGAGATAAAATTTTAGTTCTGATTCACGCGGCAGTCAATGAATGGGGTCATGGGATTTGCAAATTCCTTCACTAGAGGCGCGTCTTTGGGACGAAAAACAGAGTTTGCTCCTATTTTTTATAATAATTCACATCTTTGATTCATTTAAAATTGTTTTGAGAATAAAATAGTTAAAAGAAAAGAAGGGTTAAATCTTTATTTTCTTATTGATTAAAATAGAAATTAATTTATCATTACGTGGTGGACAAGAATTGAAATCCTATCATATACACAAATATATAGATGTATATATCTGTCAGAGTGAATAGTAAACGAAAAGAGATGAGAATAGAGCTATTTTATGTAACTGGTACGAAAAGTGAGTGCGTACATCTGTCGAAAACAGTGTAGTTATGAAGGAATTAAAAAGTAGCTCTCTCTGTTTCAGAACTGAGAAAAGCTTGACATTGCGAAGCAATGACTAGGGTAAAGGATACCGCTTTAGTTGCGGTGTCACATTGGAAAAGGGTAATTATGGAGAACGTTGTAGAAGCCATGGTTTACGGGAACTGGGGAGAAGCTGTTCACCATATTTTTGACTTCTTTACCAAACATCCTTTTCTGCTTTTTCCATAATCATAATAATTCCCTCTAGTGAGTTAAATGGATATTGTGTCAGCGTGACTCTGCATACTAATTAAACGAACATATGAAGCTACGAGTATTTTATTAAACCTAACAAAATATCTCATCCCCTAAGAATTAAGAAACAGAAACTTGCCTATAAAAATGTCCTGCCTGCGTAGTTTCTGGCTGAGTTTTGTGTGCGTGCCTCGTGGACTGGTACAAGCTGACACCGACTTTGACTTTGAATGCCCTTTAACATGGCCGACTGAATTCACTTGCGTAACTGCCGTATAAAGGCTTTTAGCCTGACGTGCTAGGAATGGTCGGAAGAGAAACATACAAAGGCAATTTTGTCTTTGGAGACGGCTAAGGAAGTCAAAGATAAGCCCGAGCGTGGACAGATCTCCTGTCCCATAAACTTATTTCATTAATTTTTATCCACACAAACCTATATCATAGGATTGGAGCAGGTTATTTGGCACAGGACATCCCGTGCCTGAGTTGAGGGGTGCTGATGAGAAGATTTCTTCGCTTGAATTTAACAATTGGGTTCCATATTAAATAATCTGATAAACTTTTCGTGTTCTTGATTGAGTTGCTTAATTGGATATATCTTCTTCATTGTCTTACTTATGTGGCATCACAAATGCTCTCACGATTTGTTTATGAGTTGCCTAATTGGATATATATTCTCCATTATTTACTTACCTGCCATCAGATATTTTTAAATGTAAAGATTATCTTTGTTGAGTAAGGGTTAGGTCGTTTAGTTTTACTTTTATTTTTTTAATTTTTAGTTTCTATTTTTTAAATAAAAATAAAAATTGTTTACTTGTTAATATGTATAGTTATATTTTTATTACTTATAAAATCGTATGTTAGATAATATTTAAAGATAGATTTTTTAAACAGTAAAAATTTAAATATTTTATTAAAATAAATAATTAAACTAATATATGTTATAATCTTTAGCTAATTAAGGTAAATGGACTAGTTAAAGCGCTTAATAGTGACAAAAGAAATGTTGTTAGGTTTGATTAGAAATTTTGACTATAATTTTGGTCAATTTTATTATGTTAACTAAGAACAAGGAAGGTTTACCTCTTTGCTTCTCTATGGCATAAATTTATTATTTTACTTATAGTTAACTTTAACTTAAAAGATCTTTGTTTAAATTGTATGACTTCCTTTACCATGTAAATTGTCTAAATTATGTTTAATGATTGATGTAGATTGAATCTATAGTAGGTTTGATAGATTGGTCTTAATTTGGTAAGCTTGTAAAAACAACTAATAATAGGTCGGAGATATAACTAAAAGAGAAATCAGATGCTTAAGTCACTAAAATTAAAAGGTGTTAAATACATAAGAAGATCACTAATTATGCTTAATGAGAGTCATTATGTGATCTTATCTCTAAATATATTTTTTTATAGACAATCATTCTTTGAAGTATAGTTTAACTCTAACTTCCCTTAATGGAATCGAATCTAAGCTTTAATAAGTTGCTTAATTGGTGTTTGTTTGATTAGGACTCTAACTCTTAACATGATCGAATCTCACTTTGATTAGACATATCTCATTGGGTAATTAGACGTTTTAAGTGAACACGAAGCACGCATGCCTATAAAAGATTGATAATATGAGTTAACCTAAGCTCATTTTGAACACTTAATATGGGTGTATTTTTTTCTTAGTTTTCTATTGAAATTTGGGGTTCTTGAGAATGAAACTCTCAATGCTCAAGTTTGTAAAGATGATGGCTTAATCAAATTATATTTTAAACTACTTAAAAATCACATGTTTATCAGTCAATAATGCACACTATAAGTCTATAAAGAGTAGGTAGAGCATAATCTAAAAACATTCCTCGAACACCAAAACAAAATCACCTAAATACATCCTCCTTTTGTCATATCGACAATCGGATTTGACGACTCCACCATAGCTTTTCATATGTAGACATGTCGTTCTCAAATATGGATATTATTTGTTGAGCCCCGATGCCTTTCTAAGCATGTTTAAATTATTTTGAGACATGTTTATATTATTTTGAGGATTTTAGTTTGATAATTTTACTCTGATTGGAATAAATTGAGGATTTTATTGCTTAAGTTATGATTATTAAATGAAGAAATTAGTGAAATTAGATTTATTGAGAATTATTATTTTTATGATGCATTGTGAGTATTAACAGAATTATATGGTTTGAGGATAATTGTTTTTAATTGATGGAATTTAGAAGTCTAAATTGGAATTTTTGCTAAATTGGTAGAATTAAATGTTAGAATGATGGATGTTAGAAATTAAATTGAAGGAATTGAGGTAAATTAGAATTTTAAGTTTGGTATTAGGAAAATATTCAATTAGGCCTTAAAATATTGTTAGGATAAATTAGGAAGTGTTTATATGGTTATAAGGCTTTAGGTTCATTAAATGGGCTTTTAGCCTTTGGAATGGTATTTAAATGATGGGGGAAGCTTTTAATTGGGCTAGGGTTTTTATGGAAGGTTAAATGAAAAAGAAAGGAGGTAAGTGGGCTTTTAAGTGGGAGCCCAAAAATTTCAATTGAAAGAAGGGAAAGATTGAAAAATTAGGAGGGAAAGTAAGGAATTGGGCTAGGTCCATTAGTTTTAAATGAGAAAGAAGAGAATAAAGAGCAAATAAAATGGGAATTGTTGTGATTGGATGGAGGCCCACGAAAATCAGCCCATGTCATATGTAAGTATTAGGTTAAGTAGTATTAGGTTAAGTAGTAGGTTAAATAAAAGAAGCAATAAGTTAGGTTGATGAGGTGGCATTTAAATGAGAAAATAAATGGAAACTAAATGGAAGAAGAGATGTGTGTGTCGTGTATAGCTATTAGGTTTTAAATAAAACATCAAGTTATTGTCTTAGGAGGGAGGCATAACCGAAACTACACCAAGAGAGGAGAGACTCATCGATTTTTCCAAGCAAAAAGAGAGAAGCCACCGAAACTTTAAAGAAGAGAATAGCAAGATGGTGATTTCGGCTAAGCTAGATGGAGAAGGAAGTCTCGTCCATGTCAAAAGAGGAAGAGAAGAGTGATGTCGTGGGTCCTTCATCTAAGGTAGGGATTTCGAAAATTGTAGGGTTTATTTCTCTTTTCTTGCTTAAAGATGAGAGATTGAAGTGTTATTGTATGAAAGAACAAGAAAAGAAGAAGAGTTAGAGGCTTTGAAAAAAATCAGATTTGTGTATAGCCCTAGGGTATGGAAATTTCGAAATTTTGGCATAATGTTGAAGGGGGTTTTAGTTGGAATAGCTAAGGAAAGGTGTAGGTGAGATTAAGTTAGTGTAAAGTCAAGTTTTTGTATACTTAAGAAAATTCCAGCATTGTTAGTTTTGTGAATTCATGATTTTCTAGTTAGGATTTGTGTCTTTAATGATTGTTTTGATGTTAATGGGTAGGTTAAAGTATAGGTAAGGTGATGTTGCATGAATATCAAGTTTTTCTCATTTTTTTTGGAAAATTCCAGCACTTGATTTGTTGTTAAATTGTGAATCTAAGATGGGATTTTGCTTAGTTTAGAGAGGGGTTATGATGTTAATTGTTTAGAAAAGGTATAGGTAGAGTGAGATGAGTTTTAAACCAAGATTTGCATTCTTTAAAAAATTCCAGCATAGGGATTCTTGGTAAATTCATGGTTTTTAATAGGATTTGTGTTTGTCTTGCTTAAAGATGGTAGTTTAAAGAGTTAATGATGGGAGAATAAGAAAAGAGGAAGAGTTAGGAAGTTAAGAAGAACTTCTGAGTTTAGTGGGTCGCTTATAGGTTAGAAGATGTTGGAAAATTGTTGGTTTTATGGATGAGTTGTGATGATAATGATTTGAGTAAGGTTTGGGTAAAGTGATGTTGACTAGATTTTATGTTTCCTTTTTCGTCAAATTTTCCAGCATTGTTCATTTAGGGTTTTAGGTGAGAGTTTGCTTTTCTTGCTTCAAAATGGTGGCTGGAATGAATGCTTGGTGAAGGAAAAGGAAGAAAAGAGTTAATGCTTTCATGGAAAAAAAAATCTGATTTTATGGGTTTTCATATAGGTATGAAAAGTTTCGAATTTTGTTGGCTTTTGAGCTAGGTTTTGATG
>JANZLC010000002.1:9031478-9047454 GCA_026413385.1 Erythroxylum gracilipes | reverse complement strand
ATGTTATTAAAGAAATGGAGTATACTTATGAACACAAATGTGATTTAAATGATATAAGTGATGTGTTAGTTATGAATTTAACGACTGTAGGGATGTGAAATTTAGGTATTATTCATTAATAAAAATATTAGAATTTTGAGCATAACGACTATAGGGACATGGACCCAATGGCAACAAGGATATGGACCTAATAATAGTAGGAATGTAGAACTAATGATAGCAGAGATGTGGACCTGATGATCAAAGGGATGAAAACATGATGTTCGCAATAAATTTGGCTTTACAAATGTATGGATGTGGATATGAAGATTGAATAGATGTTAGCTTCATGATTGCATAGATGTGGAGTATAGCTCTAATGCCTTAATAAAATTATTAGAATTTTGAATACAATGATAGAATGGATGTTAATTTGATGATCGTATGGATGTGGACTTGACGACCAAAAAGATATTAATCAAACAATTATAGTGATATGGATTTGAAGATTGAATTGATGTTAACCTAAAGATTGCATAAATGTGGAGTATAGCTCTAGTACCTTAACAAAATTGTTAGAATTTTGAATATGACAATAGTTGAGTTGTAAATCTAATGACTGCAAGAATATGGACCTAAAAATTATAGAGTTAAACCTAATAACTGTAGGAATGTTAACTTTTCCATGCCTTAACAAAATAGTTTGAATTTTGAACTTGACAACCACAAGGATGTGAGTTTAAATTATAAGGATATGGACTCGACAATCAAATAAATTTAGATCTGGCAATCACAAGGATGTCAACCTAATAACCGTAAACATATGGAGTCTAGCTCCAATATCTTAACAAAATTGTTAGAATTTTGAACCTATCGAACAAAGATATGGTTTTGATGATAAAATGGGTGTTGACTTGACAATTATAGGGATGTAGACCTAAAGACTGCAAGGATGTCGATTTGACCACCATATGGATGTCAACCAAACGACAGTGGGGATGTGAAGTATAGTTCCATACGTTAACAAAATTGTTAGAATTTTGAATTTGATGATTACAGTAATGTCAACCCAATGGCTAGAGGGATGTTGACCTAATGACCATAAAGATTTGGATAAGGATGGCAATAGGCTAGGCCCATCACTGACTCAACCCTCTTAGGGTACAACTTGAAGTTTGATAAGGTTTAGGTGATATCGTTAGAGTCTGAGTGGCTCAAAGAGCTCGAATGCCGACACCTTAACCTGATGACTCAACATATGAACCAAACCACCCAAAGCATCCTCTTCTTCCTTCGTTTTTCCTTCTTTAGTCTCCTCTCTGTAGTCTCCAAACCCACAAACCATCATCCACCTATATTACCATTGTTCATCAACTCTCCTTCTACAATATTAATTCTCAGCAAACCCTAAAAAGAAAAGAAAAAATTTAATATAGATTCCTCACGTCATTTTTCACTTCTTGTTTAGTTAGCAAGAAAATTAGAGTGGTTGAGAATGACAATAGAAGAGAGTGAAGGAGCCTAAAAAGGTATTGTGCCACCTACCACCAATTCTTGTGCCATCTTCTATAATGCACAACTCAAAAATATCATTTAAACTAATGTAAATGTAGAATCTAGATCCTTACATTTGAGAGAAACAACAAAAAATAAAGGAGAAAGGGTAACAAAAAAAACATAGGACATGCGATAGTAAATAAGAAAAGGAAAGAAGGGAATTAAATTATGTTTCCATATACATATATAGTCGAGCTTGAAGCTGGCAGGATCATAAAGCTTGAGCCTTTTTTAAAAAAAAAAATCAAAACTTAGTCTAAAGCCCAATTATCTTAAGTCATGCTGATTAACTTTGGACTAAACTAGGCAAAGCCTGGAATGTTTTGTCATGCCTATATTTAGAGCTTAGTTCTAATTATAGAAAAAAATTAGTAGAATTTTGAACTTTATGGTTGTAGGGATGTGGTCCTGATGACAATATGGATGTGATCTTGATGACGAAAAAAAAAGAAAAGGAAAGAAGGGAATTAAATTAGGTTTTCATATACATATATAGCCAAACTTCAAGCTGGCAGGATCAGAGAGCTTGAGCGTAATTTTTTTTCAAAAAAAATTCAAAACTAAGTCTAAAGCTCAATTGTCTCGAGTCAAACTAATTAACTTTAGACTAAACCAGGCAAGGCCTATAATGTTTTGTCATGCCTAGATTTAGAGCTTAGTTTTAATTCTTTGAAAAATTATTAGAATTTTGAACTTTATGATTATAAGGATGCGGTCTTGATGACAACATGGATGTAATCTTGATGACAATAAAGATGCTAATCTGATGACCATAGGGAAGTTAATTTAATGATTGTGCGAATGTTGAATCTAGCTCCAATGCATTAACAAGACTGTTATAATTCAAAACCTAATGATCATAAGTATATGATTTTGAATAACAACAGAGATATGATCATCATGGATTTCCCCATATGGTACCTTCTTTGAGTGGGGTATGGTTTCTTATCTAGTCTGCTACTTTTTAACATTTGGGCATCTTAGTACTTCTTTGATACAGTCATCTTTATTAATTTTTTAAGAAACATTTAAATTTTTCTTGTTTCTCTAAGTCATTAGTTACCTTTTTAAGATTTTTTTAATGTCATGTTCAATATCCATTTTAAAGTGATAATACAGGTTTTTATTTCTTTGGGTAAGGCTATTTTGTCATTTTTTAAATTAAGTTCTTGTTGAGGATGTAGTTAAAAACCCTGTTAAATGACATGAATTTAGGCTTCTCTTCCCCAGTGGTTCTTTTTATTCTTTCACTATGATTCATCTTTATTATCTGAAGATCCATCCCTCTTTTAGTTTTCATTGTATCTTCTTAAGTTATGCTCTATATATTTAAGTTTATGTATTTCTACTCAGTAATTTGAACATTTTCAAAGATTTAAGGTTACTTTTTTATATTGAGTTCTACAAGGGTTGACAAGTTCCATTCACAAAGGCTATTATTGATGCCCCTATATTAAGATTGGGGATTTTAGTAGCTTTAAAAATAAAGTGTTGGAGATAATTCCTTAGGCTTCCCCCATCATTTAAGTTGTTAATATCAAGTATATTGAGTTTCAAGGCTTCAATTTGTTATTTGCGAAGTGTGATGCGAACTTCACAGCTAGTTGTTGGAAACTAGATATTGAGGTACAAATCAAAGTTTGAAAACCATGATATTATTAAATCAATCAAGAAGAAAGAGAAGGTTTTACATTTTATAATGTCAAATGTGCCATGTAGGTCCAAAAGTTTCCTATTATAGTGTATATGGTTAATAGGATTGTGCATACCATTATAGGTACACATGGTTAACATTTTGAATCCCACTAGTAGTGGCTCCACTAAGATGTCAGGCACTAGGGAATTGTCAACTATCAGGATTGTTCTTTAGGCTTCATGTTTAATTAGCAACATAGGGTTGTATGGTATGAATGAGGCTCCCCCTGATGGTGATGTAAAGTGTAAGGAATAAATGTAAGATTGTGGTGTGTGGAAGGGCTCACCCCGTTAGTGGTTTCACTGCATAGGTCGTGGGTGTTAGATGCAGGAGTAGTAATGGTGCTCCCCCTAATGATGGTTATGATTATGGGTCTATAGTGTAGGATTATAGGGAATGACTCTTCTTCATATGATAGCTACTAGGTGCAGGGTTATTTCCTTTAATTTGACTACTACCTTTATGATGATTATCTCATTTATTTTCGTAATATTATAATTTTGGCTACTTAGTCCTTACGGTGCTTGAGGGTGTTGGTTATTCCATTAACATTAGAAGAAGGCTTGACTTTATTAGTATCTATTATTCTTTCCTGAGTTGGTAACAACTTAGTTATTGTTTTAAATTGTCTCAAGTGGGACATCTAAAGATTACAGTCAGATTCCCGCAAATGTTACTAAATGATTTAAACTAAATCCATAGTAGTTCCACTCAATTGGTCTTAACTCGAAAAGCCTATAAAAATACTTACTAATTGGTAGAGAATGTTTCTGAAAAGGACAATCTAATACTTAAGTTAATAAAATTGAAAGATTCTAAGTATGTATGAAGAATACCAATTGCATTTAATGAAATTCATTTTAAAAACTTACTTTAGGAAATCTCTCTTTTATAAACAATCTTTCTTTAAAATATTATTTGACTCTAATTATTCTTAGAGGAATCGAATCTAATCTTTACTAAGTAACTTATTAGCATTTTATTAGTAACTATAACTCTTTACATGATTAAATCCTACTTTAATTAAATTTATTCCTTTCGAGTAATTAAACCTCTAAGATGGACTTAAAACATGCAAACCTATAAAAACATTAGAGAGCTTGCAAAATCAACCCAAATTTGATCAATACATTTATTAAAATATATCAAAGACAAACCTTAAATTATACAAATTAGGATTCTTCTTAACATAATTTCAAATTTATTTTGATTTAATAATTAACTCTACTTACTTTGGCCAATAAGAATTCTTAAGTTACAATTATAGTCTCTCTCAAGACATATGGTTCTTATCGTTAAGTTGACTAATTGAAATTTCTTTGTAAATAAAACCCCTAGGAAATTATTAATTAACTTGATGAATTCCCATGATATGTTTGACATTAACCTAGAAGATTTATTTAGTCTTATCTATAACAACCTTTGCAATGCTCATTATTCATGTTATGATCTATTTATACAGATAATCTCTTAATCCTAATGTATAAATTTTGAAAATTGAATCAAAACGATAGCATATCTCAATTCAACTCAATATAGTCATGAATAATTATCAAGAAAGCTAAAACCTTACATTAATCAAAGAATCTATGTAAATAATAAGTTTTAGGGTTCATCTCATCTAAATATATATCTCAATTAAGTTTATAATCAAACAAAATAAACCAATAAAGAAAATAAGATATAGTACTGAATTCCCATGGCTTTTGAGTTTTGATGCTCTTGATTTAGTCTTGATGGAATCTTACTTTTCTCAAAGATTGTTTCTTTTTAATGTGCTTGAGTCTCCTCTACCTTAAGACTAATTTATGGTCCTTCCAAAAATCTCTCCTCTTGCTCGTCCCTTTTCTTCATCTTTTAAAATAAAACCCTAAAATATTTAGCCAACACAGCCCAAACATAGGACTATGTTGACCTCTTGTGTTACTTACCTCTCTTCTAGGATTTGTTTTGTAATAACCATTGCCAATACGAGTCCATAATATGACACTATATTGAACTTGTGATGGGTTTCCTCCCCTTCTATTTTGCGAACAAGACTCACTTAGACACATAATTGGATATAATAACATATAGGTGTCATATATGGTAAAGCTGGACCATATCTAAGTCATGTTCTTTATGTATCCAAATAGTTGAAGAAGCATAATATAAACTTTTGTATCATGACACTTACAAAGTGACGTGTTTGTACCATGTTCTTTTATGCAAAGAAGCAAAATGCACCCTTAAGTTACACGATCTGAACACGATACCTTGTAAGCTCTGTATAACTTAACAAAGGGCTATATTTAAATCATACTCCTTATCACTCAAAAACTCTTCAACTCAACTCCAATTTGCCAAATTTAAAATTCACCAAACATTTTGACATAAGAGTGGTTTCTTTGTTATGAATACTTCCATTTACTCAATTAAGTCATCGTTAAAATAACTACTAGTACCGCTCTTTAACTTTAACATTTTTACTTAGTTTGAAGCTAGTAAATTAAATTTATTCTATGCTTACTTATTCACACATTTTTTATTTTTATTTTTTATTGTTATGGCGTTATGAAAATGCTTTAAAATAATTTACATTTAACTAAATTATATGTATAACATAAAAAATCATAATGCAAATTAAATATCTATTCTCAAAATAAATAAAGCAAATTGAAATCAATTTAATCAACAAAACTCATAATTAATTACCTAAACACTTTAAATCACAATGAAAATCAAACTCATAATTACTCATCTTAGTCAATATTCTATAAAATTAAAAAAAAATCCATAATTTTTCCTATTAAGTTAATCATAACACCATTAATTCCCTTCCAACACTTAAGTTGTACATATCATCAATATACAAAACATGCAAGAATAATGAAAATAATCAACCAAAAAAAAGGAAGGAGGTAAGGATAATTGGTACCCCTAGAAATAAAAATCATCAACCTTACCTAATGTTATTTATATATATCTAATGCTGGTGAAATCTAATCCCTATCTAGAATTTTAAGGTAATATTGCCTTTTAATATGTAAAACTCCATCAAGTCTCATCTCAAGTAAGAGTAAATGAAAATCAAAACAAACTTACAACTATGAGTTCAAAACTAAAAAATAAACTAAACTACTTATAATGATCTCATAAGCTACCAAATTAAAATAAAATACATAAAAGTTGCCTGAGTCTTTTAGTTGGACCTCTCTATAAAACCCTCATCATTATAGATTTATAATTAGCTACTTGCTTTCACTCATCTATCCACACAAGGGTTCATTATCCTTTAGATATGCAATATGTTATAATAGAATATGATACAATGGCATCAAATTAATAATACCAAGTAGATCCATTAATTCCTTTTTTATTAACAACCTACCACAATTGTAAGGAATAAAAAAAACCCTTAGATTATTGATTTATTGAAGAAATTTATTTTGTGGGATGTAGAGCTAGGCGTGCTTCATTCTTCTCCCCAACTGATGTGGGATCTTACACCTTTCTTAAGCTGACTATCGACAATTCCTCATTAACCTCCTTCTTTGGCTCCCTTTCTTTCTCTTCTGCCTTCTCCTTCTCATCCTCTTCATCCTTCTCTTTTTGAACAATAGTCTTTTGTTAATATTATTTCTCATACTCTTCAACCTGTAACTTGTTTCCACTCTTTAAAGTTATCATATCCACTTGTTCCCTTAGGTTTAGCTCAGTGATGTTTGGTAAGTACCTTATTGCTCTTCAGAGACAAGTTTAATGAGTTGTCTAATATATATCTCTAAGTTATGGATAGAGGCATCAATTCTCTAAAGGTAAGCCTTAGTTGTAGCTATGAACTTCATCACAAGCTCCTCAAGACTTGTACAACTAAGAATTTCATCACAAGCGCCTTAAGACTTGCTTCTCCTCTTGCTATCATTGTTGCAGAAAATTAGGTAGAGCTTGATTGTATAAAAAAAATTTGGTGTATCCTTCCCACCTTAGATTACAAGTACCACTATATAGTATATTTTGAGGCCAATTTTCCATGAATTTTAGTTGCTCATACAGTTTCCACACATTGTACAGTGTTTGAAATTTATTGTTAGAGTGCCAACATCACAAATGCGACAATGCATCACCAATACTGATTAAACCTCTAAATATATATTAACATGCCTCTTGTTTTAAACTTTAATGTTACCATAAGCGATGACATACCATAATCTCCAACGGAATATTGTCCTCCTCCTTCTTTCATTGTGTTTGGTTGTTGTAGCAATTAATACTCAAATACTAAAATTTAGCCACAATACAATATTAAGAAAAAGAGCAATACAAATAAATAAAAAAGAAACAAAAATTGTCTAGATTAATAAAATAAAAATTTACAAAGAAAATAGAAATAATTAGATTAATAAAAATTGGGCTTTCCTAATGTTATAATCCTTGGCAATCACGCTAAAAATTTGATGTGATAAAATAAAATGAATTAGTAAATAATACTAAAATAATTATTGAGGAAAGGGCACCTATCATTTACTATCCTATAGTTTAGGTGAGTCGAGTGTTAACCTCATAGGGACTATAATTACGAGTATTAACTATCTTTCTATTATCTAATCTAACTAAACAAATGGTTGGAATTAAAGAAAATAAGAAAACTAAAATAACAAATAAGAGTTAATTAGTCAAGGTGATAGATAAGAATAAACAATCTATAGATAGAATAGATCTAGATGAAGAATCCCTATAGAACATTCCTATGCGTGAATTCATCTTTGATTTAATGATTAACTTTGATTAATTGGACTGGTAGGAATTTCGAAGTTATAACTATATTCTCTCTCAAGCAATATGGCTCATACCGTTAAGTTGACTGATTGAAATTTCTTTCTAATCAAAACTCTTAGGAAAACATTACCGTTATATGAATTCTCACAATAAGTTTGACCCTAACTTAGAAGATTCATATAGTCCTATCTTTAGTAACATACACAACTCTCAATATTCATGTTGTGATATATTCATATATATAATCTCTCGATCCTAATGTATGGAATTGAAAATTAAATCAAAATGCTAGCATATCTTAATTCAAATTAATATAATTATGATTAATTCTAAAAAATCTTGCATTAAATCAAAGAATTCAATCAAACAATATGTTTTAAGATTCATGTCATCTTATATATATCCCAATTGAGTTCATAATAAAACCAACAAAAAACAACAAAGAAAACAAGATAAAGGGACGAATTCTCATAGATCTTGAACCTTGATGTTCTTGATAGAGTCTTGCTTTTCTCTAAGATTATTTCTTCCCACTATACCGTTGAGTCTCCTTTGCCTTGTGATTGAATTTTGGTCCTCCCAAATGTCTCTCGTCTTACGTTTCTTTTATCTTCTTCTTTTAAAACAAAACCCTAAATTTTCTAATAAGGCCCAAAAATGGGATTGTATTGGCCTTCTATGTTAATTAACTCCCTTCTTGGCTTCTTTTTTTTTTTGTAATAATCGCAACCAATATAGGTCTACAACACGGTACCATGTTGAAACATGTTGGGTTTCCAACTCTTCTATTTCGTGTTTAAGACTCTTCACTTAGAACTCAAGATTGGATACAATATCGTGTAGGTGTCATGTTAGGTAACACTAGACCACGTCCAAGTTGTATTTTTCATGTATCTAAATAGTTAAAAAAGCAAAATACAACCTTATGTAACATGGGACTAACATTGTGACATGTTTGCACCATGTTCTTTTATATATCAAGCCATTAGAGAAGTATAATGCACCCTTAAGCAACACCGTTTGAACACGATACTGTGTAGGTTTTGTGTTACTGAATATAGGGTATTTTCAAACTGTATTCCTCCAAAATCACTCTAAAACTTCTCCAACTTGGCTCTAAATTGCCAAAATTCACACCTTCTTCATTACAGAGCTAAAATAAGGCTTGCAAATAAAATATAAGCTAAATTAAGTACTAAGTCATATAAAAATCCTCAAAATCTGAGCTAAATTATCTAAAATCATGCTAAAAATATAGTTGAAGTATAACATAGCAAAGTGTAACCTAAAACAAAAACACGCATACTTATCAGTTTTATATTATTTTATATATTTTGAATTTAACATATATGACAAATATAAGTGAAACTAAAAGTCAAGAGTGAAATAAAAACTCTAAATTTCCTCTCCAAGAAAATCCACTTAATTCATATTAGCCCCAACTTTCATATAATATAAAGTTCTCATTATTAAAGGGATTCTCTTCATCACCATTATTCAAACTTATGCATTAAATAACATGTCAATACTTTCATCAAAGATCATCTTCCAATTTACTCTTATTTATAAAATTTGGTTTTTTTAAATCCAATCTACTAAAAGATTAAAATGATCAAAACAAATTGGATTAAAACTTCATGTTCTATTAATAGTCTTAGCAAATAAATATATTCGATTATTAAATTGCAATGGAAGTGTAAGAAATTTATTCAAATTAACAACTATAAGAAAATACCTTTCTCGAAACTTCAAGTTCAGAAAGGTTTTAAAATGAGCAGGTCTAAGATGGAGTATTTAGAATGCAACTTTTCAGGAAACCAGGTGGAGCATGATGTGGCGGTAGCAATTGGTAGCACCGTCATACCATAAAGGACGAGTTTTAAGTATATCGGGTCGGTCATTCAGAGTGATGGGAATATCGATGCTGATATTGTACATCGTATTTGTTCAGGCTGGACCAAATGGAGAAGTGCATCAGAGGTTTTATGTGACAGGAAGATTCCTTTAAAACTCAAAGGGAAGTTTTATAAAACGGTAATTTGTCCAACCATGTTATATGGGGCAGAGTGTTGACCTACCAAACTTCGGCATATCAGACAGTTGTTGGTAGCAGAAATGCGTATGCTTAGGTTAATATGTGGTATTACTAGGAGAGATAAGGTTTGGAACCGGGTGGTAAGAGATAGACTACGGGTAGCTTGCTTTGCCGACAAGTTGAGAGAGACTAGGCTTAGGTGGTATGGGCATGTGCGGAGAAAGCCCTCAGATGCTCCGGTACGAAGCTGTGAGGGAATAACACTTAGTGAATACAAGAGGAGGAGAGAGAGGCCTTACAAGAACTGGCGGGAAGTGATCAAGGAGGATCTGTCAGAGTTGGCCCTTAATGAGGTAGTCGCTAAAAATAGAAAAGTTTGGCACGATCGGATCAGGGTAAAGGATTAACCGTTCAATTACCCAAGATCAGTACAACAGTTCCTAGGAGTTACTATGTCATGTGTGTAGATTGCCCGGCAGGTACGGGGGGGACAGTAGGGTGTCACTCTGACAGGGTCTCTAAGGGAGGTCCCCTTACTTACTGCGTGTCAAGGTGGGGTGGACTTTGTAGTCTAGTTAGGTTCTTGCAGTTGGCTTCCTTCAGGTATTCCCCTTGATTATTTATTTATTTATTTATTTATTATTATTATTATTATTATTATTATTATTATTATTCTTTTAATGTTTTGTTTCTGTAATATGCATCATTCTTATATTGTCTCATTTGCATGTGGATCTACCAGAAACAGCCTCTCTACTATGTAGGGGTAAGGCTGCGTACTATCGGACCTCTCCAGACCCTGCTTCATTGTGAGATTTCAGACTGGGTGATGATGATGATGATGTGTTCTAATCTTTTTTTAATCAATGGAGGCAAAAAGTGTAAATTAGAGCTTAACATTTTCATCAAAATAAAGTTGAATCATAACATTTTGAAGCTTCAAAGAAAACCCTAAAAATTACATAATGTTCAAAATAAACTGAGTGGACAGAAAATTGGATAAAGTTAAGTTTATGTCTGCTATGTGCCGCATCAATTTTGACATGACACAAATTTTATATTTTTATTATGACATGTAGGCCCAACTATGCCATATAGCACAATAAGCCCTATATTTCATATTTAAGTTAAATTTTTTATTTTTATTTTAAATTTATAATTAAAAATGATCAAACTAATTTAATTACAAATAGCACTAATTAATTAATTAGCTTAATTCTCCCTTGAGTTCCCAAAATTCCCAAATAGCCCGAAGAACCCTAATTCAAAAATAAAACATAAGACGTGTGGGATTCCTAGTAATTATGTGAACATGGATGTCTCCAACTAATGTGAGTAAACTGCTTTGGTTTGAGAACTTTGCCCAATTAGGGTTTAACATGTTTCAACGATCCATGAGCTCCCTTATGATCATTCTATACATCTTAAAAACTAGATGAATTCAATATGCATTCTTATTTCACATGATATAACAAATTGGACCAACTGGATATACTCACTATAAGGTTTGGATTAACGTTTTCTATTAGTATCAGCAAGCTTTTTCTTATGCTTGGTTGAAGTATGTACATGCTTGTTCAAATGTTATCTTAATGAACACAACAAAATTCATTAGAGCATGTAGGAGACAATGACACGTTGTTATATATACATTCTCTCTAGGAATTCCAAATCAGATTCCAAACACTAATTTTTACTAATTGGTTTTATTAAGAATTAGAGTCCTTTAGGGAATTTGGGAACTCAAGTTGAAGAATTTGAGAAATTTTGATTAATCATATTATAATTAGGATAACTAATTAATTAGAATTATTTATAATTAAATGATTTTATTTATCTTAAATATGATATGTAGGCCTATTACGTCACATGGCATCCTCATGGCACTATAGGGGCCTATTGTCATATTAAAAATGTAAAATTTGTGGCACGTTGGCATTAGCATTACACGTCATAAAAGGAAACTTAACTCCTAATTTTTTGTCCACTCAAGGTTTATTTTGAACGTTCTATAAATGTTATGGTTCATTTTAAATGTTGTAAAATGTTAGCGTTCAACTTGTATTTTGACAAAAACATTAGGATCTAATTTATACTTTTGCTAATAAATGAACTTAAACATGTTTTAGTTCCTTTCACACTGAATTGCACTCGCACTTTAGCTATGAATCTAAATTACAAACCTTTATAATTCTAGAACACTTCTTCCAAATTGGTCTTACTAAGAAATTATAAGACAATAAAAGTAATATCATAAAAAATAATGTGATGATTAATTTTAAACAAGTAATACTAATGAAGAAATGTATACCTAGATTAATTGTATCTTTTTAACGTATTATAATGAGCATCCCAAAATTACCACATGCATCCTTGTATGCCTTCATTTCTAAGCTAAGAAGGCCTTTGTATTATGTCATATGAATCAATTTTTGTAATGGTTAAGAGCATTTCCCCTCTTAATTTTAACTCTCTTTGTGAAACATAGTTTAAAATAGATACCCTGAGTAAGAAATTCTCCAACGGTAAATAAAGAAGAGTAAAGTTATTTTCTCACCTCTAATTAATGTTTGTAAGATAAAGTATATACAAATAGGCCAATTATTCATTTTAGAATTTATTATTTCCTTCACTCTTTCCATAGCATCATAAAAGTAATTGTTGACTTCTTATCACTATCAGTCAGGCGAAGTATTCTCACCAAAGGATCATAAACTTATATGACAAACTGATATTGGGACTAAAATTGTGTAATTATAGAAACCGCCATCCAAATATTATACTTAGTATACTGGAATGCAACTCATTTATCACTTGTAAATATTTGTCTCAGCTCTTTCTTTATTAGAATAAAATACTAAAGTGATAAGAAATCAGTTGTATATCTTATAATACCGTGACAACATATATTTTAATTATTTGTTTAATATTTTCTCTTCAAATTTAATACTCATGTACAATTATAAATGAACTTAGTGACTTTTTTAATTTCTGCATAGTTTCATCAATGATAGGAAAACTCCTATCATCTCATATATTTTTTCAAAATCAAGTTAATACAATTTAAAACAAGGAATCCAATAGAAAAAATTATACCTATTTTGCAACTTATTTCTTGCTGCTTTATAAGCAACATCATTATCAGTAATGATTGTACAAAATTTTGAGACCCAATTTTATTTACAACTTCATCAAAAATCTCTAAAAAGGAATCAACATTTCTTATATGGCCTAGTATATCAATTGACTTAAAAAATATTATTCCCTTAGTAAAATAAATTAAAAATTCATAATGGACTAATATTTCATATTTATCCAATTAATGAGCACTCATAAGTAGTCCAAACTCATAACTTTTTACTTCACTAATATAATTACTCAAAAAATTGCCTCTATAGTAATTAATTAAAGGAGCTTCAAATTTTAGATCATAAAAGGTGATAACATCTGGCAGAGACTATTAATAGTAAAATTGGGAAGCATTAAAAGACATATATGCATCACACCACCATTTATCTAGTATCATTTTCACATTATGAGTTATTTCTTTTGATTGTAATGCATTACAGATAAAGAAGGTTGAGCTCTAATTTGTTCGTAGAGCAAAAAGCCTAAGCACTTGCCTTCTTCTTTTCCTTATATAAATTGTATTGATCCCTAGTTCATAAGTAGCCATACTAGCTTTACTATTGTCAATATCATCCTCAATGATGAAAAATGAAGTACAATTTTTAATTTCATAGTTATGTCTTTACCTCCTTTCTTTGACATTCTTATACCCTTGTAGTAAAGTTTTCATTTTTTCATTATATCATGGCTAACTTTGCAAGGTTTCACATTACTTTTGTTCCTAACTAAATGTTTCTTTCATCTAGTAATCATCCCACATTTTAAATGTTTGTCATAATACAAACATATAGTATTATTTTTCGTACCAAGAACTATTCTCACTGAAGCTCAAATTGGACCATTGAATTTTCCTAAAGAGGTAGAATTGTCAGAGGTACTTAAACTTTCATCTATTTATCTATAAAACAAATGCAAAAACTAGCTTTAAATCAAGACTTAACAACTTCTAGTAATGTAGTTCATGTAATAATCTATTTACTAGATAATAAAAGGAAACACTAGAAGATCATCGGATTCCCAATTGAAGAGAGTAAGACAATAAGAAATTGAAAATAACAACAAACCAAATTGCACTCACATTTTATGCTAATTTTCTTTCTTATTCCTTTTCATTTATCATTCTCTAACAAAAAGAAAACATGAAATCCTACTAAAAGAGAATATACTTCTACTCAACCTAGATTTTTGAAGTCTATTACTAACAATATAATTGCAAAGTGGAGAATGCAATGCTTATTTAAAGGAATCGCTTTTATATTAACTTTAAGAAGTCAAGTGTTCCTAAAAGAGGGGAAATGAGTATAAGATTTTGTAATGATATAACAATGTGTAATAGATGTTGAAGAGAAAATAGTTAAACACAAACAAAAGGGAATATAGATTCCCCCAAGACAACTACTTTATATCAGGAAACTGCCCCATTATTAGCATAGGATGAATGGTTGAAGCTTCATCAACATGAGAACCTAAAATAATAAAGCACATCAAACAAACATTATTGAAAGAGGATCTGAGAGGAGTGGTTAAGTTGGTGGTTAGGCCTCACTAAATAACTTTCAATTCTAGTTATTCAACTTCTTTCAACAAATATTGCATAAAAAATATAACAAAGAAAAAAAAAGTGAAGATAACTTGGTTCTCAACCGAACATAACAATTATTGAATCAACACATATGATTTGATCAGAATGAGAGGAGAACCACCTGAAGAAGTTGAGAGAGAGTGATATGAAAAACCAATATATAACTTAAACATTGTAAACATAAGGAATAGATAGAGAGAAGAGAGCATATGTGCCAAAAATAAATAGGAAAAATTACATAGAAATGGATTAAACACTTTTATCTACCAATTACAATAACCAAAATCTTGAATACTGACTAATTATAACGATGAAGATGGTCAGTGGCCGTGGTAATCGCTTTGACACGTGGCGATAAAGAGATAAGAGGCTAGCAAAATTTTAGGAATTTAGTTCAATGAAAAAGAAAAAGTAAGGGTGGCAGTGGACTTGGTTGGCCTGGGCGAGTCGAGCAAGACAGTTTCTATTAAGGCCTAAGCTAGGCCTTACTAACGAACCCAAACCTGAACCTGACTCGGCCTAACCAAACCTAAATTTTTAATTTTTTAATTAAAAATGGGAAAACGATGTTGTTTTTCAAAAAACAACATCTTTTTTGCAAAATGACTTCGTTTTTGTTATACTTATCAGGTCTCGGGCTATACCAGCTCGGACTCGAGACTCGGTTAGAGTCCAGTCAACCCAGACCTGATCTGTTGACATCAAACTAGGTCCAACTGCCATCTCTAAGAAAAAGAAAAAATATGTAAGGAAGACTCAGAGGTTTAAATTAAGTTTTTCAATATTATACTTTTGTCCCAAAATTTATTGGTATTTATCAATATTTTGTATATTGTTTGATACTAAACAGTACTGCACAAAGCTTTTAATATTGTCCAGTATTATTTTTTTGGTATCGTACCTTAGTTTAAGTATCATTTTCTATTCAATATAACATATATATTGAGTGGTACCGGTGGGTAGGATATCTAAATGTTAAAGTAATATTTAAACAACCTTTTAGCAAATCAATTTTTTAAAATTAAATATTTTTTATTTTACAATATTTTAATTATACATTAAATATGAATTTAATGTTTGCTTATTGTAGTCTAATCAAATTAATTATACAACAATAGTAATTGCTCTTTTAATGACATTTGAAAACTATTTTCAAAGTTTCATTCTGGTTCAGCTGGATTTTGCTGAGGCTGGACGTCGTTGTTTGGATCCATGATCTGTGCGACTTCAGCTAGGGAAG
>JANZLC010000002.1:9004523-9024323 GCA_026413385.1 Erythroxylum gracilipes | reverse complement strand
CACTCAACTGTGGTACTTCGTATGCTAATGTCGTGAGAATACATACATACATACATACATATATATATATATATATATATATATATAAAGCATTTTGAGGTTTCACTGAACTCAATAATTGACCGCCATGTCATCATTCTTAAAATTGGACTTTTCCCATTAAAAACCGACGGGAATATGCCAGATTGAAGCTTCACCAACCACTGGAAGAAGATATAATGAACCAAGAAAAATCGTTACCTTTTTAACAACAGTAGTATCAACTGTGAACTTGATAGCATCAGCTGCAGCACGGGTTCTAAGGTAGTACATTCCAGTTTTCAAGCCCTGCACAGAACATAATGAATAAAAAATCACCAATTTGAACATCCTAACAACAGTCATCATCATCATCACCCAGTCTGAAATCCCGCAATGAAACAGAGTCTGGAACATCCTAAGAACAATGGGGCTGGAAATTGGTTTTGAGACTCTACCTCTCACAGATCAAGAGATGGTCAAATGTTGTCCCCTTACCAATCAAAGGCTATGTAGCTAAAACTCTGATTTCCAATTCATATTCAAGTGACAAGAAGGTTCATCCACACGAATTTCAAAATCAAGACCTAATTCAAAGTCTGCCTTGGAGTTCGATGTGCAATAAAGCTATCAGATGCCAGCGAAGATAGAATGATAACCTTCTATGTTAACTTTTATCCATTCCTTAGTTAAATGGTAAAAGCCCGTATAATATATGTATATTCACCACTAGAACAGCCCATGTCTATAGATTTTAGTTACGTGATAACAGTTGAAAAGCAATGCAAATTACAATTATTAACAGCCCTACAATAAAAAATTACTGAAACTGGTCCTTTGAGCATCATTCAACGTCATACCTTGGACCAAGCATAGAAATGCATGGAAGTCAGTTTTCCAAGATCAGGTTGTTCCATGTGAATATTCAGACTTTGACTCTGGTCTATGTAGCACCCACGATCAGCAGCCATATCAATCAGTGTCTTTTGCTTGATTTCCCACACTGTCCTGATATAAAGTGACATGCTACTTTTATCACGAAAGGAGAACTGATGTATCAGCAAGCACTTTAAACCAACAAGGGAAGATAGATTCGTACTTGTATAACGCTTTGAGCTGCTCGGGAATCTCCGGTACTTTCAAAACAGAACCATTGTGATAAATTATCTTGGTTTTAAGAGTTTGAGACCAGAGGCCCATCTCTGTTAAATCATGAAGGAGGTGCTTGTTCACCACAATATATTCACCACTGAAAAATGAAAAGAGCTATAAGACAAAATGTTAGATCTAAAATTCAGAGGAACCAGCGTCGTAAAGAGTGCAAACCTCAAAACTCTGCGGCTATAAATGTTGGATGTATAAGGCTCAAAACATTCATTGTTGCCAAGGATCTGGCTTGTTGAAGCAGTGGGCATAGGTGCTACTAGAAGGGAATTTCTAACTCCATTATTGGATATCATGTCCCGAAGAGCATCCCAGTTCCACCTGTCTGAAGGCATCACTCCCCACATATCCATTTGAAGAAGTCCCTAAATGAAGAAAGAAACGGTCACAAAGTTACAGTAAGTTTCTTGTTCCTTTTTTAAGTTTTAACGTGGCATACAACATACATAACATGGAATTCGAAAAGTAAAAAGTACAAAACACAACATTATTTGCAAATTTCTTCTTGGATTCACATTAGGAGAAAAAAAATTTCCGTAAGATTTTTCAGGTGACAAATGTGTTTAACAACTTGCTGTATTAGGCACACAGCCTAAGAAAAAAAACTAACATTTTGTCAGCAACCTTTACATTTTCACTAACAATAGATGGAGCAACAACAACATTAAGGTTGAAATTCTTTGCAACTAAATCACATAAAGGTCCAAATTTTGCTACTTGATGTCATCCGAGGTAAAACCAAAATCACCAATCGACAGAAAATTCACATAATATTCTAATCAGATTCGTATCAGTCTAACAAAGTGGCATGGCATATCAAGAGAATAAAAGAAATAGGAACATTTTACCTTGCTCACAGGGCTTCCGTAGTAAGTCTCGTAAGGGCCATCTTTTGCAGCCAACTTCGAAGAAGATTCAAGCGCATGATAGTATATAGTTTCAAATATGTCTTTATTCAACTGTTGGCCCTTTAGAATCAAAAATCAAGTAGTCATTCTACATGATCCAATAAGAATTCATCACAAATTCATATCCAACAGAAGTATGGTAATACCTCCGGTGAATCAAATGGCATACCAAGAAGTATGAAGGTATCAGCGAGACCCTGGACGCCAATACCAATTGGTCTGTGTCGCAAATTTGATGTCCTAGCAGTTTCAACTGGATAGTAATTAATATCGATAATTTTGTTAAGATTCACCGTGACTGTTGCACAAACCTATAAAGGCAAAAAAAGCTAAATGTTACACGTCAAAAACTATTAGTTGATGCAATTCAATACTGTACCAACATTCCTAGGAATTACAAAGCATCATATCTTTCTGCTCTAATCTAGAATAGCAAAGTTATAATTCATTGGTACTAACTCACTTGGAACACAAACTTAAAGCTAAATATGTAGATAAGATCTTGTCAGCATGTCCAAACTAACCTGTGCCAGTTTTTGGAAATCAAAGTACCGGTTTCTTGATTCTCTACTTCCAACAAGTTTGCACGATTGCGAATCAGCAGGCACTCCCTATGAAAAACATTATGTATTATTAAACAGGAATTTTTTCCAGGGAAGAGGTGAGACATGTGAAACATGAAACAGATTTCAATAACCTACCCTTTCCCTGACAAATCGAGGTAAAGCAATGGATGCTAGATTGCAAACTGCAGTTTCTGTTGGACTTGTGAATTCAATAACCTCAGTACAAAGGTTTGAGGATTTGATAGTTCCCAGATTCTGCTGGTTGCTTTTCCTATTGCAAGAATCCTAACAGGAAGAATACGATGCATCAGGGAATGAACAAAAGGATGCAATGAGAAACACGGTTTTATTGTTTTGCTAACATGCCTTGAAAAGCATGTAAGGAGTTCCAGTTTCAATTTGAGAACTTAAAATCTCAAACCAGAGTTGTCTAGCAGAGATGACCTTCTTTGCCCTACCCTGTACCCAAGGAAAACAAACTATTTAAATTCCCATCTGATTTAATAGTTCATTTTAGTTCCAACAGTCAGTACAAGTGAAGAAAGGTGTCAACCTCATTTTCAAACTGTAGATAAAGTTTCTGAAAGTCTTCTCCCCAGCAATCAGCCAAACCTGGAGCCTCATTTGGGCAAAACAACGACCATTTGTCATCACCTCGTACTCTTTCCATAAAGAGATCAGGAATCCACATAGCATAAAACAAATCTCGTGCACGTTGTTCTTCCTGAAGATAAGGCATAACATATGTAAGAAATCAGAGATGTGAGAAAGGACTGAGTGGATGCAAAAGAGTAGGAGATTAAATGGCTGTTGCCTTGAGTAAAATCTCTTGAAATAAGCAACAATGACGCAATACCTTCCCATGGTTCTTTTTAAGATCAAGAAATTCAAAGATATCTGGATGCCATGGCTCCAGGTATACGGAAAAGGCACCTAAACCAGATAAGTTAATTTAAAACATGAAAAAAAATAGAAAGTATTTAAAAAAAAAAAACAGAGAACACAATAAGGAAACTTTTCCAGCAAACACGTTAGGTGCACAGCCTATTTAGATGCATAATATTGTGGAAGAACACAGGATGACATTTTATAGTGCCACATAATGCAATGTAAGGGATAGCATTCACTAGAAGATATTGAATGAATGCCCCACATGCTATTGAGAAATGAATTCCATGCCCTCCATTGCATTATTATCTACAAGAACAACCTGCGCACTCTACATGCGAACTTATATTTGAAGTTTTAAGTGCAAATGCATGCAAATCATTAGCCAAAAAACCAACATGACTATCACGAACTGAACATGCCACTCCTATGATCAACATAAAAATTGCTTTCAAAACATAAAACTCCTTGTCTGCATGCATGCACGTGCAAATGTGTGACCCAAAAACATAGGAATAACAAGAAGAGTTATCAATTAATAACAATCTTACCCTTCCTCTTTCCTCCACCCTGATCAACATAACGAGCCGTGTCATTAAACACTCTAAGCATAGGAACAATGCCATCGGATGCCCCATTTGTCCCACCAATGTAACTGCCAGTTGCACGGATGTTATGAATGGAAAGACCAATTCCTCCAGCTGATTTGCTAATAACAGCACACTCTTTTAAAGTATCAAATATGCCTTCAATGCTATCATCTTTCATGCACACCATGAAGCAACTGCTTAACTGCCATATCATGGGAGAGAATCATTTAAGTAAATATTGGGATATATATGCTCATGTATTAACTCATACGGAATGATGTTACAGTGGATTCAAAACCTGAGGCTTAGGAGTTCCCGCATTGAAAAGGGTGGGGGTTGCATGAGTAAACCAGCGCTGAGACATCAAATGGTAAGTTTCGAAGGCAGACTCGATATCATCCTTGTGTATACCAACAGAAACCCTCATCAGCATGTGTTGCGGCCTCTCCACAATTTTACCATCGACCTTCAAAAGATAGGACCTTTCAAGTGTTTTGAAGCCAAAGTAATCATAGTCAAAATCTCTGTCATAGACAACCTCACTGTCCAAGCTTGCAGCATTCTGTTGTGCCAATTTGAAACAATTTGGTGAGCTTTAAACCAGAGAACTCTTATCCAACAATTTGTGTGTTGTCAAATCGAAAAATAACACTACCTTAATAACAATATCGTAAACATCATCAGAAATCAGAGAAGCATTCTTTCCGGACCTCTTATCAACGTAAGAATGCATAAGTTTGACACTGTACATCAGATCAACATTGGATCACTTATATATAAAGATAAAGCCAATTTAAACAGAGCATAAACCATGCACTCACGTCTCTGAGAATGAAGTGAGGGTGTTCTTATGCAGATTGGAAACAGCAATTCTAGCAGCTAACTGCACCAAAATCATTTACAATTCACACAAAGTAGGAACAGAGTTAGTCAACTGCATAACTGAGTTCGATCCAGATACCAGATACAGAAGCAGACTAACCACAGCGTAATCAGGGTGGTTGGCAGTCATAGCCGCAGCAGTCTCGGCAGCCAACTGATCAAGCTGGGTGGTAGTGACGCCATCGTAGATACCGGCACACACTTTCTGCGCCAGTAAAACCGGGTCGCAGTGATCCTTACTTAACCCATAACTCAGTTTCTCCAAACGGGCCGTAATCTTATTGAAATGGACGGGCTCTTGGCGACCATCACGCTTGATAACATACATCTTTCTAACTTTCTTTCGCGGAAGACAACAAGGGTGAATGAGAACAATTGTCGAACAGATTATGGGAGTTGAGCGTGGGTGGTCGTCGTTTGTATATATACAAACACAAATATAGAGAGAGAGATGGAGTTGGTGTGGTGAAGAAGCAAGAGAAGAGTGCAAGAGAAGCCAAAAGGGCCAGTGTTTGAATTTGAATCCGGTGGGTTTGTTTCTCGGGGTATCTCTCTGGAAACTTCCCGCCAAGCAGTAATTACCCCAAGTCCTAACAACGAATAGTAGTAATGGGTTAGTTTCTTTCCCAAACCAAACATTCATTAATTCATAAACGTATAAGCGTATTGTAAGCTTTCACTTCTGGAGTTGTTTTAGTTTACAAAATATAGCATCTTATATGACGATACTAAAGACAGGATAACCCAAAGTCGTTGGTGAGTTGGTAAAGGGTTTTTTTTGGTTTAAGTGAAATTGTGGGTTTGAACTTTTACTTATATATGTATCTGTTTAAAATTTAGGGATAGAATTTTGCTTCCCACAAGAGACCTACCCGATTTGAGTGAAGATTAGTCTGAATATGAATAACTTAAAAGTGACCCACCTAAAATACCTCGTGTAAGGAAAAAAAAAAAAAAAAAGATAGTTACTAGCTTCGCTAGTTCTATGTGAATTGTTAGGAGTAGGGTTAGGTTTCTTGAAACTTCTATACAATGGTGAGGAGGTGTTAGAAAATGATTGAGATGGAGGAATAGAGCAGAAGAAAAGTTAATTGGAGTCGTAATCATAAACTATGTAAATAACCAGCATCGAGTTTCACTAATAATTGTAACAAATTATGTACAAATGTTCAACATAGAGCAATAAGGGATATCGAGAAATGACTCTTCATATGGGAACACTTTTTAATACTTCGATCAAACTCCAGACTAATTAAGAGTGAATATAGCGGTATTGCATTTGGGAGGACCAACCGATACTCAAAAACAAGACTTAAGTTTATACTTTATAGTCAATCGTTTAGTTAAAATTTAGTGAAAAAATAATTTAAAGATATTTTTATTTTATAATATTTAAATATATATGATAAAGTTCGACAAATATAAATTGTAAATTAATTTATGATGACATTATAATTATGATATTCATATTTTATTTATGCGTTATTTTTAAATTATTTCTAGTCATGTTTCTATTAAGACTTGATATTAATATAATATTAAAAGATTAGCATATATTGTGTTTTTCTTTATCAAGCAAGTAGTCACTCTTATAGACTAAAGTATAAAAATACTTTTAAAAAATATTTGGACACATGTTAGAGAACAAGTTTACTAAACTGACTTTATATGAGAATTTCATTTTGAGCGTTACTTGTATGCCTATGAAAATTTTCATTGTGATAATTGTACAAGTAATCATTTGACTTAAGATCTTCAAAGTTATTTTGTATAAAAAATTTTATGCTCTGACACTATTTATGACTTGTTCTAGTCAAAAATAGTTATTAGATATATTATTAACTATATGAAGATAACTGAATGATCAATACATGATTCACCACCCTAAAGTGATTAAGGATAATGTTTTATTGTTTTCAATTAATATTGATTCAAGAGATCCTTGACGAAGGTGAAATGACACTTTTAAAATATTTTTTAAATATCATTAATTGAATCAATTACTAATAGTGGATAATTAATATTATTGGACTCAAACAGAGTGGATTTTAATTTCATGCTCTATATTTAATTGAAATTAAATTATAAGAAAAAAAAAGTATGAAAAGGTTGGTCAAAATCAACATTCCTAAATATTTAGATAGTCAAGATATGTTATTAGACACCAATCTTGATCAATTGATATAAATTGTTTAATGAGAGAATTAAAGATAAATTAAAAGAGCTTAATTTATCTAATCATAAATATGATTTAAGATTATAATTTGTATCTATTGTCAATATAATTGGGAACCTAAATGGTCACACGTAAAGAATGAGTTAAAAAGAGAAAAGATATTTTAATCAAGTTGAACTTGGTTGTAAAGTTTGAGAAACTTTATGATTAAATATGAGATATTTAATAAATAAGGATTAATATGAGTTATTAAATCTTATTTGGACATGCTTGGTATTTAACTAGAATTATTTGTAATTATAATTAAAGTTTAATTGAAATTATAATTAATTTCAATTAAATTACTATAATATCCAAAACTTATTATAAATAGACTTAAGTTATAAGGGGGCTTGCACTCATTGCCCCTCTCTGTAATATTTGCAGAATTTTCTTAACACGTTCTGTAGATACTGTTAGAAGTCGAACGCTTATGCGACTATATTAGTTGAGATGAGTTGATTTCAGAAACAGTTCGAGAAAAACAACAAGAAAAAGATTTAAGCTTTAGAAGAAAGAACGAATTAACATTTATGTTTTATTATGATTTATGTGTTAATCATTTTACAAAAATTTAAAGTGATATTGGCTTTCAGGAAATCAAAAAATATATATAATTATTCTACTTCGTGTGAGATCAGATCCCGACTCAATCTTCCAACACAAAATACAGTCGATTTCCATGAAATGGTATGAGTTTGTGACTACGATTCACCAAAAGTTCGATGAAGATATTTTCAAAGATCCAATAGGTAACCTTAAGGAGCTAAGACAACGAGCCTTGGTGTTAGAATAATGTGGCCAATTTGATAAATATTCCAACAAACTCTCCTTACTAGAGGGGTTATCTAACAGCGTTCTTTCTGAAATGTTTAAAACTCTAGTTGGAACTCGCGGTCAAATTGATGGACCCTTAAAGACTTGAATAGACTTACATTTTGGCAAGGAAACAAAAAGTCGTAGTTGCGGTCAGTCATCAACTATTTCATAAGAAGAAAGGAAGATTAATTCTACCTAAACTCGAAGGAGTTCTATAGGGCAAGGCAATCTCAACCCCAAGTCCACAAGCAAAAACAGACAAAATTAGCAGAATCCTACCTACACCTAACTTTAAAACTACTACTAAAGGTAATTCCAGCAAAACTCATAAAGGTCCAATAACAACAAATAGTAGAGAATTTGATGAAAAAAGGGAGAAGGGTTTATTTTTTGGTGTGATAAGAAATATGCACTAGGAAATAAATGTAGGAAAAAGTAAATTCATTTGTACATGGAGAAGGATGATGAAGATTTTGAAGTGGGAGTCGAAGATCAAGGAAGAAATAAAGAGGAGGAGAAACCGCAGCCTAACATTTTATTACAAGCTATGATTAGCTTAGGTGACAAGGAAGAATACAAGCAGATGAGGGTCATAGGGAGGTATCAAAAGAGAATTTTATATACATTGATCAACAATAGCAGTACTTATAACATCATAGATGCTTTTGTGATTAAAAAAATGATCAAAGAAATTCAACCACTGTAGATTACAGTAGGAGGACGGTTAAAACTAGATTGTCATGAGATCTATAAAGGGTTCACTTGGAGTATACAAGGGTTGAAGTTTACAACAGACGCTTTGGTCATTTAATTAGGGGGATTGTAATATGGTCTTACGAATATAGTGGCTAGTGACACTAAATGAGGTGTTATACAATGTCAAGACTCAATCAACAAAGTTTAGATGGGATGAGAAGATGGTTACCTTAACTAGAAATCTTACCAAGGTGATTTCGGGCAAAGGAATTAGTAAGATTTTTAGGAAAACTAACGAAGGAAGTCTCTACATGCTCCAACTGTCATGCCCCATGAAATGCCAAACACAAGTAATAGAACTTAAAGATTAACCAAATAATTAACATGAACTGAGTGGGGTGATAACAGAATTTAAAGAAGTACTTAAGTAACTATATTAGCTTCCATCTAAGTAAGGATGGTGATGGGATGGGCCGCGCTAGGCTCGGACCGAGGCCCAATTGGGCCTGAGGTAGCTAGCCTAAGCCCAAGCCCCCGCCCAAAAATGTTTATAAAATATTAAAAAATACAAAAAAAACGTCATTTTGCTTATAAGGGTTAGGTCTCAAGTAGGGCTGAGTTTGGACGACCTAAGTCTGGCCCGGTTTGAGACCCAATAAACTCAGATCTAACCTGTTGACTTCGAGTGGGGCCAGGCTGAACCCAGGCCTATAGGCCATCTTTACACTAAAGAGGGACCAGACCTGTTAGTATTCAACTCGATAAATATTCTATAGAGCAGAGAGACGTTATCAAGAAGGTTGTGGGGGAATTAATGAGACAAGGGCTCATTAGATAAAGCATCAGCCCTTATGCCTCACCTATTTTATTGGTTAAAAAGAAGGATAACACTTAAAGTATGTGCATCGACTACCAAGAACTTAACAAGTAAACTATCAAAGTTAAGTTCCCTATTTCCTTGATTGAAAAATTACTCGATGAACTTCAATGCTCTAGCTGGTACGCTATGTTAGATTTGAGATCAAGGTATCATCAAGTATGAATGAATGAGGAAGATGTACACAAGACTGCCATTAGAACTCATAACGGTCACTATGAGTTTTTAGTTATTTCATTTGGGATAACCAGTGTGCTTTCAACATTTCAAAGCCTCATGAATGAGATGTTCAGACCCTATATTAGGAAATTCATTCTTGTCTTTTTTGACGATATCTTGGTCTACAACAGCTCCTTCTAATAGCACTTGGAGTACCATCAAAAGGTCATGCAAACATTACATAACCATTAACTAATAAATACATTTTTACAACGAGATAAAGAAATTATTTGGAAAACTTAATATCAACTTCAAGGGTATCTAAAGATGCCAGCAAAACAGAGACAATTAAACAATTTTCCATTCCCTATTCACTTAAAGAACTAAGGGCTTCTTGGGATTGACAGGATATTATAGTTGTTTTATAAGACATTATGGAATAATGGCCAAGCCTTTAACTGAATTGTTGAAGAAGCAAAATGAGGGAAAGTGGGACTGGAGTGAGCAACAGCAGAAGGTCTTCAAACAACTCAAGAAAGCTCTTGTCTTACCACCAATGCTAGCTTTACCAAACTTTTCACAATCTTTCACTATAGAAACAAATGCCAGTGGAACAGGTATAGGGGCGATACTCCAGTAAAATAGACACTCTATCACATTTCTAACTAAGGCCTTAGCTGAAAAACATCCAGGGCTTTCCACGTAAAAAAAAATTATTGGCAGTTATCTAAGTTATTAAACAGTGGCGCCACTATCTTAGTGGTAAGAGGTTTAGAGTATAAACAAATCATCATAGCTTAAAATATCTACTAGAGCAAATGATTACATTACTGTTCCAACATACATGGTTACATGGGATAACTTTAAGGTGGTGTATCAAAGTGGAAAGGGGCACAAGGTTATCGATACCTTCTCATGTATGTCCAACATTAAGTTATTAAATGTTAGCCAACTCTCCATATTTGACATTTACAGCCTCCATAATTAAAAAAAGTAGCCTCCATAATTGAAAGAAAAAAAACAATGGTTTGTGTTTGAATTTATTTTGGTTTCTTCCTTCGTATAAAAAGAGAGGAGAGGATTGCATCGTTTGTAATGAATTAAAAAAAAAGAGAGTGAAGAGATAAAATATTAGTAAGTGGGAGAGAATTTTAAACAGTCTTGATTAAGTCCTTAATCGGATAGTTGTTTGTGGTTAGATCAAGCTCAAACTTTGAAGGCTTACTTTACACTAGTAATAGTTCATATCTAACAGTCAGAATCGTGATCGGAGTTTTGATTTTCTGGCGATGAGTGGTCAAAGTTGAGATTTACTTTTGGGATCCTGAAATTTCAACATTGAGCAGTTTTGATTAAGCTAACGATCGGATGGTAAAACATGGTTCAATTGGGTTGAAACTTTGATAGCTAGTAGAGGACACATTGATCTTGATATCCAACGGTGGGTTTATTTTTTGGATAGCTTTTGGGTGATCTGCTTGGGCTGTTTTGGAGAGTGTGATTCTTGGTGATTTCGCAAACTCTTTTATTGATTTCTCTTGTTGTTATTATTGATGTTATTACTGAGAATTGTAATATTCTTGATGTTATTGTTGCCGTCTCTAGTAGGATACTAGAGAGAACTTGCTCTTGTACCCATTATTTGTTGATAGTGGAGATTTTGTCTAGACTTCATTCCTGTGGTTTTTACTCCTCACATCGAGGAGAGTTTTCATGTAAATCATGGTGTTGATTTTATTGGGTGTTGCACTAAATTATTTTATTGCCTAATTATTTCCTAAAGGTTTACACAAGTAGGAAGAATTAATTTCTATATAGGGTCTTGCATAACACATTATTATTGTATCGACTAATTGGTGGGTCACTTTCGCTGCATATATCAGCGTTTCTCCCATCAAATTGGTATTAGAGCTCTTAATTTTGGGTGCGTTTATAATCTTGTGGTAAACATGGAAGGTAATACAGGCAAGATGGTGAGTTTAAATGGCTCCAATATCATGTTTAGAGAGGTAAAATGGAGTATCTACTCTTTGTCAAAGGTTGCCATGATCCTGTCTTTACCAACCAAAAGGTAAAAGTGATAATGAATGGAATTTGCTCCATCGGCAAGTATGTGGTATTATTAGACAATGGGTAACTGACAATGTTTATAACCTCATTGTTAATGAAACTCATGTACGCACATTATGGATAAAGCTAGAAGAATTATATGCTAGCAAGACAAGGAACAATAAAATGTACCTAATAAAGCAACCGATGTATTTGAGATACCAGGATGGTACTCCTATGTGTGATTACATGAACACATATCAAGGGGTCATTTACTAGTTGGCAGGTACAAACATCAAGTTTGAGGAAGAGGTGCAGGCTTTGAGGTTTCTTAATTCTTTGTCAGATTCATGGGAGACTTTTAGAAGCTCACTTACAAATTCAACCACAAGTTCTAAAATTTCCTTGACTATGGATTCAATCAAGAGTGCAATCCTGAATGAAGAGATGAGAAGGAAGGCACAAGGTCCCTTTTTACATTTAGAAGTCCCTGTTACAGAAAAAAGGGGGAGAATTCAAAGCAGAGGCCTGAAGAATAGGGATAAAAGTATAAGCAAGTCACGAGGTAACTATTTTAATATTGAATGTTATCAATATGGTCAGAAAGGGCAAGTCAAGAAATTATGTAAGAAACAAAAAATGGAGAATAAGAAGAACAAGGGCAAAGAGAAATAGAATGATGATGGTGGTGATAATAATACACAGCGGGTCACAACCACTATTGAGGATCTTCTTTTGCATAACGAGGCTAACATAGTTAATGTTGTCAGCTAGGATACTAGTTATGCTACTTCACATAAGCATTTCTTCTCTTTTTACAGATCCAATGATTATGGTCTTAGAAGAATGGGTAATGATGGTATAACTAGAGTTGTTGGTAGTGGTGAGGTTTGTTTGTAGACTAGTAATGGCTCTAAGATAGTTCTCAGAAATATGCGACATGTTCCTAATATATAGTTGAATATCATCTTTGTTAGTGATCTTGACGAAAATGACTTTGGAAGTTCATTCAAGAATGACCAGTGGAAAATCACCAAGGGTAACTTGATTGTAGCAAGAGGCCAGAAGAAGTCAAAATTGTACCTTATTTCAGTAAAGGTTTTTAGTGAAGATGTCAACGCAGTTCAGAGCAAGGAGATAGTTACTTTGCAGCATAAGAGGTTTGCTCACATGAGTGAGAAAGGTATGTCTTTGCTGGATAAACAAAATCTCTTGTCAGGTGTGGAAAAGGCAGAGCTTGAAAAGTGCTGTGATTGCTTAGCGAACAAGCAAACTAGAGTCGCCTTCAAGAATCATCCTCCTTTAAGAAAGTTACAAGTATTAGAGTTGGTGCATTCTGATTTGTGTGATCCTATAAAGATGCAGACACTTGGTAGTGCTAGTTACTTTGTGACGTTCATTGATGATCATTCAAGAAAAATCTGGGCTTTTGCTTTAAAGTCCAAGAATCAAGTTCTAGATGTGTTCAAACAGTTCCAGGCTTTAGTTGAGTGAGAGGTAGGAAAAAAGTTGAAATGTGTCTGAACAGATAATGACGGTAAATACATTGGCCCATTTGATCAATACTACAAATCTTAGGGTATTAGACATGATAAGACTTCTCTGAAGGCTCCTAAATTAAATGGCTTAGCTGAAAGGATGAATAGAACACTGGTGAAGAGAATCAGATGTTTACTATCACACGCCAAGCTACTACAGTCATATTAGGGTGAGGCTTTACATACAGTTGTTCTTGTTGTTAACCTCACACATAGTGTTCCTTCGCAGTTTGATGTACCAAACAGGGTTTGGTTAGGCGAAGATGTTTCTTATGATTATCTCGGGGTGTTTGGTTGTAAGGCTTTTATGCACATTCCCAAGGATGAGAGGTCTAAGCTTGACTCAAAGACACGACAATATGTGTTTTTCGGTTATGGTTAGGATGAGTTTGGCAATAGATTTTGGGATCCAGTTGAGAGGAAACTTATCAAAAGTTGTGATGTTGTGTTCATGGAAGATCAATCCATTGAAGATATTGATAGATCAAAGAAAACAGTTTCAGGGTCCAGTGATGGTGTGGATGACTTGGATCCACTTCCTTTAATTGCAGCCCCGTAAAAGGCAGAGGTTGATCTTCAACATATATATTTGATGAAGATGATGTAGATGAGCCCATACATGTTGAAGCAGATGGTGTTTATCATGTTCAACTAATAGAACCAAAAGCTCCAACAGAAGTTTCACTTAGAAGATCTACCAGAGTTAGACATCCTTCCACTCAGTATCCTGTCTATAAGTATGTGTTGTTGACTAACATGGGAGAACCTGAGATTTATGAAAAGGTTTTAGAAGATGAGCACAAAAAGGAGTGGTTTGAGGCTATGCAAGACAAGATGAGTTCCTTACAGCTGAATCACACTTACAATCTGGTAAAGTTATCCAAGGGAAAGAGAGCTTTGAAGAATAAGTGGGTGTTCATGGTGAAGCAAGAAGAGCATACTTCACGTCCACGATACAAAGCTAGATTGGTTGTGAAAGGGTTCAGTTAGAGAAAAGGTATTAACTTAGATGAAATCTTTTCTCCAGTTGTGAAAATGTCATCCATCAGAGTTGTTATTGGGTTAGCACCAAATCTTGACTTGGAGGTCTAGCAACTGGATGTGAAAACTGCATTTCTTGCTGGAGACCTAGAAGAAGAAATTTATATGGAGCAGCCAGAGGGTTTCAAGGTGCAAAGTAAAGAAAACTATGTTTTCAGATGGAAGAAAAGTTTTTACAGTCTGAAATAGGCACCGAGGCAATGGTATAAGAAGTTCAATGATGACTTTATTATTATATTGCTCTATGTTAATGATATGTTAATTGTTAGCAAGAATATCTCTAGGATTGATGCGTTGAAGAAGCAATTGAGTAAGCCTTTTGCTATGAAAGACTTGGGGCTAGCAAAACAGATCCTTGGTATGCAGATTTCTCAAGACAGACCAGCTAAAAGGTTATACTTATCGTAGGAGAAGTATATCGGTGTTTCAGAGATTCAACATGGACAAAGCTAAAGCAATAAGTACTCCACTTGGTAATCAATTTAAGTTGAGTACCGAGTAGAGTCCGTCTACTGATGATGACAAGAAAGATATGATGAAAGTTCCTTATGCTTCAGTAGTGGGTAGTCTGATGTATGCTATGGTGTGTACAAGTCCAGACATAGCTTATGCAGTAAGTATAGTTAATAGATTCATATCTAATCTAGGTAGAGAGCATTGGAAAGTTGTGAGGTGGATTATGAGATATCTCCGGGGCACTTCCAACTTGTGTTTGAGTTTTGGAAGTGGGAAACTTGAATTGGTTGGTTATTCAGATTCAGATATGGCAGGAGACATTGATTCTCGGAATGTACTTCAGGTTACTTGATTAATTTTGCAGGGGGAGTTGTGACATGGCAGTCGAGGGTACAAAAGTTTGTTGCACTATCTACCACTGAAGCTGAGTTTATTGCAGCAACAGAAGCAGCTAAGGAGTTGTTGTGGATGAAGAAGTTTGTTCAAGAACTTGATTTCAAGTAGGAGCGATATGCGTTGCATTGTGATAACCAAAATGCAATCCATCTTAGTAAGAATTCTACATTTCACTCTAGATCAAAATATATCAATGTCAAGTATCACTGGATCCGAGATGCATTGGAGTCTAAGGAGTTTGGACTTGAGAAAATTCACATTAACGATAATGGTTCCAATATGTTGACAAAGATGTTACCAAGAGGAAAGCTTGAAATATGCAGATTGATTGTCGGGATAACAGTCCGTTCTAACTAGCCAGTCAAATGTGTTAGGAGTGGGAGATTCGTTAGTCAACCCTCCATATTTGACATTTGCAACCTCCATAATTGAAAGAAAAAAACAATAGTTTGTGTTTGAATTTAATTTGGTTTCTTCCTTCTACTGTTGTATATAAAGAGAGGAGAGGATTGCATCGTTGTAATGAATAAAAAAACACAAGAAAGTGAAGAGAATATTAGTAAGTGGAAGAGAGTTTTAAACAGTCTTGATTAAGTCCTCGATCAGATAGTCGTTTGTGGTTTGATCAAGCTCAAACTTTGAAGGCTTACTTTACACTAGTAATAGTTCATATCCAATGATCAGAATTATGATCGGAGTTCTGATTTTGGGATTGACTTTCAAGATCCTAAAATTCTAGCATTGGGCAATTTTGACCAAACTCATGATTGGATAGTGAAACGTGGTTCAATTGGGCTAAAATTTTGACAGCTAGTAGAGGACACTTTGAGCTTGATATCCAACAATGGTTTGCTATTTGTAGACCTTTTGGACGATCTGCTCAAGCTGTTTTAGAGAGAGTGATTTTACACTCTCTTGTTGATTTCTCTTGTTGTTGTTATTGATGTTATTGCTGAGAATTGTTGTATTCTTGATGTTATTGTTGTTGTCTCTAGTGGGATACTAGAGAGAACTTAGTGTTGTACCCGTGATTTGTTGATAGTGTAGATTTTGTGTGGATATCAGTTCCGTAGTTTTTACTCCTTATATCGAGGAGGTTTTCCATGTAAATTGCGGTGTTGATTTTATTGGGTACTACATTAGATTATTTTATTGCCTAATTATTTCCTAAAGGTTTACATAAGTAGGAAGAATTAATTTATATCTGGGGTCATGCATAACACATCGTTATTGTATCAACTAATTGGTGGGTCACTTCTGCTACATTTATCGACGTTTCTCCCATCAAATAACCATGACTATAGCTCAAATACATTCCGCGTTAATGGAAACAATTAAACAAGGATGGTAGAGGGATGCTACAATTCAAAACCTCATTCAAAGCCTAAAAGAAAAGGAAATCTCCTTAGGAGCTTACAAATCGAACAAAGGGCTCTTAAGAAGGAAAGGAAAGTTAGTGATCGGCAATAATAAACAACTAAAATAAAAGTTAACATTCATGGCTTATGGTAACCCCCAAGGTGTACATTCTGGAATCACAACCACCATTAAAAGGTTATAAGTTATGTTTTATTGAAAGAACCTAATGAGGGATGTCATAAATTATATCAAAAGACGCATAACATGTTAAAGGAGTAAGTATGACAATGCAATTAACCTAGCACTACTTCGATCTTTACCAATATATGAGGAACGTTGGAGAACTTAGCATGAATTTTTCTTTAAGGGTTTACTATCTTTTAGGAAAAAAAATTAGTGCTCTTCATTGTAGTTGACATATTTAGTAAGTACCCCCAATTTGTTGCTAACAAACATCCATACACAATGGCTGAAGTTGCTTAGGTGTTTGTCAATCACATATTTAAACTTCATGGGATACTCGGATGATTGTAAGTGACATAAACCGCATTTTCCTAAGTGTTTTCTAGCAACGAAATGTTTAAACTAGAAGGCATTTCTCAACTTCCTACCACTCACAATCAGAAAAACAGACATAAGCTATCAACAAGGTTTCAGAAACCTACCTTCATTGTTCTTGTGGAGATTCTCCTGATAAATAGGTTGATTTGATATCCCTAGTCGAGTAGTGGTATAATAATAACTACCGTGTGGTTATTAATTAGTCACCATTTGAAATCCTTTATGGTTACGCCCTTCTGATGTATGTTCCCTACTTCACAAGGGACTCCAAGGTATTCAAGGTAGATCATGCAATGATTGATAAGAAAACAACCATCAGGATTTCTAAATTTCATTTGAGGAGGACCCAACATCATATGAAACAGTAAGTTGATAAAAGATGAACTAATAGAGAGTTTGAGGTGGGTCAGTGGGTATTCCTTAAAACTTAAACCTTATAGGCAGTATTCTCTGTAAAGGAAGGCCCATGCTAAAATGGCCCCTTTGTATATAGTCCATACTAGATTATTAAAAAAATTAACAAGGTATCATATAAGCTGCAACTTCCTCCAAAAGTCATTAATTCATCCCACATTCCATGTTTCACAACTTAAGGAATACGTGTTTGACCAAGAACATGTTTCTACAGACCTCTCACCCTCAAATGAGCAGACAAGATACTAGTGGCCATTTTGAATAAGAGGATGGTAGAGTGTCACTGTAGACCAATGACACAAGTGGTGGTGCAATGGTTGAATGGAACGCAAAAAGAAGCAACATGAGAACTCTTATTCAACCTAGAGAAGAGGTTCCTTAAGGTCAAACTATGGACAAGGTTTCTGAAGGAGGAGGCAATATTACATGGAAATGAGTGAGGTGAAAGAACGGAGAAGGAGAAAACTTAGCGGTATTGTAATCATAAGCTATGTAAATAACCAACACTATGTTTCATTAATAGTTGTAATAAACTATGTATACACGTCTAATGTACAATAATAAGGAATATTCTTATATAATTGTTGTAACTAACGTATCAGATATGAATGAAATAATCGTGTTTTCTCTCTCTAGAACCTTTGAACTCTACCTCTTGCTTCTTCCTTACATTTCTCTTACATCATTTTATATTCTTAGAATTCCTTCCTTTAATTCTCGTAACAATAGGGGATTAATATAAGTTGCTACTAAAAAAGTTCTATCTAAAACAATAAAATAAAATAAGGAACAAAGAAGAGCAACAAGCTAGAATTTATAGGCAATGTTTTAAAAACTAGACCGAAAAATAAATCGGTAAAAAAAGTTTAAAGATTTAACAGGTTTTATGATGAATATTGAAGATAATTTATATTTCACTATATTTCTGTACATATGAACCAGGTTTAGCTAGGTTTATATACAAACTTCCTAGGCCTATTTAGGAAATAATCTAGCTATTAACTATAGGAAATCTCCCAATTATAGGAGAGATTATAGGAGCAATAATAACAATATTAATACAAGATCAATTCTAATATCTCTAGTCAACACTCCCCCTCAAGTTGGTGCGTAGATATCGCACATGCCCAACTTGCAAACAATGTTATGAAACTGTTTGTTGTAATGTCCTTTGGTGAAGACATCTGCCAATTGTTCATTTGACCCCACATGAAATAATTGTAGAGACCCATTCACAAGTTTCTCCTTCACGAAATGTCGGTCAATTTCTATGTGTTTCGTTCGATCATGCTGAATAGGGTTGTGAGCTATGCTAATGGCAGCTTTGTTATCACAATAAAGAGATGAACTTCCTTCATCTGTCAGTCGTAATTCATTCATCAGCTTCCTTACCAACAATAGTTCGCACACACCTTGAGCCATAGCTCTATATTCGGCTTCGGCACTAGATCTAGCACCTATATTCTGTTTCTTGCTTCTCCAAGTGACTAGATTTCCTCCTATGAGCGTACAATAACCAGTGGTTGACCTTCTGTCATCTAGAGATCCAACCCAATCAGCATTTGTAAATGCTTCTAACTTAAAATGACCATTGTTAGTAAACATAAGGCCTTTTCCTGGAGCAGACTTTAGATATCGCAAAATGTGAAACACAGCTTGTAAGTGTGGTTCTCATGGATCATGCATGTACTGACTTACCAGACTAACTGCAAATGCGATGTCTGGCCTAGTGTGAGAAAGATATATAAGTCTCCCAACTAACCTCTGATATCTTCTCATGTCTACTGATGTACCCATTCCTGCTTCCAGTTTGTGATTGCTTTCGATGGGAGTTTCAGCTGGTTTACAACCCATCATACCGGTGTCTTCCAATAAGTCTAGGACATATTTTCTCTGGGAGATAAAGATTCCTCTTCTTGGTCTAACGACTTTAACTCCTAAGAAATATTGCAATTTTCCTAGGTCCTTAATTTCAAATTCTTGAGCAAGTAGTTTCTTCAGCCTCGCCAGCTCTTCTGTATCACTTCCAGTTACAATAATGTCATCAACATAGACAATAAGAAGCGTGATCTTACCTTGGAAGTGCTTGATAAATAAGGTATGATCCGCATTACTCTGTTGATAACCAAAGGTGATCATAGCCCGATTGAACTTTTCAAACCATGCTCGTGGTGATTGTTTCAGCCCATACAAGGCCTTTTTTA